>CM019718.1:27896529-28496529 GCA_009760885.1 Achatina immaculata
CACATATACTCGTAGAGACAGACACATATACTTGTAGAGACAGAACACATATACTTGTAGAGACGAACACATATACTCGTAGAGACAGACACATATACTTGTAGAGACAGAACACATATACTCGTAGAGACAGCACACATATACTGTAGAGACAGAACACATATACTCGTAGAGACAGAACACATATACTCGTAGTGACAGCAGACATATACTCGTAGAGACAGAACAACATATACTCGTAGAGACAGCAACATATACTCGTAGTGACAGCACATATACTCGTAGTGACAGCAGACATATACCCGTAGTGACAGAACACATATACTCGTAGTGACAGCACACATACACTCGTAGTGACAGAACACATACACTCGTAGTGACAGAACACATATACTCGTAGTGACAGCAGACATATACCCGTAGTGACAGCACACATATACTCGTAGAGACAGCATACATACACTCGTAGTGACAGCACAAATATACTCGTAGTGACAGCACACATATACTCGTAGTGACAGCACACACACACTCGTTAAGACAGAACACATATACTCGTAGAGACAGAACACATATACTCGTAGAGACAGCATACATATACTTGTAGAGACAGATACATATACTCGTAGAGACAGAACACATATACTCGTAGAGACAGCACACATATACTCGTAGAGACAGCATACATATACTCGTAGAGACAGCATACATATACTCGTAGAGACAGCATACATATACTCGTAGAGACAGCATACATATACTCGTAGAGACAGAACACATATACTCGTAGAGACAGCATACATATACTCGTAGAGACAGCATACATATACTCGTAGAGACAGAACACATATACTCGTAGAGACAGAATACATATACTTGTAGAGACAGAACACATATACTCGTAGAGACAGAACACATATACTCGTAGAGACAGAACACATATACTCGTAGAGACAGCATACATATACTCGTAGAGACAGAACACATATACTTGTAGAGACAGAACACATATACTTGTAGAGACAGAACACATATACTTGTAGA
This sequence comes from Achatina immaculata, assembly GCA_009760885.1. Lineage (NCBI taxonomy): Eukaryota > Metazoa > Mollusca > Gastropoda > Stylommatophora > Achatinidae > Lissachatina > Lissachatina immaculata. Next base: position 27,897,574 of record CM019718.1, read on the forward strand.
GACAGAACACATATACTTGTAGAGACAGAACACATATACTTGTAGAGACAGCATACATATACTTGTAGAGACAGAACACATATACTTGTAGAGACAGAACATATACTCGTAGAGACAGAACATATACTCGTAGAGACAGAATACATATACTCGTAGAGACAGCATACGTATACTCGTAGAGACAGAACACATATACTCGTAGAGACAGCATACATATACTTGTAGAGACAGAACACATATACTCGTAGAGACAGAACACATATACTTGTAGAGACAGAACACATATACTCGTAGAGACAGCACATATACTCGTAGAGACAGAACATATACTCGTAGACAGAACACATATACTCGTAGAGACAGCATACATATACTCGTAGAGACAGCATACATATACTCGTAGAGACAGCATACATATACTCGTAGAGACAGAACACATATACTTGTAGAGACAGAACACATATACTTGTAGAGACAGCATACATATACTCGTAGAGACAGCATACATATACTCGTAGAGACAGCACACATATACTCGTAGAGACAGAACACATATACTTGTAGAGACAGCATACATATACTCGTAGAGACAGCATACATATACTCGTAGAGACAGCATACATATACTCGTAGAGACAGACACATATACTTGTAGAGACAGCATACTATACTCGTAGAGACAGCATACATATACTCGTAGAGACAGAACATATACTTGTAGAGACGCATACATATACTCGTAGAGACAGCATACATAACTCGTAGAGACAGCATACTATACTCGTAGAGACAGCATACATATCTCGTAGAGACAGCATACATATACTCGTAGAGACAGAACACATATACTTGTAGAGACAGCATACATATACTCGTAGAGACAGCATACATATACTCGTAGAGACAGCATACATATACTCGTAGAGACAGCATACATATACTCGTAGAGACAGAACACATATACTCGTAGAGACAGCATACATATACTCGTAGAGACAGCATACATATACTCGTAGAGACAGAACACATATACTTGTAGAGACAGCATACATATACTCGTAGAGACAGCATACGTATACTCGTAGAGACAGAACACATATACTCGTAGAGACAGCATACATATACTCGTAGAGACAGAACACATACTTGTAGAGACAGCATACTATACTCGTAGAGACAGCATACATATACTCGTAGAGACAGAACACATATACTTGTAGAGACAGCATACATATACTCGTAGAGACAGAACACATATACTTGTAGAGACAGCATACATATACTCGTAGAGACAGAACACATACTTGTAGAGACAGCATACATATACTTGTAGAGACAGAACATATACTCGTAGAGACAGCATACTATACTCGTAGAGACAGCATACATACTCGTAGAGACAGAACACATATACTCGTAGAGACAGCATACATATACTCGTAGAGACAGCATACATATACTCGTAGAGACAGAACACATATACTCGTAGAGACAGCATACATATACTCGTAGAGACAGAACACATATACTTGTAGAGACAGAACACATATACTTGTAGAGACAGCATACATATACTTGTAGAGACAGCATACATATACTCGTAGAGACAGAACACATATACTCGTAGAGACAGAACACATATACTGTAGAGACAGCATACATATACTCGTAGAGACAGCATACATACTCGTAGAGACAGCAACATATACTCGTAGAGACAGACACATATACTCGTAGAGACAGAATACATATACTCGTAAGACAGCATACATATACTCGTAGAGACAGAACACATATACTCGTAGTGACAGCATACACACATACTCGTAGTGACAGCATACATATACTCGTAGTGACAGCACAAATATACTCGTAGTGACAGCAGACATATACCCGTAGTGACAGCATACATATACTCGTAGTGACAGCACAAATATACTCGTAGTGACAGAACACATACACTCGTAGTGACAGCACAAATATACTCGTAGTGACAGCAGACATATACTCGTAGTGACAGCAGACATATACCCGTAGTGACAGAACACATATACCCGTAGTGACAGCACAAATATACTCGTAGTGACAGCACACATATACTCGTAGTGACAGCAGACATACACTCGTAGTGACAGAACACATATACTCGTAGTGACAGCACACATACACTCGTAGTGACAGAACACATATACTCGTAGAGACAGCACACATATACTCGTAGAGACAGCACACATATACCAGTAGTGACAGCACACATATACTCGTAGTGACAAAACACATATACTCCTAGAGACAGCATACATACACTCGTAGAGACAGCACACATATACACGTGGCGATAGCACACATATACTCGTAGTGACAGCACACACACACTCGTTAAGACAGAACACATATACTCGTAGAGACAGAACACATATACTCGTAGAGACAGCATACATATACTTGTAGAGACAGCATACATACTCCAGCATACATATACTCGTAGAGACAGCATACATATACTCGTAGAGACAGCATACATATACTCGTAGAGACAGAACACATATACTTGTAGAGACAGCATACATATACTCGTAGAGACAGCATACATATACTCGTAGAGACAGAACACATATACTTGTAGAGACAGCATACATATACTTGTAGAGACAGAATACATATACTTGTAGAGACAGCATACATATACTTGTAGAGACAGAACACATATACTTGTAGAGACAGAACACATATACTTGTAGAGACAGAACACATATACTCGTAGAGACAGAACACATATACTTGTAGAGACAGAACACATATACTCGTAGAGACAGCACACATATACTTGTAGAGACAGAACACATATACTTGTAGAGACAGAACACATATACTTGTAGAGACAGAACACATATACTTGTAGAGACAGAACACATATACTTGTAGAGACAGAACACATATACTTGTAGAGACAGAACACATATACTTGTAGAGACAGAACACATATACTTGTAGAGACAGAACACATATACTTGTAGAGACAGAACACATATACTCGTAGAGACAGAACACATATACTCGTAGAGACAGAACACATATACTCGTAGAGACAGCATAAATATACTCGTAGAGACAGCAGACATATACTCGTAGAGACAGAACACATATACTCGTAGAGACAGCACACATATACTCGTAGAGACAGAATACATATACTCGTAGAGACAGAACACATATACTTGTAGAGACAGAACACATATACTCGTAGAGACAGAATACATATACTCGTAGAGACAGCATACATATACTTGTAGAGACAGAACACATATACTTGTAGAGACAGAACACATATACTCGTAGAGACAGAACACATATACTTGTAGAGACAGAACACATATACTTGTAGAGACAGAACACATATACTCGTAGAGACAGAAAACATATACTCGTAGAGACAGAACACATATACTTGTAGAGACAGAACACATATACTTGTAGAGACAGAATACATATACTCGTAGAGACAGAACACATATACTTGTAGAGACAGAACACATATACTCGTAGAGACAGAACACATATACTTGTAGAGACAGAACACATATACTTGTAGAGACAGAATACATATACTCGTAGAGACAGAACACATATACTCGTAGAGACAGAACAACATATACTTGTAGAGACAGAACACATATACTCGTAGAGACAGCATACATATACTTGTAGAGACAGAACACATATACTCGTAGAGACAGAACACATATACTCGTAGAGACAGCATACATATACTCGTAGAGACAGAATACATATACTCGTAGAGACAGCATACGTATACTCGTAGAGACAGAACACATATACTCGTAGAGACAGCATACATATACTCGTAGAGACAGAACACATATACTCGTAGAGACAGAACACATATACTTGTAGAGACAGAACACATATACTTGTAGAGACAGCATACATATACTCCTAGAGACAGAACACATATACTTGTAGAGACAGAACACATATACTCGTAGAGACAGCATACATATACTCGTAGAGACAGCATACATATACTCGTAGAGACAGCATACATATACTCGTAGAGACAGAACACATATACTTGTAGAGACAGAACACATATACTTGTAGAGACAGAATACATATACTCGTAGAGACAGCATACATATACTTGTAGAGACAGAACACATATACTTGTAGAGACGAACACATATACTCGTAGAGACAGACACATATACTTGTAGAGACAGAACCATATACTCGTAGAGACAGCACACATATACTGTAGAGACAGAACACATATACTGTAGAGACAGAACACTATACTCGTAGAGACAGAACACATATACTGTAGAGACAGAACACATATACTCGTAGAGACAGAACACATATACTGTAGAGACAGAACACTATACTTGTAGAGACAGAACACATATACTCGTAGAGACAGAACACATATACTCGTAGAGACAGCATACTATACTCGTAGAGACAGAACCATATACTTGTAGAGACAGAACACATATACTGTAGAGACAGAACACATATACTGTAGAGACAGAACACATATACTCGTAGAGACAGAACACATATACTTGTAGAGACAGACACATATACTTGTAGAGACAGACACATATACTCGTAGAGACAGCACATATACTCGTAGAGACAGAACATATACTCGTAGAGACAGAACACATATACTTGTAGAGACGAACACATATACTTGTAGAGACAGAACATATACTCGTAGAGACAGAACCATATACTTGTAGAGACAGAACATATACTCGTAGAGACAGAAACATATACTCGTAGTGACAGAACACATATACTGTAGAGACAGAACACATATACTGTAGAGACAGAACACATATACTCGTAGAGACAGAACACATATACTCGTAGAGACAGAACACATATACTGGTAGAGACAGAACACATATACTCGTAGAGACAGCATACATATACTCGTAGAGACAGAACACATATACTGTAGAGACAGAACCATATACTCGTAGAGACAGCATACTATACTCGTAGAGACAGAACACATATACTCGTAGAGACAGCATACATATACTCGTAGAGTCAGCATACATATACTCGTAGAGACAGCATACATATACTCGTAGAGACAGAACACATATACTCGTAGAGACAGAACACATATACTTGTAGAGACAGCACACATATACTCGTAGAGACAGCATACATATACTCGTAGAGACAGAACACTATACTCGTAGAGACAGAACTATACTTGTAGAGACAGCATACATATACTTGTAGAGACAGAACACATATACTTGTAGAGACAGAACACATATACTTGTAGAGACAGCATACATATACTTGTAGAGACAGAACACATATACTTGTAGAGACAGCAACATATACTCGTAGAGACAGAACACATATACTCGTAGAGACAGAAAACATATACCTGTAGAGACAGAACACATATACTCGTAGAGACAGCATACATATACTTGTAGAGACAGAACACATATACTCGTAGAGACAGAACACATATACTCGTAGAAACAGCATACATATACTCGTAGAGACAGAATACATATACTCGTAGAGACAGCATACGTATACTCGTAGAGACAGAACACATATACTCGTAGAGACAGCATACATATACTCGTAGAGACAGAACACATATACTTGTAGAGACAGAACACATATCTTGTAGAGACAGAACACATATACTGTAGAGACAGAACACATATACTTGTAGAGACAGAACACATATACTTGTAGAGACAGCATACATATACTCCTAGAGACAGAACACATATACTCGTAGAGACAGAACACATATACTCGTAGAGACAGCATACATATACTCGTAGAGTCAGCATACATATACTCGTAGAGACAGCATACATATACTCGTAGAGACAGAACACATATACTTGTAGAGACAGAACACATATACTTGTAGAGACAGCATACGTATACTCGTAGAGACAGCATACATATACTCGTAGAGACAGCACACATATACTCGTAGAGACAGAACACATATACTTGTAGAGACAGCATACATATACTCGTAGAGACAGCATACATATACTCGTAGAGACAGCATACATATACTCGTAGAGACAGAACACATATACTCGTAGAGACAGAATACATATACTCGTAGAGACAGCATACATATACTCGTAGAGACAGAACACATATACTTGTAGAGACAGCATACATATACTCGTAGAGACAGCATACGTATACTCGTAGAGACAGCATACATATACTCGTAGAGACAGCATACATATACTCGTAGAGACAGCATACATATACTCGTAGAGACAGAACACATATACTTGTAGAGACAGCATACATATACTCGTAGAGACAGAACACATATACTCGTAGAGACAGCACACATATACTCGTAGAGACAGCATACATATACTCGTAGAGACAGCATACATATACTCGTAGAGACAGCATACATATACTCGTAGAGACAGAACACATATACTTGTAGAGACAGCATACATATACTTGTAGAGACAGAACACATATACTTGTAGAGACAGCATACATATACTCGTAGAGACAGAACACATATACTTGTAGAGACAGCATACATATACTCGTAGAGACAGAACACATATACTTGTAGAGACAGCATACATATACTTGTAGAGACAGAACACATATACTCGTAGAGACAGCATACATATACTCGTAGAGACAGCATACATATACTCGTAGAGACAGCATACATATACTCGTAGAGACAGCATACATATACTCGTAGAGACAGCATACATATACTCGTAGAGACAGAACACATATACTCGTAGAGACAGCATACATATACTCGTAGAGACAGAACACATATACTCGTAGAGACAGAACACATATACTCGTAGAGACAGAATACATATACTCGTAGAGACAGCATACATATACTTGTAGAGACAGAACACATATACTTGTAGAGACAGAATACATATACTCGTAGAGACAGCACACATATACTTGTAGAGACAGAACACATATACTCGTAGAGACAGAATACATATACTCGTAGAGACAGCATACATATACTTGTAGAGACAGAACACATATACTTGTAGAGACAGAACACATATACTCGTAGAGACAGAACACATATACTCGTAGAGACAGCATACATATACTTGTAGAGACAGAACACATATACTTGTAGAGACAGAACACATATACTCGTAGAGACAGAACACATATACTCGTAGAGACAGAACACATATACTCGTAGAGACAGAATACATATACTTGTAGAGACAGAACACATATACTTGTAGAGACAGAACACATATACTCGTAGAGACAGAACACATATACTCGTAGAGACAGAATACATATACTCGTAGAGACAGAACACATATACTTGTAGAGACAGAACACATATACTTGTAGAGACAGAACACATATACTTGTAGAGACAGAACACATATACTCGTAGAGACAGCATACATATACTCGTAGAGACAGAACACATATACTCGTAGAGACAGCACACATATACTGGTAGAGACAGAACACATATACTGGTAGAGACAGAACACATATACTCGTAGAGACAGCATACATATACTCGTAGAGACAGAACACATATACTTGTAGAGACAGAACACATATACTCGTAGAGACAGAACACATATACTTGTAGAGACAGAACACATATACTTGTAGAGACAGAACACATATACTTGTAGAGACAGAACACATATACTCGTAGAGACAGAACACATATACTCGTAGAGACAGAACACATATACTTGTAGAGACAGAACACATATACTTGTAGAGACAGAACACATATACTTGTAGAGACAGAACACATATACTTGTAGAGACAGAACACATATACTTGTAGAGACAGAACACATATACTTGTAGACAGAACACATACTCGTAGAGACAGCAACATATACTCGTAGAGACAGCACATATACTCGTAGTGACAGCAGACATATACCCGTAGTGACAGAACACATATACTCGTAGTGACAGCACACATACACTCGTAGTGACAGAACACATATACTCGTAGAGACAGAACACATATACTTGTAGAGACAGCATACTATACTCGTAGAGACAGCAGACATATACTCGTAGTGACAGCACACATATACTCGTAGTGACAGCAGACATATACCCGTAGTGACAGAACACATATACTCGTAGTGACAGCACACATACACTCGTAGTGACAGAACACATATACTCGTAGAGACAGCACACATATACTCGTAGAGACAGCACACATATATCGTAGAGACAGAACCATATACTCGTAGAGACAAACACATATACTCCTAGAGACAGCATACATATACTCGTAGAGACAGAACACATATACTCGTAGAGACAGCACACATATACTCGTAGAGACAGAACACATATACTCGTAGAGACAGAACACATATACTCGTAGAGACAGAACACATATACTCGTAGAGACAGCATACATATACTTGTAGAGACAGCATACATATACTCGTAGAGACAGAACACATATACTCGTAGAGACAGCACACATATACTCGTAGAGACAGCATACATATACTCGTAGAGACAGCATACATATACTCGTAGAGACAGCATACATATACTCGTAGAGACAGCATACATATACTCGTAGAGACAGAACACATATACTCGTAGAGACAGAACACATATACTCGTAGAGACAGCATACATATACTTGTAGAGACAGAACACATATACTCGTAGAGACAGAACACATATACTTGTAGAAACAGCATACATATACTCGTAGAGACAGAATACATATACTCGTAGAGACAGCATACATATACTTGTAGAGACAGAACACATATACTCGTAGAGACAGAACACATATACTTGTAGAGACAGAACACATATACTTGTAGAGACAGAATACATATACTCGTAGAGACAGAACACATATACTTGTAGAGACAGAACATATACTCGTAGAGACAGAACACATATACTTGTAGAGACAGAACACATATACTTGTAGAGACAGAATACATATACTCGTAGAGACAGAACACATATACTCGTAGAGACAGAACACATATACTTGTAGAGACAGAACACATATACTTGTAGAGACAGAATACATATACTTGTAGAGACAGAACACATATACTTGTAGAGACAGAACACATATACTCGTAGAGACAGAACACATATACTTGTAGAGACAGCATACATATACTCGTAGAGACAGAATACATATACTCGTAGAGACAGCATACGTATACTCGTAGAGACAGAACACATATACTCGTAGAGACAGCATACATATACTCGTAGAGACAGAACACATATACTCGTAGAGACAGAACACATATACTTGTAGAGACAGAACACATATACTTGTAGAGACAGCATACATATACTCCTAGAGACAGAACACATATACTCGTAGAGACAGAACACATATACTTGTAGAGACAGCACACATATACTTGTAGAGACAGAATACATATACTCGTAGAGACAGCATACATATACTCGTAGAGACAGCATACATATACTCGTAGAGACAGAACACATATACTCGTAGAGACAGAACACATATACTTGTAGAGACAGAACACATATACTTGTAGAGACAGAGACAAAAAACAATCTGCTTTTTTTTTTCTTAAGCTGAAAGATCATTCATAAACATCAAACATAAGGAACCAGTAGATGGTGACAGCAATGACTGACAAAAACTGTACAGGTAAAGTAGATGGTGACAGCAATGATTGACAAGAACAGTACTGGTGACGACAATGAGTGACAAGAACAGTACAGGTAAAGCAGATGATGACGACAATGAGTGACAAGAACAGTACAGGTAAAGTAGATGGTGACAGCAAAGATTGACAAGAACATTACAGGTAAAGTAGATGGTGACAGCAAAGATTGACAAGAACATTACAGGTAAAGCAGATGTTGACGACAATGAGTGACAAGAACATTACAGGTAAAGTAGATGGTGACAGCAATGACTGACAAGAACAGTACAGGTAAAGTAGATGATGACAGCAATGATTGACAAAAACTGTACAGGTAAAGTAGATGGTGACAGCAATGATTGACAAGAACAGTACTGGTGACGACAATGAATGACAAGAACAGTACAGGTAAAGTAGATGATGACAGCAATGATTGACAAGAACATTACAGGTAAAGTAGATGATGACAGCAATGATTGACAAGAACATTACAGGTAAAGCAGATGTTGACGACAATGAGTGACAAGAACAGTACAGCTAAAGTAGATGATGACGGCAATGATTGACAAGAACACTACAGGTAAAGGACATCAAAAGTTATAGGTATACAAATATGAGCACATGAAACTTGCATGACAAAAGAAATAAAAACTATTAGAAATAAATAAGAAATAAAAAGACATAAAACCGACACTAGATAGTTGTTTCTCGGATCCTAGATTCAAGTGTTCAGCAAAATATCAACAAATATATCGCAACATAAGGAAAATATTCGTTACAATCTGTTAATAATTAACATTTAGCTATATCTTGCCGAATAGAAACATCCATGTTTGTGGAGTTTGTTAATTTGTTGAGTTTATTAATTCTGATTTCAGTTTATGATTGACAAGAACACTACAGGTAAAGGACATCAAAAGTTATAGGTATACAAATATGAGCACATGAAACTTGCATGACAAAAGAAATAAAAACTATTAGAAATAAATAAGAAATAAAAAGACATAAAACCGACACTAGATAGTTGTTTCTCGGATCCTAGATTCAAGTGTTCAGCAAAATATCAACAAATATATCGCAACATAAGGAAAATATTCGTTACAATCTGTTAATAATTAACATTTAGCTATATCTTGCCGAATAGAAACATCCATGTTTGTGGAGTTTGTTAATTTGTTGAGTTTATTAATTCTGATTTCAGTTTCCAAGAACAAAACACGTTTATGGTTCATATATACTTTCCAAAAAAAGAAACGTACAACTTATATAAGCTTCCTTTTTTATATGTTATGACAAAAATTTTTTCCCGGGTATCTCAAACTAAACCAAAAATTATGACCAAAATATCAGGTCCATGATTTAGCGTGAATTTTGCTATTCTCGTGTATAGTCAGACCGCAGTAGCTGCCCTTGCTAATCACGCATTTATTTTTTACCATAACTCACGTTGCGTTTATGGAAAAGTCATGATTTTTTGTGGTGAACACAACTCACTTCCCACGCAAATTAAACTCTAGGAAAGGATGAAGTTACACAAACAAATTCAGTTAATTTTCAAGTAGACAATTATGGCGCGTCTACCGCAAAATTTACGAAACATTGCTATTGGTCGCCAGCGAGCAGGCGAAAGTCAAAGTCAGGTTGCCAGGCATTTAAACGTGCAGCAGAGTACCATCAGTCGACTTTAGCACCGCTTCCAAGCCACTGGCTCAGCTGAAGACCAGCACCGCAGTGGACGACCCAGGGTGACAACAGCAGCTGATGATCGATTCATTCTGGTTCATCACCTCATAAACAGGTTTACAACAGCTTCCTCAAGTGCCCAGTCATTGCTTGCAGAACGTTGTGTGTCTGATCAAATTGTCCGGAATAGACTGCATGAAGCTGGACTGGTGGCACGACGACCTCACCGAGGTCCTGTCTTAACTAGACGCCATCGCCAAAATCGACTTGTCTGGGCCAACCAGCATCGGCCCTGGACAACTGACAATCAATGGAGACGTGTGTGGTTTAGTGACGAATCTTCCTTTTTGTTGCCCCGCCATGATATGCGGAGACGGGTCTACCGTAGGCCAAATGAACGTTTTGCCCAAAATTGCGTTGATGAAGCTCCGCCGCACGGTGGTGGAGGTGTAATGGTATGGGGAATGATCAGTTTCAATGGAAGGAGTCCATTGGTGCAGATTGAAGGAGGCTTGAATCCGCAACGATACGTCAGTGAAATTCTTCGACCCCATGTCCTTCCATTTTTGGCTGCGCAAAGGTTTGTGTTTCAATAGGACAACGTCAGACCCCATTCTGCACGGTTCACCGCACAGTTCCTGACTGCCAACAACATTCTCACCCTTCCCTGGCCATCCCTGTCTCCAGACATGAATCCGATCGAGCACCTATGGGATGAGCTGCAAAGACGTGTCTGTCACCGAAACGTTTCTCCAGCCAATCATTGTGATCTGTGGCAGGCACTCCAGGAAGAGTGGGCAGCCATCCCACAGGCGCACATCAGACATCTGATCGCATTTATGCCCAAGAGATGCCAGTCGTTGAACGATGCAAGCGGAGGCCACACACCATACTAGCTTGAGAACCACTGGGACTAACAAATTCTTGTGACAGCAATGATTGACAAGAACAGTACTGGTGACGACAATGAATGACAAGAACAGTACAGGTAAAGTAGATGATGACAGCAATGATTGACAAGAACATTACAGGTAAAGTAGATGATGACAGCAATGATTGACAAGAACATTACAGGTAAAGCAGATGTTGACGACAATGAGTGACAAGAACAGTACAGCTAAAGTAGATGATGACGGCAATGATTGACAAGAACACTACAGGTAAAGGACATCAAAAGTTATAGGTATACAAATATGAGCACATGAAACTTGCATGACAAAAGAAATAAAAACTATTAGAAATAAATAAGAAATAAAAAGACATAAAACCGACACTAGATAGTTGTTTCTCGGATCCTAGATTCAAGTGTTCAGCAAAATATCAACAAATATATCGCAACATAAGGAAAATATTCGTTACAATCTGTTAATAATTAACATTTAGCTATATCTTGCCGAATAGAAACATCCATGTTTGTGGAGTTTGTTAATTTGTTGAGTTTATTAATTCTGATTTCAGTTTCCAAGAACAAAACACGTTTATGGTTCATATATACTTTCCAAAAAAAGAAACGTACAACTTATATAAGCTTCCTTTTTTATATGTTATGACAAAAATTTTTTCCCGGGTATCTCAAACTAAACCAAAAATTATGACCAAAATATCAGGTCCATGATTTAGCGTGAATTTTGCTATTCTCGTGTATAGTCAGACCGCAGTAGCTGCCCTTGCTAATCACGCATTTATTTTTTACCATAACTCACGTTGCGTTTATGGAAAAGTCATGATTTTTTGTGGTGAACACAACTCACTTCCCACGCAAATTAAACTCTAGGAAAGGATGAAGTTACACAAACAAATTCAGTTAATTTTCAAGTAGACAATTATGGCGCGTCTACCGCAAAATTTACGAAACATTGCTATTGGTCGCCAGCGAGCAGGCGAAAGTCAAAGTCAGGTTGCCAGGCATTTAAACGTGCAGCAGAGTACCATCAGTCGACTTTAGCACCGCTTCCAAGCCACTGGCTCAGCTGAAGACCAGCACCGCAGTGGACGACCCAGGGTGACAACAGCAGCTGATGATCGATTCATTCTGGTTCATCACCTCATAAACAGGTTTACAACAGCTTCCTCAAGTGCCCAGTCATTGCTTGCAGAACGTTGTGTGTCTGATCAAATTGTCCGGAATAGACTGCATGAAGCTGGACTGGTGGCACGACGACCTCACCGAGGTCCTGTCTTAACTAGACGCCATCGCCAAAATCGACTTGTCTGGGCCAACCAGCATCGGCCCTGGACAACTGACAATCAATGGAGACGTGTGTGGTTTAGTGACGAATCTTCCTTTTTGTTGCCCCGCCATGATATGCGGAGACGGGTCTACCGTAGGCCAAATGAACGTTTTGCCCAAAATTGCGTTGATGAAGCTCCGCCGCACGGTGGTGGAGGTGTAATGGTATGGGGAATGATCAGTTTCAATGGAAGGAGTCCATTGGTGCAGATTGAAGGAGGCTTGAATCCGCAACGATACGTCAGTGAAATTCTTCGACCCCATGTCCTTCCATTTTTGGCTGCGCAAAGGTTTGTGTTTCAATAGGACAACGTCAGACCCCATTCTGCACGGTTCACCGCACAGTTCCTGACTGCCAACAACATTCTCACCCTTCCCTGGCCATCCCTGTCTCCAGACATGAATCCGATCGAGCACCTATGGGATGAGCTGCAAAGACGTGTCTGTCACCGAAACGTTTCTCCAGCCAATCATTGTGATCTGTGGCAGGCACTCCAGGAAGAGTGGGCAGCCATCCCACAGGCGCACATCAGACATCTGATCGCATTTATGCCCAAGAGATGCCAGTCGTTGAACGATGCAAGCGGAGGCCACACACCATACTAGCTTGAGAACCACTGGGACTAACAAATTCTTGTCACACAGATGCAAGAAACTGTCAAGTGAGTGTTTAAACCCTTAGGTATTATTGTGTGAAATTTGAAAATTTTATTCATTCAATTTAAAAAGCCATAGAATATCAAATTTATGTCTAAAATTAGTTCATTAGTAGTTATGCGTTTCTTTTTTTTTTTTGGACAATATATTTCACAAGGCAATATGTTTCGTGCTATATGTTAATATGTTTCCTGTTATATGTCAATATGTTTCCCGTTATATGTCAGTATGTTTCCTGCTATATGCTTGTATATATAGTCTGTGCCATATAATCTGTGCTATATAACCTGTGGTATTTATGTAACCGTATACAACACAGTTTGATGTATCCCGGCTTTCTCACGACACGATTAGCTACAGGAGCTTTGTTGGTGTGTACCACTGGGAGTACAGATGCCTGATGATGATGATATATATATATATATAGACGATGCAATATAATCGAGCAATATTTTATTCTTAAGATGCCCATGTACGTATATATATATATAGTCTGTGCTGTGTAATTCCTAGAGATTTGCTGCTATGGTATCACTATCGTGTGGCACAGTCAGTTGGGAAGTTGTTCGATTTCTCATATTTTGATGTATGACTAAATCTGTCAAACGTTTGCTAATTTATGTTTATGTCCAGATATATTTTACAATACGACAGATAATCTCAGATATATGACACATTGTGAGAAATATCAGATATATGTCAGATTGTGGGAAATATTATCAGATAGGTGTTATTGTGTGAGAAATATTATCAGATAGATGTTATAACGCGCGAAATATTATCAGATAGGTGTTAAAATGTGAGAAATATTTACAGATATATGTTATAATGTGAAAAATATTACAAGATATATGTTATAATGTGAGAAATATTATCAGAAAAACGTTATAATGTGAGAAATATTATCAGATATATGTTATAATTTGAGAAATTTTATCAAGTTTATGTTATAATGTGAGAAATATTATCAGGTAGATTTGAGAATTATTATCAGATAGATGTTATAATGTTAAAAATATTATCAGATAAATGTTATGGTGTGAGGAATATTATCAGATATAAGTTATAATCTGAGAAATATTATCAGATACACTACAATGTTATAAATAGTATGTGATATATGCTATACTGTGAGAAATTATATATATATATATATATATATATATATATATATATATATATATATATATATATATATATATATATATATAGTAATGCGAGAAATATTATCATATTTCTGTTTGTAGAAAGTATTATCAGAACTATGTAACAAGGGGCGTCTCAGTCTCAGTCAAGAAAGAACAACTCATTGTACTATATGAAGTTATGTAACAAAGAACAACTCATTGTACTATATGAAGTTATGTAACAAAGAACAACTCATTGTACTATATGAAGTTATGTAACAAAGAATGTTTCATTGTATTATATTAAGTTATGCAACAAAGAACGTCTCATTGTATTATATGAGCGTAGATGTAAGTTCTTACAGTGAGATATGTGTTTTTATATGCATGTTGTGTCATACATTCAGATAAATTCACATATGTTTGATAGTTATGTTTAATACTTATAAACATTTATATGTGGAATTGTACCATAATCTATGTTCATCTCTATGTAGAGATGACAACATCGTATAGAAGTAAACAGTTTTTTTCTTTGTATAAATGTACCATACTGTATGAAAGTAAACATTTTTATGCTTAAGTTTACCTTACCTTGTGTGTATAATTTACATCCAGTAAAAGCACTAAAAACACACAGGACCAAAAATACAATTGTTTACAAGGTCAGACAGACCAGCACAGCAACATCTGGTGAGCACTGTAAGATATAACGAATGTACAAGTGGGAGGGGCCACAGACTGGTCGATCTGTCCCACGTCCCAACCACTGAGCGAGGTCTGTGTCAGAAATGTGTGCACTCATGCCAGTGTTTGCTGGCAGATCAGATCATGTCAGTGTTTGCTGGCAGAACAGATCATGTCAGTGTTTGCTGGCAGATCAGATCATGTCAGTGTTTGCTGGCAGATCAGATCATGTCAGTGTTTGCTGGCAGATCAGATCATGTCAGTGTTTGCTGGCAGAACAGATCATGTCAGTGTTTGCTGGCAGGTCAGATCATGTCAGTGTTTGCTGGCAGATCAGATCATGTCAGTGTTTGTTGGCAGATCAGATCATGGCAGTGTTTGCTGGCAGATCAGATCATGTCAGTGTTTTCTGGCAGATCAGATCATGTCAGTGTTTGCTGACAGATCAGATCATGGCAGTGTTTGCTGGCAGATCTGATCATGGCAATGTTTTCTGGCAGATCAGATCATGTCAGTGTTTGCTGGCAGAACAGATCATGGCAATGTTTGCTGGTAGAAAAGATTATGGCAATGTTTGCTTGTAGAACAGATCATGGCAATGTTTGCTGGTAGAACAGATCATGGCAATGTTTGCTGGTAGAACAGATCATAGCAATGTTTGCTGGTAGGACAAATGATGTCAGTGTTTGCTGGTAGAAGAAAATGTGATATTACCTTGAGGACAGGTAGGTAGATTCTGCTGGTAAATAGTTCCCGGGTACAGGAGAGCACAGCTTAGTTTCCTTTATGTGTGTGTCAACTTAGTGTCACAGTGGAGACTTTGGAGACAGTGGAGATAGTGGAAACAGATGACATAGTGGAGATAATGGAAACAGATAAGATAGTGGAAACAGATGAGATAGTGGAAACAGATGAGATAGTGGAAACAAATGAGATAGTGGAGATAGTGGAAACAGATGAGATAGTGGAGATAGTGGAAACAGATGAGATAGTGGAAACAGATGAGATAGTGGAGATAGTGAAAACAGATGAGATAATGGAGATAGTGGAAACAGTGGCGACTTTGCAGACAGTGGAGATAGTGGAGACAGTGGAGATAGTAAAAACAGATGAGATAGTGGAGACAGTGGAGATAGTGGAGATAGTGGAAGCAGTGGCGACTTTGGACACAGTGGAGATAGTGGAAACATATGAGATAGTGGAGATAGTGGAAACAGATGAGATAGTAGAGACAGTGGAAATAGTGTAGATAGTGGAAACAGATGAGATAGTGGAGATAGTGAAAATAGATGAGACAGTGGAGATAGTGGAGATAAATGAGATAGTGGCGAAACTGGAGACACTGGATATAGTGGAGATAGTGGAAATATACGAGATAGTGGAGACTTTGGAGTCAGTGGATACAGTGGATATAGTGGAGATAGTGGAAACAAATAGTGGAGACAGAGAAGATAGTGAAGCCAGACAGAAGAGATAGCGGAGACAGAGAAGGTGGTGGATACAGTAGAGACAGTGGAGACACTCACACTCAAGAGCGGATGCCAAGAGGATAAAGCTGTCTTCCTACACTGCGTTACCTTTCAAGTCAAACATGTTGTCATTATGTACTTCGTAAATGTCTGCCACTATTTTTATTCTCCCGTCTACTTTTCTGGACTTTGCTTGCACTAGGCAGACAAAATTCTGTATAAATGTGGAGATTGTTGGAGAAAATATCAAGCGCAAGTTTTACTGTCAGTCACAAACTAAACAAAAAATTATCCAGCACAAATGTTTCTTTCACCCACAAACTAAACAAAAAATTATCAAGCTCAAGTTTTACTTCCAGCCACAAATTAAACATTTAATACCAAGCACAAGATATACTTTAAGCCACAACCTAGACAAATATTACCCACAATAAGTTGTACTTTAAGTCACAGCCTAAACAAATATTACCCACAGTAAGTTGTACTTTAAGTCACAGCCTAAACAAATATTACCCACAGTAAGTTGTACTTTAAGTCACAGACTAAACAAATATTACCCACAATAAGTTGTACTTTAAGTCACAGACTAAACAAATATTACCCACAATAAGTTGTACTTTAAGTCACAGACTAAACAAATATTACCCGCAATACATTGTACTTTAAGTCACAGACTAAACAAATATTACCCACAATAAGCTGTACTTTAAGTCACAGTCTAAACAAATATTACCCACAGTAAGTTGTACTTTAAGTCACAGACTAAACAAATATTACCCACAATAAGTTGTACTTTAAGTCACAGACTAAACAAATATTACCCACAATAATTTGTACTTTAAGTCACAGACTAAACAAATATTACCCACAATAAGTTGTACTTTAAGTCACAGACTAAACAAATATTACCCACAATAAGTTGTACTTTAAGTCACAGACTAAACAAATATTACCCACAATAAGTTGTACTTTAAGTCACAGACTAAACAAATATTACCCACAATAATTTGTACTTTAAGTCACAGACTAAACAAATATTACCCACAATAATTTGTACTTTAAGTCACAGACTAAACAAATATTACCCACAATAAGTTGTACTTTAAGTCACAGACTAAACAAATATTACCCACAATAAGTTGTACTTTAAGTCACAGACTAAACAAATATTACCCACAACAAGTTATATTCTAAGCCACAGGCTAAACAAAAAACTGACGACGAGTAAATGATACCTTTCTGTGAGGAGACAATGTCTTGACGCAACGCAGAAGCTTGTAACTGTTATTTAAGAAAATATTACCAAGTCTTCTCTTCCCTACTAACTCCCTTTAATTGCCAGCTGGTGTTCTCTGCTGCTGGTGTTCTCTGCATCTGGTGTTCTCTGCATCTGGTGTTCTCTGCAGCTGGTGTTCTCTGCTGCTGGTGTTCTCTGCAGCTGGTGTTCTCTGCTGCTGGTGTTCTCTGCTGCTGGTGTTCTCTGCAGCTGGTGTTCTTTGCTGCTGGTGTTCTCTGCAGCTGGTGTCCTCTGCTGCGGGTGTTCTCTGCTGCTGGTGTCCTCTGCTGCGGGTGTTCTCTGCTGCTGGTGTTCTCTGCAGCTGGTGTCCTCTGCTGCGGGTGTTCTCTGCTGCTGGTGTTCTCTACAGCTGGTGTTCTTTGCTGCTGGTGTTCTCTGCAGCTGGTGTCCTCTGCTGCGGGTGTTCTCTGCTGCTGGTGTTCTCTGCAGCTGGTGTTCTCTGTTGCTGGTGTTCTCTGCTGCTGGTGTTCTCTGCAGCTGGTGTTATCTGCAGCTGGTGTTCTCTGCTGCTGGTGTTCTCTGCTGCTGATGTTATGAAGACGTTGAGGCACAACATCGTATCCGTTTGGGAGCGGGTCATGGAAGTTATTTTTTTCAGTCCCGGATGAGAGCTAATAAGCAGGGAGTGTGCAGTTCTTCTTTAGCATACTCCACCACCATGGGGACTATGACGATCCCTGCCCTGTTAGCCAAGCTAGGCCAGCTACTGCGGAGTACTAACACAGAGGTGGGACAGGGTCTTGTCCAGCTATGACATGACACCGGCATGTCTGCTATGGCATGACACCGACATGTCAGCTAGGGCGTGACACCGACATGTCTGCTAGGGCGTGACACCGACATGTCAGCTATGGCGTGACACCGACATGTCTGCTAGGGCGTGACACAGGCACGTCTGCTAGGGCGTGACACCGACATGTCTGCTAGGGCGTGACACAGGCATGTCTGCTAGGGCGTGACACCGACATGTCTGCTAGGGCGTGACACCGACATGTCTGCTAGGGCGTGACACCGACATGTCTGCTAGGGCGTGACACCGACATGTCTGCTAGGGCGTGACACCGACATGTCTGCTAGGGCGTGACACAGGCACGTCTGCTAGGGCGTGACACCGACATGTCTGCTAGGGCGTGACACCGACATGTCTGCTAGGGCGTGACACAGGCATGTCTGCTAGGGCGTGACACCGACATGTCTGCTAGGGCGTGACACCGACATGTCTGCTAGGGCGTGACACCGGCATGTCTGCTATGGCATGACACCGACATGTCTGCTAGGGCGTGACACCGACATGTCTGCTAGGGCGTGACACAGGCATGTCTGCTAGGGCGTGACACAGGCATGTCTGCTAGGGCGTGACACAGGCATGTGAGCTAGGGCGTGACACAGACATGTCTGCTAGGGCGTGACACAGGCATGTCTGCTAGGGCGTGACACAGGCATGTCTGCTAGGGCGTGACACAGGCATGTGAGCTAGGGGTTGATGATTGCCAAAGCAAGTCTTAACCAATTATTTTATATTACCAATAATAATGAGAAGAAAAACAGCAGAATATTAACAATAATAATGAGAAGAAAAACAGCAGAATATTAACAATAATAATGAGAAGAAAAAGAGCAGAATATTAACAATAATAATGAGAAGAAAAACAGCACAATATTAACAATAATAATGAGAAGAAAACAGCACAATATTAACAATAATAATTTAAAACGGAAACAGCACAATATTAACAATAATAATGAGAAGAAAAATAGCACAATATTAACAATAATAATGAGAAGAAAACAGCACAATATTAACAAGCACAATATTAACAATAATAATGAGAAGAAAAACAATCGAATATTACCAATAATAATGAGAAGAAAAACAACCCAATATTACCAATAATAATGACAAAAAAAACCAATATTACCAGTAATAATGAAAAGAACAATAATCCAATATTACCAGTAATAATGAGAAAAAAACAACGTGAAATAGGAATACTCGTATTGTTTAATGTTATACGCATAATATATGTGCAACTTTTATTGGACACACACATTATGTATATATATATATATATTATGTAGATCATTTGTATATTCAACTTATATCTGTGTATTTCTGCTTGAAAAAATTACAATGTTGTAAGAATTATTATATTCACAAAAAAGAAATGATTACTTTACTTCATGCGAACAGCAAATGTGCATAGAATTATTCTTTATGCAAATTATCTTCATGTTTAGTTGTCTTCCATTTTTGATACAGTTTAACAAAATATCACAGTCAAACAGGTTAAGAGTACAGGAAGGAAATGTAAATGGCAATCAAACAGGTTAAAGAGAGAAGAGACAGAAAAGAAAGGAGAGAGAGAGAAGAGAGAGAAGAGAAAAGAGAGAGAGAGACGAGAGAGAGAGAGAACGGAGAGAACAGAGAGAAGAGAAGAGAGAGAGAAGAGAGAGAGAGAAGAGATAGAGAAGAGAGTGAAAGGAGAGAGAGAACAATAGCAAATGTGTCAGTAGATCATGAACATTTCACTAAGTTTATCAAAGTTAAGAACAATGATTGTGAAAATGTGTTCAATATCTTTAGAAAAGAGCTTAACAAACTAGATCGGGACATAAGTAACTTCTCAAACAGAGATAAGATCAGACACGAGAGAATGAGTACACATAGTTCAAGGCCACTTCCAGCAAGACACCCACAAGCGGTTCTCACACTGTGTGGCTGTCACAGTTACAAGCTTCTTCTTGAAGATACATGCAAAACTTCACCTGATGCTGTCAAGTTCTTGAAGACACATGTAAAACTTGACCTGATGCTGCTAGGTTCTTGAAGATACAGACAAAACTTGACCTGATGTTGTCAGGTTTTTGAAGATACAGGCAAAACTTGACCTGATGCTGCTAGGTTCTTGAAGGTACATGTAAAACTTGACCTGATGCTGTTAGGTTCTTGAAGATACAGGCAAACACTTGACCTGATGCTGCTAGATTCTTGAAGATACATGTAAAACTTGACCTGATGCTGTTAGGTTCTTGAAGATACAGGCAAACACTTGACCTGATGCTGTAAGGTTTATTTGAGTTTTTCTGTTTACCTCATAATAAACATCAAGAAAAAGAAAAAAGAGTGCAGGTTCTGACAGAACAAGTGAGGATTTTTCTGTGAAAGAAAACAAGAGTCTCCCAGTCAGAGTTTGAAGACATCTTGGTTTCCTAGTGTAGAGTTTAAGGAGGTGTGACAGAGATGAAACATCACAGCCAAGTCAGAGTTTGAAGACATCTTGGTTTCCTAGTGTAGAGTTTAAGGAGGTGTGACAGAGATGAAACAATAATAATGAGAAGAAAACAGCACAATATTAACAATAATAATTTAAAACGGAAACAGCACAATATTAACAATAATAATGAGAAGAAAAATAGCACAATATTAACAATAATAATGAGAAGAAAACAGCACAATATTAACAAGCACAATATTAACAATAATAATGAGAAGAAAAACAATCGAATATTACCAATAATAATGAGAAGAAAAACAACCCAATATTACCAATAATAATGACAAAAAAAACCAATATTACCAGTAATAATGAAAAGAACAATAATCCAATATTACCAGTAATAATGAGAAAAAAACAACGTGAAATAGGAATACTCGTATTGTTTAATGTTATACGCATAATATATGTGCAACTTTTATTGGACACACACATTATGTATATATATATATATATTATGTAGATCATTTGTATATTCAACTTATATCTGTGTATTTCTGCTTGAAAAAATTACAATGTTGTAAGAATTATTATATTCACAAAAAAGAAATGATTACTTTACTTCATGCGAACAGCAAATGTGCATAGAATTATTCTTTATGCAAATTATCTTCATGTTTAGTTGTCTTCCATTTTTGATACAGTTTAACAAAATATCACAGTCAAACAGGTTAAGAGTACAGGAAGGAAATGTAAATGGCAATCAAACAGGTTAAAGAGAGAAGAGACAGAAAAGAAAGGAGAGAGAGAGAAGAGAGAGAAGAGAAAAGAGAGAGAGAGACGAGAGAGAGAGAGAACGGAGAGAACAGAGAGAAAGAGAAGAGAGAAGAGAAAGAGGAGAGAGAGAAGAGATAGAGAAGAGAGTGAAAGGAGAGAGAGAACAATAGCAAATGTGTCAGTAGATCATGAACATTTCACTAAGTTTATCAAAGTTAAGAACAATGATTGTGAAAATGTGTTCAATATCTTTAGAAAAGAGCTTAACAAACTAGATCGGGACATAAGTAACTTCTCAAACAGAGATAAGATCAGACACGAGAGAATGAGTACACATAGTTCAAGGCCACTTCCAGCAAGACACCCACAAGCGGTTCTCACACTGTGTGGCTGTCACAGTTACAAGCTTCTTCTTGAAGATACATGCAAAACTTCACCTGATGCTGTCAAGTTCTTGAAGACACATGTAAAACTTGACCTGATGCTGCTAGGTTCTTGAAGATACAGACAAAACTTGACCTGATGTTGTCAGGTTTTTGAAGATACAGGCAAAACTTGACCTGATGCTGCTAGGTTCTTGAAGGTACATGTAAAACTTGACCTGATGCTGTTAGGTTCTTGAAGATACAGGCAAACACTTGACCTGATGCTGCTAGATTCTTGAAGATACATGTAAAACTTGACCTGATGCTGTTAGGTTCTTGAAGATACAGGCAAACACTTGACCTGATGCTGTAAGGTTTATTTGAGTTTTTCTGTTTACCTCATAATAAACATCAAGAAAAAGAAAAAAGAGTGCAGGTTCTGACAGAACAAGTGAGGATTTTTCTGTGAAAGAAAACAAGAGTCTCCCAGTCAGAGTTTGAAGACATCTTGGTTTCCTAGTGTAGAGTTTAAGGAGGTGTGACAGAGATGAAACATCACAGCCAAGTCAGAGTTTGAAGACATCTTGGTATCCTAGCGTATAGTTTAAGGAGGTGTGACAGAGATGAAACATCTAAGATGACGTGACTGAGAAGAGAGAATGTGAAACATGATAGGATAACGTGACTGAGAAGAGAGAATGTGAAACATCTAGGATGGCGTGACTGAGAAGAGAGAAGGTGAAACATGATAGGATGGCATGACTGAGAAGAGAGAATGTGAAACATGATAGGATGACGTGACTGAGAAGAGAGAATGTGAAACATCTAGGATGACATGACTGAGAAGAGAGAATGTGAAACATGGTAGGATGACGTGACTGAGAAGAGAGAATGTGGAATTAATCTTAATTATCTTGATTAACTAAAATAAGTCCAGCCGAAATTATAAAAACTTCTCTTGAAATCTTTCACATATTGCAACAAATATCCACCTGAAATAAGCCCAGCTAAATTGATGAAAGCCTCTCCTGAAATCTTCTAAATTTTGTAACAAATAATGTTCGTGTTCTCGCGAAGAGATTCTCTACAGGCGCCGATGTGAAATTTATATTTGTGGGCTTTCAAAAACGGCTTCTAATTCGGAAAATATTAGTTCAAAGCCAGAATGTTGTGTGTATGGTCGACAAACTAAGCCTGTACATTCCGGGACCACACCTCCAGATTGTCTGTTTCAGTTTCTTAGTGTTAACCCTCACTTGTCTGTTTCAATCTCTTAGTGTTAACCCTCACTTGTCTGTTTCAATCTCTTAGTGTTAACCCTCAACATCACAGATAGAAAACGTTAGCGAGCACAAAACACTAGGTCTTATTATTGACCAACATCTGACCTGGAACTCTCATATGCAATGTCTAACAAAACTCATCGCACAAAAAGTATACCAATTAGCTAAAATTAAGCACTTCATCGATCAAGACACTAGGAAGACATACTACATAGCTCATATACAAACACATTTAGACTACTGCTCAACAGTTTGGGACGGTTGCTCAGTGTCAAAGACAAAGAGGCTTTGCTCTCTCCAAAAGCGAGCAGTAAAGCTTATTAGTGACAAAGATCAAGCACAAACAACTAATCATCACAAACGTATCAAAATACTACCTCTTAAGAACAGGTTCCTCTTCAACAAAGCCAAGTTCGTACATCAAATTCTTTCACGGCATGCCCCGCCTTATCTATGGGACCTGTTAAAATTTAGCCAAAATGCAGCCAACGGGCTTGAACAACATATGTCTTCCAAAACCTAGACTTGATCTTTACAAGAAAAGCTTCAGTTATTCTGCTGCTCATCTTTGGAATACCCTCCCATCCTATATAAAAAATATAAATTATACTCCTTCCTACAACTACAAGCTTTCCCAATATCTATTTCATGTCGACTACATGCCTCCATGAATTATAAAACTTAAAAGTTATCTTAAGCTGCTCTTACAGACACCGAATACAATTAATTGTTTTCTGAATAGTCCCGAAAATTTTGTTTAGTAGATAGTCATTTATAATGTATGTAGTTACTTCTGTACTGAGTGAATGTTTAAGAGCGAAACGTAAATGTTATATTTTATTTTATGTCTCTCAGATTCAATGTTAGTTATGTTTGTTATATGAACAGCATATTTGTAGAATGTCTGGAATAGAGTGAAAGACGTATGATAAAGGGCAGAATATCAGACGGGCCTACGTGCCCAATTCTTAACCCTTTTGAAATAAAGATCAATCAATCAATCAATCAATCAATCAATCACTTGTCTGTTTCAATCTCTTACTGTTAACCCTCACTTGTCTGTTTCAATCTCTTAGTGTTAACCCTCACTGGTCTGTTTCAATTTCTTAGTGTCAACCCTCACTTGTCTGTTTCAATCTCTTAGTGTTAACCCTCACTTGTCTGTTTCAATCTCTGAATGCCAACCCTCACTTGTCTGTTTCAATCTCTGAATGCCAACCCTCACTTGTCTGTTTCAATCTCTTAGTGTTAACCCTCACTTGTCTGTTTCAATCTCTGAATGCCAACCCTCACTTGTCTGTTTCAATCTCTGAGTGCCAACAGTCAATTGTCTACTTCAATTTCTTAATATCAACCCTCATGTGTCTGTTTCAATCTTTGAGTGTCAACCCCCACTTGTCTACTTCAATCTCTTAATATCAACCCTCAATTGTCTGTTTCAATCTCTTAGTGTCAACCCTCACTTGTCTACTTCAATTTCTTAATATCAACCCTCGTGTGTCTGTTTCAATCTTTGAGTGCCAACCCTCATTTGTCTGTTTCAACCTCTGAGTGCCAACCCTCTCTTGTCTGTTTCTACCTCTGAGTGCCAACCTCAGTTGACTACTTCAATCTTAGTGCCAACCCTCTCTTGTCTGTTTCAACCTCTGAGTGCCAACCCTCAGTTGACTACTTCAATCTTAGTGCCAACCCTCAGTTGACTACTTCAATCTTAGTGCCAACCCTCAGTTGACTACTTCAATCTTAGTGCCAACCCTCAGTTGACTACTTCAATCTTAGTGCCAACCCTCAGTTGACTACTTCAATCTTAGTGCCAACCCTCAGTTGACTACTTCAATCTTAGTGCCAACCCTCGGTTGACTACTTCATCTTAGTGCCAACCCTCAGTTGACTACTTCAATCTTAGTGCCAACCCTCAGTTGACTACTTCAATCTTAGTGCCAACCCTCGGTTGACTACTTCAATCTTAGTGCCAACCCTCAGTTGACTACTTCAATCTTAGTGCCAACCCTCAGTTGTTTACTTCATTCTCACATTCAACTATTTACCTCCTCTTATTCTTCTCTTGCTCTAAGATCTTGAAGCCTACAGCTGGTTCAGTTTACACTACTTGCTATGACCTAATGGGGTATGGTCAGAATGTAAACAGATCAACGGACTAGCTGATCTCTGACCAGAAACACTAAAAATGCAGCATTGAAAAGTAAGTGGTCTTCGTGTCAGTGAGAAGTGCTAACACAGGTGGACATAGAACAAACATATTACAAACATAGAACAAACATATTACAAACATAGAACAAACGTAGCACACGAAATTTGAGAAAATGAACAGTAGCTAACGAAAACCTGTCTCAACCAGGTCTGTCCAGATAATGCTTTCTGCCAGTTTGTAGTTCAGTGTGTCCCTGTTAATTTTTGTAGTTCAGTGTGTCCCTGTTAATTTTTGTAGTTCAGTGTGTCCCTGTTAAGTTTTGTAGTTCAGTGTGTCCCTGTTAATTTTTGTAGTTCAGTGTGTCCCTGTTAAGTTTTGTAGTTCAGTGTGTCCCTGTTAAGTTTTGTAGTTCAGTGTGTCCCTGTTAATTTTTGTAGTTCAGTGTGTCCCTGTTAATTTTTGTAGTTCAGTGTGTCCCTGTTAATTTTTGTAGTTCAGTGTGTCCCTGTTAAGTTTTGTAGTTCAGTGTGTCCCTGTTAATTTTTGTAGTTCAGTGTGTCCCTGTTAATTTTTGTAGTTCAGTGTGTCCCTGTTAATTTTTGTAGTTCAGTGTGTCCCTGTTAAGTTTTGTAGTTCAGTGTGTCACTGTTAAGTTTCGATTTTCAATCCGCACATAAAAGTTGTGGATTAACCTTTCAGGTTATAAATCTTCAACACCTGTCAGGCAGAGTTTGAATAAATTTGATGGTTTATACGCTAATATTGACGCCTCATAAGTTTCTACCAGCCTCTATCATTGTGAACAACAGATTTAATTTCATATATAAAAATACTATCAGATGAACAATAATTACACTATGAAAATTATTTTACAGTTACAGTATAGAAGCTGTATACCTATAAAACAAAATTACTGTCTGAGAATATAACAGAATTACTGTCTGAGAATACAATACATTTGCTGTCTGAGAATACAACAAAAATTAATATACTGTATGAAAATAACTACACGAGAATTTCAGTGTTTGAAATTACAAACGATACCTCAAAATTACATATGCATGGAAATAGACTATACAGCAAAATTACTTATGCATGGATACAAACTATACAGCAAAATTACTTATGCATGGATACAAACTATACAGCAAAATTACGTATGCATGGATACAAACTATACAGCAAAATTACTTATGCATGGATACAAACTATACAGCAAAATTACCTATGCATGGATACAAACTATACAGCAAAATTACCTATGCATGGATACAAACTATACAGCAAAATTACCTATGCATGGATACAAACTATACAGCAAAATAATATCGGATGTAGACTTTGGGCTGTCAAAATACTGTAGTTTTATTCCCCTACCCCACCCGCACCCCCTAAACCCCAGTCTCCCCTCATCTCCCCTGCACAGTGTCATCCGAGGGAGGCCTACTGGGTGAGAGTTACGCTGAAAATATTAGATTTGTTTCTCAGATTTAAGAAAATATGTTGTCCAGCAAGTGTGCCTGGCCTTTCTTGTTCTGCTACCATTTGTGTCTACTAGCATCAGTTTATACAAATCCGGGCAGTTACCGTAACACTGATATGACTAGTTTGTGTGATGTCTCTCTTTCTATCTCGCTGCTGGCTCTCCCTGTCTTTCTCTCTATCTTTCTCTCTGTCCCTGTCTCTTTCTCTTTCTCTCTATCTTTCTCTTTGTCTCATTCTCTCTCTCTATCTTTCTCAGTCTCTTTCTCTCTGTCTCTTTCTCTCTTTCTATCTCTCTCTGTACCTCTCTGTCTTTGTCTGTCTGTCTGTCTGTCTGTCTCTCTCTACTACTTTTAGAACATTCATGCTGCTCTAGTACTATGTGCTACTGACAATTTCACTTTTCTTCCTACAAATTTTCTGCCAGTTATCGTCATCTTCCTCCACCCCCCCCCCCCCCAGCCCGGGGTCTCTAACTCTTTCTCCCCCTCCCCCCCCCCACACACACACACACACACACACACACACTCACACACACACACAACAATGTATAAACCAGAAAAAAGTAGGAACAGCTTTGTTATTTAACGAATACAAAGTTGTGACGTTTCGATGTTTGTCTTCGTCAGACAATAACAAACAGGACGAAGAATAATATAGAGAAGACAATGTATAGGATTATATTAAACTAAGTTAATGAAATAACAAACAGGACGAAGAATAATATAGAGAAGACAAAGTATAGGATTATATTAAACTAAGTTAATGAAATAACAAACAGGACGAAGAATAATATAGAGAAGACAAAGTATAGGATTATATTAAACTAAGTTAATGAAATAACAAACAGGACGAAGAATAATATAGAGAAGACAAAGTATAGGATTATATTAAACTAAGTTAATGAAATAACAAACAGGACAAAGAATAATATAGAGAAGACAAATTATACGATTATATTAAACTAAGTTAATGAAATAACAAACAGAACAAAGAATAATATAGAGAAGACAAATTATACGATTATATTAAACTAAGTTAATGAAATAACAAACAGAACAAATAATAAGATAGAAGAAACAAAGTATAGGACTACATTAAATTAAGTTAATGAAATAACAAAGAAAAAAGAAAGAAAAAATGAATGAAAAATACAAAATAAAACTTTAAAATTAAACGGCACTTAGCTTGAATAATTGAGAGCGATGTAAAGTGTCCCTTTTTTGGCGTCACCAACGTAAACAAGTTATGTCTGTTATCAGGGTCAGGACGCGTACGTTCTGAAAGGTGTAAAATAGTGCATGATTGAGTATAGAAAATGTTAAGAGAAGAAAGATGCACAGAGAAGGAGTACAGAATTATACAAAGAACAGTGATGTCTGGAGAGTCAATATCCGTGGATGATGCTCATAAGGGAGTGAAAAGTGGTGTTACATAGTCGTGAGTGGATGGGAAATTGTAATGTTGGATAGTGGATGATGGAAGGGAGTCTATATAAGAGAAGGTGAAATGGATGATTGTGGTTATGGTAGAGGAGTGGCAATGGGATGGTTCATGAGGAATCTAAACAAAGTGCAACAAGTGAGAATGAATGTGATTGTGGAAGATTATGTGTAGCTAAATAAAGAGTTTAAACCATGTGGATCCAGTGTCCCAAAATCCTGAATGTGGCGGTTCACAAATGCTAAACGACTTGTGTCATCTGCGTGACATTATTTGATGGCTGTGACCAGAAAATCAGATCTGCCTCTATGGTTTGGGCTACTGAAATGATTAGGGACTGGTTTCGAAGCATGCTGGGTGATATCGTACAGATGTTTCTGCATGCGGTCCCCTAGTCTGAGGCCAGTCTTACCAATATACGTTATCCTGCATCTTTTGCATACGATGACATGTATCACATTACGGGACTCGCATGTGAATCCCTCATGGAGGGTCAGGATAGTTTAGGAAAGGTGATTGTTGTTTCCCAGACTACAGGGGAGGTAACACAGCGAGGGCGGTTACATTTTCTGGGTCCAATATATGGAAGGTTCCACTTTAAGTCGCTATGGATGAGGATGTCCTTGAGATTTGGCTCACGCTTGTAGGCTAAGGGTGGGTCAGGGATGATGTCGCGGGTGTCAGGGTGGAGTTGGAATAGTGATAGATGACGGTAAAGAATTTTCTTAACCATCTGATCATGAGGGTGGAAAGGCAGTACCAGCTTAACTCTGTCAGATGAGGTAATAGGTTCAGTTCTAACTTAACTCTGTCAGATGAGGTAATAGGTTCAGTTCTAACTTAACTCTGTCAGATGAGGTAATAGGTTCAGTTCTAACTTAACTCTGTCAGATGAGGTAATAGGTTCAGTTCTAACTTAACTCTGTCAGATGAGGTAATAGGTGCAGTTCTAACTTAACTCTGTCAGATGAGGTAATAGGTTCAGTTCTAACTTAACTCTGTCAGATGAGGTAATAGGTTCAGTTCTAACTTAACTCTGTCAGATGAGGTAATAGGTTCAGTTCTAACTTAACTCTGTCAAATGAGATAATAGGTGCAGTTCTAACTTAACTCTGTCAGATGAGGAGCCCACACCCCTTAGAGTGTCAGGAGTTTAATAGGGCCGAAACACTTGTCTGAGGGGGAGGGGGTACTTTCTCTGATGATCTGAAGGAGTTGCGTTGTTGTTCCGCTCTCTGCAGTAGAGAGTTTCCTACATACAGCCGCTAGTACACAAACTGCCCTCTTATGTGAAAGATACCAACCACGCCTTAACTACTCTTGAAGCGATCACACTCTCTCCACACCACTCCTGTCACATCTTTCTCCTTGATGTCTGCTCCCTATACACTTCTATCCCCCCATTGAAGATGGACTCTTAGCACTCCGTTATTTTCTTAACAAAGACCCTCACCCAACCATTTTCAGCATGCCAAAGGACGAACTAAAAAAAAAGTTTATTGAATTCGCTAACTCACACATCAAATTCACTTATGACATCTCTGACAAGTCTGTGAACTTTTTAGATATTAATATGTCTGTTGACAGAAACAGACTTGTTACCTCCATTTTTTACAACCCCATCGACAGCCACACCTATTTGCTTTACACCTCCTCCCATCCTGAAGTGTGTAAGAGCTCCATCCCATACTCCCAACTCCTCCTTTCTTGAAGTGTGTAAGAGCTCCATCCCATACTCCCAACTCCTCCTTTCTTGAAGTGTGTAAGAGCTCCATCTCATACTCCCAACTCCTCCCATCCTGAAGTGTGTAAGAGCTCCATCTCATACTCCCAACTCCTCCTTTCCTGAAGTGTGTAAGAGCTCCATCCCATACTCCCAACTCCTCCTTTCTTGAAGTGTGTAAGAGCTCCATCCCATATTCCCAATTCCTCCCATCCTGAAGTGTGTAAGAGCTCCATCCCATACTCCCAACTCCTCCCATCCTGAAGTGTGTAAGAGCTCCATCCCATACTCCCAACTCCTCCCATCCTGAAGTGTGTAAGAGCTCTGTCCCATACTCCCAGCTCCTACGTCTACGCCGCATATACCAGGATGACTCCGACTTTATCGATTAGTCCAACAAATTGTTGGAGTTTTTCCGTCATAGCAGCTACCTAGAAAATCTCCTCCGTACAGCCTTCAACCGCATCCAACTAATGAAACGCCAGGAAGCTTTTAGAACTGAACCTATTACCTCATCTGACAGAGTTAAGTTAGAACTGAACCTATTACCTCATCTGACAGAGTTAAGTTAGAACTGAACCTATTACCTCATCTGACAGAGTTAAGTTAGAACTGAACCTATTACCTCATCTGACAGTTAAGTTAGAACTGAACCTATTACCTCATCTGACAGAGTTAAGTTAGAACTGAATCTATTACCTCATCTGACAGAGTTAAGTTAGAACTGAACCTATTACCTCATCTGACAGAGTTAAGTTAGAACTGAACCTATTACCTCATCTGACAGAGTTAAGTTAGAACTGAATCTATTACCTCATCTGACAGAGTTAAGTTAGAACTGAATCTATTGCCTCATCTGACAGAGTTAAGTTAGAACTGAACCTATTACCTCATCTGACAGAGTTAAGTTAGAACTGAATCTATTACCTCATCTGACAGAGTTAAGCTGGTACTGCCTTTCCACCCTCATGGTCAGATGGTTAAGAAAATTCTTTACCGTCATCTATCACTATTCCAACTCCACCCTGACACCTGTGACATCTTCTCTGATCCACCCTTATTAGCCTACAAGCGTGAGCCAAATCTCAAGGACATCCTCGTCCATAGCGACTTAAAGTGGAACCTTCCATATATTGGACCCAGAAAATGTAACCGCCCTCGCTGTGTTACCTCCCCTGTAGTCTGGGAAACAACAATCACCTTTCCTAAACTATCCTGACCCTCCATGAGGGATTCACATGCGAGTCCCGTAATGTGATACATGTCATCGTATGCAAAAGATGCAGGATAACTTATATTGGTAAGACTGGCCTTAGACTAGGGGACCGCATGCAGAAACATCTGTACGATATCACCCAGCATGCTTCGAAACCCGTCCCTAATCATTTCAGTAGCCCAAACCATAGAGGCAGATCTGATTTTCTGGTCACAGCCATCAAATAATGTCACGCAGATGACACAAGTCGCTTAGCACTTGTGAACCGCCACATTCAGGATTTTGGGACACTGGATCCACGTGGTTTAAACTCTTTATTTAGCTACACATAATCTTCCACAATCACATTCATTCTCACTTGTTGCACTTTGTTTAGATTCCTCATGAACCATCCCATTGCCACTCCTCTACCACAACCACAATCATCCATTTCACCTTCTCTTATATAGACTCCCTTCCATCATCCACTATCCAACATTACAATTTCCCATCCACTCACGACTATGTAACACCACTTTTCACTCCCTTATGAGCATCATCCACGGATATTGACTCTCCAGACATCACTGTTCTTTGTATAATTCTGTACTCCTTCTCTGTGCATCTTTCTTCTCTTAACATTTTCTATACTCAATCATGCACTATTTTACACCTTTCAGAACGTACGCGTCCTGACCCTGGTAACAGACATAACTTGTTTACGTTGGTGACGCCAAAGAGGGACACTTTACAGCGTTCTCAATTATTCAAGCTAAGTGCCGTTTAATTTTAAAGTTTTATTTTGTATTTTTCATTCATTTTTTCTTTCTTTTTTCTTTGTTATTTCATTAACTTAATTTAATGTAATCCTATACTCTGTCTCCTCTATCTTATTCTTTGTTCTGTTTGTTATTTCATTAACTTAGTTTAATATAATCCTATACATTGTCTCCTCTATCTTATTCTTTGTTCTGTTTGTTATTTCATTAACTTAGTTTAATATAATCCTATACATTGTCTTCTCTATATTATTCTTCGTCCTGTTTGTTATTGCCTGACGAAGACAAACGTCGAAACGTCACAACTTTGTATTCGTTAAATAACAAAGCTGTTCCTACTTTTTTCTAGTTTATACATTTTGGTATCACAGCTTTACTGCAGTGGCTTTGTGTATAGTTGTATACTTATACACTAATTATCGTGTGTTACAGAATACAACACACACGCGCACAAAATGTCTGACACGAAGAATCTTCTTCGAATCAAACTCCTGGTACACAGATCTAGGTCCTTGGTTATATTTTCTCTATAAAACTCCTGGTACACAGATCTAGGTCCTTGGTTCTATTTTCTCTATAAAACTCCTGGTACGATCTAGGTCTGTTGTTCTGTTTTCTCTATAAAACTCCTGATATACAGATCTAGGTCCTTGATTCCATTTTCTATATAAAACTCCTGGTACACAGATCTAGGTCCTTGGTTCCATTTTCTCTATAAAACTCCTGGTACACAGATCTAGGTCCTTGGTTCTATTTTCTCTATAAAACTCCTGGTACACAGATCTAGGTCCTTGGTTCTATTTTCTCTATAAAACTCCTGGTACACAGATCTAGGTCCTTGGTTCTATTTTCTCTATAAAACTCCTGGTACACAGATCTAGGTCCTTGGTTCTATTTTCTCTATAAAACTCCTAGTACATAGATCCAGGTCCTTGGTTCTATTTTCTCTATAAAACTCCTGGTACACAGATCTAGGTCCGTTGTTCTGTTTTCTCTATAAAACTCCTGGTACACAGATCTAGGTCCTTGGTTATATTTTCTCTATAAAACTCCTGGTACACAAATCTAGGTCCTTTGTTCTATTTTGTCTATAAAACTCCTGGTACACAGATCTAGGTCCTTGGTTATATTTTCTCTAT
This sequence comes from Achatina immaculata, assembly GCA_009760885.1. Taxonomy (NCBI): domain Eukaryota; kingdom Metazoa; phylum Mollusca; class Gastropoda; order Stylommatophora; family Achatinidae; genus Lissachatina; species Lissachatina immaculata. Next base: position 27,932,005 of record CM019718.1, read on the forward strand.
AAAACTCCTAGTACACAGATCTAGGTCCTTGGTTATATTTTCTCTATAAAACTCCTGGTACACAAATCTAGGTCCTTTGTTCTATTCTCTCTATAAAACTCCTGGTACACAGATCTAGGTCCTTGGTTCTGTTTTCTCTATAAAACTCCTGGTACACAGATCTAGGTCCTTGGTTCTATTTTCTCTATAAAACTCCTGATACACAGATCTAGGTCCTTGGTTATATTTTTTCTATAAAACTCCTGGTACACAAATCTAGGTCCTTTGTTCTATTCTCTCTATAAAACTCCTAGTACACAGATCTAGGTCCTTGGTTCTGTTTTCTCTATAAAACTCCTAGTACACAGATCTAGGTCCTTGGTTCTGTTTTCTCTATAAAACTCCTAGTACACAGATCTAGGTCCTTGGTTCTGTTTTCTCTATAAAACTCCTAGTACACAGATCTAGGTCCTTGGTTCTGTTTTCTCTATAAAACTCCTAGTACACAGATCTAGGTCCTTGGTTCTGTTTTCTCTATAAAACTCCTGGTACACAGATCTGTGTCCATTGTTCTATTCTCTCTATGAATTACTTCTTGTTGATGATATGCTTCTTTGTTGTTTCGGCGATGTCCTCTACAACTCCTCGTCATCAACAAATAATCCGGCAAATGTTCTCGATACGGTATCCTGATAAATACGGGCATGGATCTGATGAAAAGTTTCTCCCTTGACAAGGCGCGTCTCGTTTCCATAACAACCAGTCTGACCAATCGCGAAGCTGCCAGTCAAGGTGACAGCTCCGCGAAGATAGGATAATCACGTGACTAACATGGCGTCAGTAGCAGTCTGTATCGCCCCGTGTAGGGGAGACAAGCATGAATGTATCGGGGCACAAGATCTGGGGGTTAGAGAATTGCTTTGTGCTGTTGTTAATTGTTCTCTGTGTCTGGTAAATCCCTGTCTGTCAGAGAATGTTTACGCTGTCAGCCCTTCAGCCACAGCTAAACACTCATGACAGGTCTGCTAATAGACGCCAGCCAAACAAAATACAACATTACAGCCACGACGGTCAAGTTGAAGATGTGGCTGATGATAAATGAAGATATCATCATCATCATCATCATCAGGTGCCGTGCCGACTGGCGTTGGCTATTATTCTTCTCCAGAGTACGCGATCCTTCATGCAGGCCATCAGCTCAGTTGGTGATCTCCTCTCACACCATCCCGTCAGACTGTCCAGTATCATTTCTCTTGGTCTTCCTCTTGATCTTCTTCCTTCTATTTTTCCTGTTATAATATTTTCAATGACCCCTCTTCTCATTGCATATCCTATGAAAGTACATTGTCTCTCTCTTATCTTTTTGACAAGGTTTTTTGTCTCTCCAGCTCTTCTCATACATTCTTCATTAGTTATTTTTGCTGTCCAGGAGATTCGCAACATTCTTCTAATAAACCACATTTTTGCTGCTTCCAACAATTTGTGTGCAGACTTGCCTATTGTCCATGATTCACTTCCATATAACAAGATAGGTTCAATATAGCATTTTAGGACTCGTTTTCTAACATTCATTGATAAGGATGTGTTAGCTAATATGTTTCTCATTCTGTGAAATGCAGTCTTTGCTTGGCCTATTCTATTCCTAATTTCTGTTCTGCATTTCCCATCTGAAGTTATTACTGCTCCAAGGTATTTGAATTTCTGCACCTGATTTAGAATAGTTCCATTTAATTTTATACTGCATGCTGGTGGATTCTGTTTCTTACATATAACCATAGTCTTTGTCTTTTTGATGTTCAAAGTAAGGCCTTTCTATTCACTTTCTTTGGCGACTTTATCCAAGAGATTTTGCAGGTCTTGTTGGTTCTCAGCTATCAGTACTGTGTCGTCAGTATACCGAAGGTTGTTAATATTGCATCCTCCAATTTTTATGCCTGGTTCTGTGATGATTGTTCTTAGAATATTCTCGCTGTACAGAGAAAAAAGGTCTGGAGATAGTACACATCCTTGTCGCACCCACTGTCATAGGTTGATATTTTGCAGTTCTATTTTCAACTTGAATTGCTGCTTCTTGCTGCCAATATAGATGTTTTACAATCCTCAGGTCTTTGCAGTCTATATTGATGTCTTCAAGCATTTTAATAATTTCACTATGTTTCACCTTGTCAAATGCCATGGTGTAATCAATGAAGCATAAGTAGAGATCTTTCTGTACTTCTAAAGCTCTTTCTTTATAGCACTACCAAAGAAACCAGGTGCAAAGGAATGTGATGACCACAGTTTTCTGAAGCACAGTTTTCTGAATAGTCCCGAAAATTTTGTTTAGTAGATAGTTATTTATAATGTATGTAGTTACTTCTGTACTGAGTGAATGTTTAAGAGCGAAACGTAAATGTTATATTTTATTTTATGTCTCTCAGCTTCAATGTTAGTTATGTTTGTTATATGAACAGCATATTTGTAGAATGTCTGGAATAGAGTGAAAGATGTATGATAAAGGGCAGAATGTCAGACGGGCCTGCGTGCCCAATTCTTAACCCTTTTGAAATAAAGATCAATCAATCAATCTGTTAGTGTTCGTAAAGCATAAATGACATTGTGTGTTCCCTTTCCTTCAACAAATCCAAACTGTTCATCTGCTATTTCCATTTTTATCTTTTTCCTTGTTCTTCTCATAATTATTCTCAGAAGTAGCTTCGTTATGTAACATGAGAGGCTGATAGTCCGGTGGTCGTCACATTCCTTTTCACCTGGTTTCTTTGGTAGTGCTATAAACGTGGATTTAATCAGGTCACTGGGAACATAACCACTGTTGTAAATGTCATTCAGTAACTTGGTTATTATTTTTATTCTTATCTCCTCTAGCGCCTCTATTTCTTCTATTGTTATATTATCAGGCCCAGTCGCTTTTCCTTTCTTCATGTGTTTGATGGCATCTATGATTTTATCTTCAAGTATTGGTGGCCCATCACAGTTTTCAGTATCTGGTGTTAATTCTGGTCTTTCTCCTCCATATAGCTCACCGATATACTCTGTCCACCTGTCCACATTGTCTTCTTTTCCCGTTAACACTTTATCTTCTTTTGATTTCAGGCATTCTGTGGTATATTTTGTTTTCCTGCCTGTGAGTTCACTAATTCGTTTGTGCATGTTATTATGAGAGTCCTCTATTTGTCTACACTGTTCATTTAACCACACTTCCTTTGTTTCTCTGCATTTGCGTCTTATGTCTTTATTTATCTTGCTATTTTCCTCGTTATTTTTACTCCTCCTCCTCTTGTCCATCAGTCCTAAGATGTTGTCTGTCATCCATTTATTTTTAGAGGCTTCTTTTTTCGGTGGTATTATCTCCTTAACAGTTTGGTGGATAGAATCTCTTAACATTTCCCATTGTTCATCTATACTATTTATCTTTGCTATTGCATTGTATCTATTTGTTATAATAACTTTGTATTGTTCTCGCAGTTCTTGGTCATTTTTAAGAAGTTCTGTATTCAGTTTGATGTTTCTCACTTTTCTGTATGTTTTCTTTAGCTTTATTCTAATTTTTCCACAGAGTGGGTCATGGTCACTATTGCAGTCGGCTCCTGGCATGGTTTTTGTTGTTTGTAATGCAATGAAGATGTGGATGGTGATAAATGAAGATGCGACTGTTAATGTGATGGGGAATAAAGAATACAGTATGAGACTGTTAATGTGGTGGGGAATAAAGAATACAGTATGTCCATTCTGTGTGATATTCATTCTATGTATTATGTACACTATCTATTATGTACCCTCTATTTATGATGTTCACTCTATTTATGATGTTCATTTTATCTATGACCTTCACTCAGTGTATGATATCCACAATGTGTTATGGTCACTTAATGAAGTCCATTGTATATACGATAGCCACTATGTGTATGATGGTCACTTTATTATGATGTCAACTCTAGAACAGAATGTCTGTCAGGGTACGCAACTGCAAATACTCATGTAAAGTTAACGCCCCCGAGTTTGTATACTCGGGTTATCGGGCTTACGTGAAGTCATGGGAACAAGTGGTGAATGGAGTAGTGGGTGCATCTAGCAGTTACTGCTGGTCGTGGTCCCCACCCTACGATGGTAGGCAGAGGAACTCAACTGTGGAGACAATGCCTACGATCACCGACTTGTAACAGTCACTGCCAAGAAGAAAAGGAATGGCAGGCTACCTTCTTACGTTACCAAGAAGGAGAGGAACGGCAGGCTACCTTCTTACGTTACCAAGAAGGAGAGGAACGGCAGGCTACCTTCTTACGTTACCAAGAAGGAGAGGAACGGCAGGCTACCTTCTTACGTTACCAAGAAGGAGAGGAACGGCAGGCTACCTTCTTATGTTGACAAGAAGGAGAGGAACGGCAGGCTACCTTCTTATGTTGACAAGAAGGAAATGAATGGCAGGCTACTTCTTACGTTGACAAGAAGGAAAGAAATGGCAGGCTACCTTCTTACGTTGACAAGAAGGAAATGAATGGCAGGCTACCTTCTTACCTTGCCAAGAAGGAGAGGAATGGCAGGCTACCTTCTTACGTTGACAAGAAGGAGAGGAATGGCAGGCTACCTTCTTACGTTGACAAGAAGGAAAGAAATGGCAGGCTACCTTCTTACGTTGCCAAGAAGGAGAGGAATGGCAGGCTACCTTCTTACGTTGCCAAGAAACCTAACATTGGCCAGTCTGAAGAAAGATCAAAGATTTGGTGGCGTGACAAGTTGATTCTCTCTGCTAAAAGACACAGCGAATCTCAAAGCCTCTTTATAAACACCAACAAAACCAAACTAATGACAACTGACAAAATGAGAAGCAAACCCACAATTACACTGGACCATCAAGAACTTGAAAACTGAAATAAATTTGAATATCTAGGTTCAGTCATTGCCAGCAGTGGCGACTGTACAGTGGAAATCAAAAGAAGAACTGCAGCTGCATCACAGAAACTAGAACAAACGAAGAGTATGTGGCAAGGTACCAAAAAGAAAACATGAGATAACAAGAATAAAGAGAAAACATAAGATAACAAGAAAAAGTAGAAAACATGACATAACAAGAAAGCAAGAGAAAATAAGAATAAGGAGATATGTTATCTCCTTATTCTTGTTTTTTTATGGTTTCTCCTTATTCTTGTTATCTAATATTTCTCCTTATTCCTTATATTATGTTAATAGAAATAAGGAGAAAACATGAGATAACAAGAAACCATCAGATAACAAGAAAAAGCAGATAACATAAGATAACACGAATAAGGAGATAGCATATCATAACAAGAATAAGGAGAAAACATAAGATAACAAGAAAGCATGGGATAACAAAAATGAGATAAGATAACAAACATAAGCAGATAACATAAGATAATAAGAATAAGGAGATAACATAAGATAACAAAAGTAAGGAGATTACACAATATATCAAGAATAGGAAGATAACATAAGAAAAACAAAAAAACAGGAAAATAAAGATAACAGCAATAAGGAGAAAAATGAGATAACAAGAACAAAATGAGATAACAGGAACAAAGAGAAACATGAGATAACAAGAATAAGCAGAAAACATGAGATAACAAGAATAAGAAGAAAACATGAAATAACAAGAATAAGGAGAAAACATGAGATAAAAAGAATAAGGAGAAAACATGAGATAAAAAGAATAAGAAGAAAACATGAGATAACAAGAATAAGGAGAAAACATGAGATAAAAAGAAGAAGAAAACATGAGATAAAAAGAATAAGAAGAAAACATGAGATAAAAAGAATAAGGAGAAAACATGAGATAAAAAGAAGAAGAAAACATGAGATAAAAAGAATAAGAAGAAAACATGAGATAAAAAGAATAAGAAGAAAGCATGAGATAAAAAGAATAAGAAGAAAACATGAGATAAAAGGAATAAGAAGAAAACATGAGATAAAAAGAATAAGAAGAAAGCATGAGATAAAAGGAATAAGGAGAAAACATGAGATAAAAAGAATAAGAAGAAAGCATGAGATAAAAAGAATAAGAAGAAAACATGAGATAAAAGGAATAAGAAGAAAACATGAGATAAAAAGAATAAGAAGAAAACATGAGATAAAAAGAATAAAAAGAAAACATGAGATAATAAGAATAGGGAAAAAACATGAGATAAAAAGAATAAAAAGAAAACATGAGATAATAAGAATAGGGAGAAAACATGAGATAAAAAGAATAGGGAAAAAACATGAGATAACAAGAATAAGAAGAAAACATGAGATAAAAAGAATAAGGAGAAAACATGAGATAAAAAGAAAGATACATAAATAAGAAGAAAACGTGGGATAACAAGAATAAAAAGAGAACATGAGATAATGAAAAAGATAACAAGAGGAAGGAGAAATTTGAGATAAAAAGAAAAAGGAGAAAACATGAGATAAGAAGAATATGGAGAAAACATGCGATAACAAAACGAACGAACGAACAAACAAACTTTATTTTCAAACTGTTGAGAATTGGGCACACAGGCCCGTCTGACATTCTGCCCTTCATCATACAGCTTTCACTCAGTCACAGTCATTCAGCATTTGTTAATGAGCATAATAATCATGAAGACACAATTAAATCATTACATAAATAAATAATAAACGCGTCTCTTCACACTCTGATTTATACAACAGCATGAAATAAACTTGCATTCTTACATTCATTCAAAACTAACATTTATAAAAAGCTGTTAAATATTGCAACACTCAAGGCATACTTTAAACTACTTTAGAATATGCTTAGGGGTGCATATAGTCCATATGAAACAGATGTTGACAAAGTTTAAAGTTATAAGAACGAAAATTACTTGTACGTTTTACAAAACTTGATAGGGCATTCCAAAGGTGGGCAGCTGAGAAAGAGAAGCTCATATATATATATATATATATATATATATATATATATATATATATCAAGCCTTGGTTTTGGGAGAACACAATTGCTTAAGCGCTGACTGTGTTTTGGGTTAGATTTGAACAACGACCACAGTTAGGATTGAGCAGTGTGCGATAGAATTTCATGAATTAACTTGGCCTTGTTGAAAAGAAATGTCTTCTTGAGGGGTAGAATATCAAGATTTTTGTCCTTATTTGTAATACGTGCTGCATGTTTGTCATCTATAAGCTTTACTGCTCGTTTTGAAGCGAGTAAAGTCTTTCCATGTTTGACATGGACACAACCATCCCAGACTGTGAAGCAGTATTCCAAGTGTGTTTGTATCTGTGATATGTAGTATATTCTTAATGTTGTCTATGTCAAGAAAATGTTTAATTTTAGTAAATTGGTAAACTTTTTGTGCAATGAGTTTGGTTAGATTGTCTACATGATGATTCCAGCTGAGGTGGTGGTCAATCATGAGACCTAGAGTTTTATGTTCACTAACATTCTCTATCTGTGAAGTTCCAGCGTGAAGCTGTAGTGTTGTTGTTGGTGAATTTGTTAATTACTGTCTTGTTGTAACGAGCATGGATTTTGTTTTGCTGGTGTTTATTAGCATTCTTTTATTATTGCTTCTGTTAGTTAGACTGTTTATTTCAATTTGAAGAGCTGACTCAAGGTTAATACATCATTGTCACTAGTGTAAACTGTGCAGTCATCAGCAAAGAGGTCATAAGATGATTTTTTTAGATGAAGTGAAAGATCACTGATGCAGATGGTAAACAGGAGAAGACCAAGAATAGACCCTTGTGGAACACCATTATCAACCACAGATGAACTTGACTTAGAGTTTTTGAGGGAAACTACCTGTTGTCTGTTGGAAAGAAAAGACGTAATTGTTAAGTCAGGGTGTAATTTATAAGTCTCAAGCTTTCTAACTAGGATTTCATGATCAATCATGTCAAATGTTTTTTTAAAGTCAACAAAGACAGCACCACATAATTTATCATCGTTTGTAACCAACATTTTGTCATTTTTGTAAGAGCTGTTTGGTAGGAATGTTTCGGCCTAAAACCTGACTGACAGTCAACAATCAAATCATTTTCTTGCATGTGTTGTAAGGTTGTTTTTTTATGTGTTTTTCTAGGGGTTTTGACAAAGTCGATAGAATGGAAAGTGGTCTATAGCTTGAGGGATTTTTCTCTGAACCAGATTTGAAAAGAGGATATATTTTTGCAGTTATAAAAGTCAGTGAAATATGACAATATGCAATGCACTAATTGTAAATGTATGTTAGTGTATCTGTAATTATTGGAGCTGAGTAGCAACAACTAATCCTGTCTCAAGGTCTGTTCTACGGCAAGAGTGTATGGCTGTGGTAACATATACAACTATTCCTGTCTCAAGGTCTGTTCTACGGCAAGAGTGTATGGCTGTGGTAACATATACAACTATTCCTGTCTCAAGGTCTGTTCTACGGCAAGAGTGTATGGCTGTGGTAACATATACAACTAATCCTGTCTCAAGGTCTGTTCTACGGCAAGAGTGTATGGCTGTGGTAACATATACAACTAATCCTGTCTCAAGGTCTGTTCTACGGCAAGAGTGTATGGCTGTGGTAACATATACAACTATTCCTGTCTCAAGATCTGTTCTACGGCAAGAGTGTATGGCTGTGGTAACATATACAACTAATCCTGTCTCAAGGTCTGTTCTACGGCAAGAGTGTATGGCTGTGGTAACATATACAACTATTCCTGTCTCAAGGTCTGTTCTACGGCAAGAGTGTATGGCTGTGGTAACATATACAACTAATCCTGTCTCAAGGTCTGTTCTACGGCAAGAGTGTATGGTTGTGGTAACATATACAACTAATCCTGTCTCAAGGTCTGTTCTACGGCAAGAGTGTATGGCTGTGGTAACATATACAACTAATCCTGTCTCAAGTTTCCAGGTAGGGTCACGTCGAAGTAAATTATAACCGTCTATGTTAAAGAAGACACTTCGAGACAACAAGCAGAAGAAGAAACCATGAGATAATACGATTAAGAAAAAAACAGGAGATAACAAGAATAAGAAGAAAACATGAGATAACAAGAATAAGAAGAAAACATGAGATAACAAGAATAAGGAGAAAAACTGCGATAACAAGGAAAAGACTAAGACACGAGATAACAATAATATCAAGAAAACATTAGATATTGAGAAAGATAAGAATAAGAAGAAAACATGAGATAAGAAGAATAAGGAAAAAACATGAGATAACGAGAATAAGAAAAAAATATGACATCACAATTATAAAGAGAAACATGAGATAACAAGAATAATGAGAAACATTAGATAACGAGAAAGATAACAAGAATAAGAAGGAAACATGAGATAAGAGCAATAAATAGAGAACATGAAATAACAAGAATAAAGAGAAAATATGAAATAACAAGAACAAAGAGAAAACCTGAGACGTTTCAGGTAGATGAGAGTCATGTTTGGTTGCTCGTCTACCGCTGCTGGCGAGATTCTTCAGCTGTCGTGTGTGGAGTGGGGCTCCTCCCGGCTAGTGAAGAAAGGTGCGAATGGGGCTGCCGCGCAGCGCCACTTTGGAAAAGGTGAAAGAAAGGATTAAGTGAAGTAAACAGAAGTCTCCAGGTGAGGACTGCTCAAATCACGTCACCTCTGCTCTGGAGGTCGGCCACGTGCTATGTGCAGTCATATCGGAAGTTAAGACACTGCTAATGAGACTCTTCTGATGCTGCGCGTGAAGTGAAACTCCTCCCGGTCAATGAAGAAAATTTGAAAAAGAAATTTACAGTTCCCGCCCAGCGCCGATGTGAAAAGATGAAGGAAAGGATAAAGTGAAGCTCAGTCGGTATGTCCAGTGGTCTCGCGGCACGAGCAACTCGTACCACGGCACCTCTGCTCTAGAGGCCGGCCATGTCCGATATAAGCCCATACTGGTGAAATATGCCTAAACCGGCTTAAAACAGGGGTGAAACTTGATGGCTACTCACGGTACCTCCGCTCTAGAGGTCGGTCACGTCCTAAACACGCCCATATTGGGATAATATGCCTAAACCGGTTCAACTCAGGGGTGGAACTTACTAGTGGCGAGGATTCGTCATCCTGGACAAAAGCTACGTCCTGGCCACAACTAACCACCAAGACCGCCCAGTGATCCTCCTGATAGGTCCCGTGGTCCCCCTGTGGTCCCCGAAAGGACGAGATCCACGAGAGGACCACAAGAGATTCAAAGTATCGCAGGGCTTGAGCCTGTATTCTTGGTGGGTCGCAGAAGCGGGATTGCGTGACACCGTGGTTTTCGTTGCACCATTTTAATCTAGAGTTGGACTTTCTCACTGGAAAACCTCCACGTATTTTAAGATACCCGTGTATCCCCGCCGGGTGAGAGGTGTTTGCCCATCCAGTCCAGAGTTGGACTTTCTCACCGGAAAACCTCAGTGTGATTAGGATACGCATACATCCCGCCGGGTGAGAGGTGGTTGCCTATCTAGACTGCACTGGTCCAGTGTCTCCGGCTTCAGCATTTTGTGGTCGTGGCCGCTACCCTTCCTAGTTGTGACCAGGATGGAGCTTTGTCCAGGATGACGAGTCCTCGCCACTAGTAAGTTTCACCCCTGGGTTGAGCCGGTTTAGGCATATTATCCCAGTATGAGCGTGTTTAGGACGTGACCGACCTCTAGAGCGGAGGTACCGTGACATGATTAGACATCAAGTTTCACCCTTGTTTTAAACCGATTTAGGCATATTTCACCAGTACGGGTGTGTGGCCGGCCTCTAGAGCAGAGGTGCCGTGATTTGAGCAGTCCTGACCTCTTTCTTTCACCTTTCCACAATAGCGCCGCGCGGCAACCCCATTCGCACCTTTCTTCACTGGCCGGGAGAAGCCCCTCTCAACGCACGGCAGCTGAAGAATCTCGCCAAACATGACTCTCATCTACCCGAAGCATCTGGTCTTCATGCGCCAGATGTTATTAAATAATTTAATATCAAATCTGAACATACTTACAAAGATTAGTGTGAGATCATATCTGAGCCTAATTAAAATATTAGTGTAAGATCATATCTGAGTCTAATTAAAATATTAGTGTAAGATCATATCTGAGCATACTTACAAATATTAGTGTGAGATCGTATCTGAGCCTAATTAAAATATTAGTGTAAGATCATATCTGAGCCTAATTAAAATATTAGTGTGAGATCATATCTGAGCATACTTACAAATATTAGTGTGAGATCATATCTGAGCATACTTACAAATATTAGTGTGAGATCATATCTGAGCATACTTACAAATATTAGTGTGAGATCATATCTGAGCATACTTACAAAGATTAGTGTGAGATCATATCTGAGCATACTTACAAATATTAGTGTGAGATCATATCTGAGCATACTTACAAAGATTAGTGTGAGGCCATATCTGAGCATACTTACAAAGATTAGTGTGAGATCATATCTGAGCATACTTACAAATATTAGTGTGAGATCATATCTGAGCATACTTACAAATATTAGTGTGAGATCATATCTGAGCATACTTACAAATATTAGTGTGAGATCATATCTGAGCATACTTACAAAGATTAGTGTGAGATCATATCTGAGCATACTTACAAATATTAGTGTGAGATCATATCTGAGCATACTTACAAAGATTAGTGTGAGGCCATATCTGAGCATACTTACAAAGATTAGTGTGAGATCATATCTGAGCATACTTACAAAGATTAGTGTGAGATCATATCTGAGCATACTTACAAATATTAGTGTGAGATCATATCTGAACGTAATTAAAAAGACTAGCGTAATATCATATCTGAGCTTACTTAAAAAGATTAGCGTGAGATCACATCTGAGCCTACTTAAAAACATTAGTGTGAGATCATACTTGAGCCTACTTACAAAGATTAGTGTAAGATCATATCTAGGCCTACTTACAAAGATTAGCGTGAGATCATATCTGAGCCTAATTAAACAGATTAGTTAAGATCATATCTGAGCCTACTTAAAAAGATTAGTGTGAGATAATATCTGAGCCTAATTAAAAAGATTAGTTAAGATCATATCTGAGCCTACTAATACAGATTAGCGTGAGATCTTATCTGAGCCTACTAATACAGATTAGCGTGAGATCTTATCTGAGTCTACTAATACAGATGAGCATGAGATCTTATCTGAGCCTACTAATACAGATTAGCGTGAGATCTTATCTGAGTCTACTAACAAAGATTAGCGTGAGATCTTATCTGAGCCTACTAATACAGATTAGCGTGAGATCTTATCTGAGCCTACTAACAAAGATTAGCGTGAGATCTTATCTGAGCCTCGTTTATTTCCGTACCAGAGCAGTACATCACTCGCACCCTCTTCTTACAGTCCAGCACCGGGGGAGAATTGTGGAGCCTGTTCTTACCTTTCTTGTCCGGTCATTTGCTGTCACGTCAACGTTTTTACAGTTTAGATAGATGTGAGACAACATGTTTAAAGTATAGATGTTTGACAATAGTTTTACAATATAGATGTGAGACAACATTTTTAAAGTATAGATGTTTGACAATAGTTTTACAATATAGATGTGAGACAACATGTTTAAAGTATAGATGTTTGACAGCAGTTTTACAATATAGATGTGTGACAACATTTTTACAATATAGATCTGAGACAACATTTTTAAAGTATAGATGTTTGACAACAGTTTTACAATATAGATGTGTGACAACAGTTTTACAATATAGATCTGAGACAACATTTTTACAATATAGATGTGAGACAACATTTTTAAAGTATAGATGTTTGACAACAGTTTTACAATATAGATCTGAGACAACATTTTTACAATATAGATGTGAGACAACATTTTTAAAGTATAGATGTTTGACAACATTTTTACAATATAGATCTGAGACAACATTTTTAAAGTATAGATGTTTGACAACAGTTTTACAATATAGATCTGAGACAACATATTTACAATATAGATGTGAGACACCATTTTTACAATATAGATGTGTGACAACATTTTCTACAATATAGATGTGAGACAACATTTTTACAATATAGATGTGAGACAACATTTTTACATTATAGATGTGAGACAACATTTTTACACTATAGATTTGAGACAACATTTTTACACTATAGATTTGAGACAACATTTTTAAAGTACAGATTTGAGACATTTTCTACAAATGTGACAAAATTGTTTCCTTTTTTATTTTCAAATAGGAAGTATGACTGGGGTGGTTTAGCCAATGCTCATGCTTTTATTATTTTGATAAGCATTTCTGTACCTGTCTTCTCTACGCTTTATGTTGGTTTCATCATCATCATCATCATCATCATCATGATGTTATTACTGCTGGAGAAACAAGAAAAGACTAGCTAATGACACGTTCCAAGAGAATCAACTGGATCATCTTTGGTTGTACATACAGTTGTGGGAGATCATGTCTGCTGACCTAAATTCCGTCTGTTGACGAGAGAGATGAGGAAATACAATAAGAAAACGACTTTCATTGATGAGAAAATTGATGATAAAGATTTAAACATTTTTCATTTTCACGTACTAGAGTCTCATCCATTTATGTTCTTATTTCATGTTCAATTTATGTCATTCATTTATCTTCACTCACTTATCTTCATTCATTTATCTCCATTCATTTATCTTAAAAATCCCATAAAAACTGTTCAAGTAATCCGAGAAATTGATAGATATCAACTTGACGCACTGGCCATCAGAGAAATTGATAGATATCAACTTCACGTACTGGGCATCAGAGAAATTGATAGATATCAACTTCACGTACTGGGCATCAGAGAAATTGATAGATATCACCTAGACGTACTGGGCATCAGAGAAATTGATAGATATCAACTTGACGTACTGGGCATCAGAGAAATTGATAGATATCAATCTGTGGTACCAGAATGTATAAACTAGGAAAAAAAGTAGGAGCAGCTTTATTACTTAACGAGCGTACAGTTGTTGTAACAGAATAGCAATTCTGTTCAGAGATTAATTGTGTAGCGCTAATAAATTGTGTTGCGTAGACTACGTCATTAGGAAGGCCCGTGTGCAAAAAGTCGTTAGAAAGGTCCGTGTGAAAAAGCCGGTCGTAAGCAGTCTTTGTGGAACGTTTAACTGGAAGGACGTGTTTGGGCGAACGAGAATGGGGTAGAGCGAGTCTTGTTGTCAGAATTAGTTTAGTTTGTTTTTTCTGTGTGGCTGCAGTCCTTGGTTAGCCTGTAAGTATGGTTTTTGGTATGAATAAATCATTTGTAAGGTTTTCCTTGCCCATGTGGCGTAGATATTTCACGCCGGGCATTTGTTGCTGTGAATTTCTGTAATAAATGTGTGTTGTCTGATGATAAACTACACCAATTGGCTTTGTGGAAATTCTCATTGTTGACCAGTTTGTTTTGGTCGGAAGACTGCCAAGTTATGTTCAAGTTGTTGTATTCGTACTAATTTTGTGGAGTGGAAAGCCTGGGTGTCTTGTTGTATTTTCTTAGTGTATAATACAGAAAATTAGGTGATGGTTAGAACACCAGCAACAAGAAGAAACTTATAAGTTGAAACTGCACTCCACAGGAAGATTCATACAAACCAGTAGTTGCCTTGTAGGGAGAATCCTGTTACACTGGTGCCGTTGATTCTGCTTCAGTGGCGCCGTGATACTGCTTTAGTTGGCGCCGTGACCAGCGCTTTCTTTCACGGTCTGGCACAAAGTGTTTTAGTTGTTGCTCGTGGGCTGCTGGTTTCATGCACGGCTCATACTTCTAATTGTGAAGTCTTGGCAAGTCTCCAGGTTGTAGTATTTTTGTCTCCAGTTGTGTAGTACCCACAAAGTTTTGTCTATTGTTACCATGCCCTAGGTTACGATTGTCGATCGATGACCTGTTTACTTGGCCTCGGTTTCGGCTTTCAAACATGGCAGACTCTGTTTTGGTCAACAGCAAATATGTTGTAGAGTAAGGATAGCTAGCTTAGGTGTTGGAAGCTGACTGCAGATAGATTAGGAGTTGATAGGTTTGTAGTTAGTTAGGCAGTCAAGATGGAGTTGGTTAGCTAGCTAGCGTTCGAATTTCGGTTGGTAGTTCTGTCAGCATTGGCTTCCCGACATCTTCTGCCGGAGAAGAAAAGGAGTCTAGATTAGGAAAAGAGTTGAGTTGCATTGGCGTCCTTTTCTTCCTTCGAATTGGCGTCAGGGGTGTGTTGACGAGACTTGGAGGCGTCTACTCAAAGCGGCGACGATGTCCGGCTTGCTCAGAATCTTGGGGGGCACCTCTAGCTCCTGCGCCCTAGGCAGCATAGTGGATGAAGCCATACCAGTGAAGCTGATCCTGAACCAGTATCCTGTCAGGAACCAGTGCAGCTTGTACGGTACATTTCGCTGGTACTATGTAGGAAGGGACAGGTAACAATTTGTAACTTAACTGTGACCTCTGAAATTTCAGCAAGAAGTCAAGCCAGATCGTGCAGACTTAACATTATTAATTATAGCAAATAGCGAATGTTGGATTTATTTACTGTCATTCTCTTTGGAAGTTTGTTGGACAATTGAGTAGTTCTGATTCATCCAGTCACCAGACATTCATACGGAGGGATATAGTAACTTTTTGGACTACCTTCACCTGTGGAAAAAATTTGTTTTTGGAAATGAACATTCTGTTGATTGGAAGTTGCCGGATATGCTCTTCTGGATAGATTATCTAGAAATTTCAGGAACATTGTTGTGTTTATACATTAGGGACAGTTAATTTGTTCTGATGTGGAATTTTGCTGGATTGCAATTAATTAGCATTTAGTTTACCATTTTGTTGTGATTTTGCATTAGCAAGGATGATATGGATATTTGACATTAGTGTATATGTCATTAATTCCAGTTTTTTACTCTGATAGGTGCTAGAAAACTGAGGATTCTTAGTTATAATTTTTCTGGAAGATTGCCATTTGCTGTTATAACTTGTTTAACTAAAAAGTACAGTAATTATTCTGGACTGTATTAGGTGCAACTATGGTTGGATTATTTTGAGTGGATTGGATATTGCTAATATTTTTTTTGTTTTGTTATAGATCATTGGTTACATGTCTGAGTTTTTCCAGAGGGAGTCATTTTACTATGGAAGAGGTTAGGCTTTGTCATGCAGTGCATTGGAAATGTACCAGAAGCCCTGGTACAGGGCTACATATGGGAAGTCCCTGGGAGATGAAGGCTGCAGTGGAGATTCTCTTAAGCATAATTTTTTATAGATCGTATAGTTCTTGTGCAGCAATTAGTGAATGTATTTTTTTTTCCTCTGTTTATTTTTTGTATAACGGATTTATTAGTAGTTAATTAGGATGGATGATAGATCATGTAGCCTTGAATAAGGTGACATTACTGATGATGACTTATTAATAGCCAATTGTTATGGCATTTACTATGTTCAAATTGGTTATTTATCTTTGATGTGACAGCATTGGCTTGGATGTGACATTATTACCACGGATGTGATGTTATGAGGAGATTACACAAGCAGGTGTGGTTCTCTGATTGGGTACCTAGGCCGGAACATGCAGATTCCATGTAACCGAGCCTAAGGTGAAATTACCAGAGGGGGTCTCTTTTTTTTTTTAAGGACCTAGATATTACATTGTTTTGTTGCGCGTACATATGGTACGTGGCACAGTCCCTTTGGGGATAAATAAAAGGTGGATTAGCCTGATACCAAAGTTTTGCCTGTTCTGCATATGTTAATGGATAATTACATATGTTAAGAATGGATGATTATATATGATACCAAAGTTTTGCCTGTTCTGCATATGTTAATGGATAATTACATATGTTAAGAAAAGATTTGCCTATTCTGCATATGTTTAATGGATGATTACATATGTTAAGAATGGATGACTATATATGATACCTGAAGATTTGCCTATTCTGCATATGTTTAATGGATGATTACATATGTTAAGATGGATGATTATATATGATACCTAAAGATTTGCCTGTTCGGCATATGTTTAATGGATATTTACATATGTTTACGAATGGATGATTAATAATTGTAACCCAGATGAACCTATTCTGCGTATGTACAGCATATAGCGGCATTTGTCAGTAATAGCAGATTATATATGGTACCAGAGTTTACCTATTCTATGTATGTGTATTGAGGAGTCACACATAATAGAAATAGATGATTGTATATGAAGTGGACATGGGCTGAGTATGGCCGAAGGTCACACGAACAGTTTATGGGTATAGTCAGAGTATGAAGTTCTATGTTGAGAGTCGATTATTATCTTTGAATTAGCCTGGAGTTATAATTTAGATAAGTAGATTGGTTTTTTGAAAGTTTTGACAGGCAAAACTCTACTTTTTGGGATAGGGGAATATTATAGCAGCATAAGCTAGGGGTTATACCCAGGATTGGTATTTAGGAAATAATTACTAGAGTGAGTACCCTTGTTTGAGAGGCAGGTTGGTTGAGACCATTGAGCAGGGGTCTTGGGAAAAGCGTACAGCATGGAGAAAACTGAGTGGGTAGGAATAGTATAAATACCACTCACGATTAGTCTAAAGGCAAGAGCCTTACTTGTTTTGTTGTAGGAAGAATTTTTGTCATTTTGATGTAGATGGAATCTCGTTTAGGAAGAGTTTCTAGCAGTGGAAGTTTGTTGGTAGTGGAGGAATTAGGTTTCTTGATGGCTGAGGTTTTAGGTGGAATGTTGTGAGTATGATTTCATGTGCATAGGACTTATTGTAAGGCAGATTGCCTTTTACTCATTTTCCTGTTATGTCCATGTTGCGGACAGTCTCATGCGACAGATATAGGATGGGTTGTTATGGAGATTGCATATGTTATACTTTACTATTCATAGCGTTGAATATACACATAAGAGTAGGTAGTTATTTGAATATTGTACACGTTGGTACACCTTGTGGGTAGAATTAGGGTTGTATTGGATAGGGATTGGTTTGATTAATTTTTTTTGGAGAGTTTTCTGTAAAAGTTAGTAATTTTTTGTTGGAGATATTTGATGGCCAAATATCTACCTTTAGGGGGTGGGGAGATATTCTGTAACAGAATAGCAATTCTGTTCAGAGATTAATTGTATAGCGCTAATAAATTGTGTTGCGTAGACTACGTCATTAGGAAGGCCCGTGTGCAAAAAGCCGGTCGTAAGCAGTCTTTGTGGAACGTTTAACTGGAAGGACGTGTTTGGGCGAACGAGAATGGGGTAGAGCGAGTCTTGTTGTCAGAATTAGTTTAGTTTGTTTTTTCTGTGTGGCTGCAGTCCTTGGTTAGCCTGTAAGTATGGTTTTTGGTATGAATTTGTAAGGTTTTCCTTGCCCATGTGGCGTAGATATTTCACGCCGGGCATTTGTTGCTGTGAATTTCTGTAATAAATGTGTGTTGTCTGATGATAAACTACACCAATTGGCTTTGTGGAAATTCTCATTGTTGACCAGTTTGTTTTGGTCGGAAGACTGCCAAGTTATGTTCAAGTTGTTGTATTCGTACTAATTTTGTGGAGTGGAAAGCCTGGGTGTCTTGTTGTATTTTCTTAGTGTATAATACAGAAAATTAGGTGATGGTTAGAACACCAGCAACAAGAAGAAACTTATAAGTTGAAACTGCACTCCACAGGAAGATTCATACAAACCAGTAGTTGCCTTGTAGGGAGAATCCTGTTACACTGGTGCCGTTGATTCTGCTTCAGTGGCGCCGTGATACTGCTTTATTGTGACGTTTCGGCGTGAACCTTAATCATACACAAACATACAGGACAAAGAAATAGAGAGAGAGAGAGGAGATGATAAAGTATAAATTCACATGAATGATATGTAAAAAAAAATCAAATAAAATGAATAGAGCACTTAGCTGTAACTTGTAAGAAGCTGTGGCTTGTCCGACGCTGTGTGTCAGAAATGCGCATGGTGGAGTGGAAATTAACAAGAAAAAAAAACAAAAATAATGAAACTTCTGATTAATCACGAAGGAAAAAAATATACGTAAAAGGAATAGCTGTTGAAGAAGTACACCAATCTGCATACCTCGACAGCTGCATAGACCATGATGGCTACATCAGAAAGGATGTTAGAATTGCAAAAGCAGCACTGACCTTCTAGAATCTTGAGAACATACGGCATTCAAAAGTTATAAGCACAAAAACCAAGTTAAGATTATTCAATTCAAATGTAATATCCACCCTCATTTATGCATGTGAAAGCTGGAAATCAACTAAAGAAACAGACAAGAAATTAGACTCTTTTGAAAACAAATGCCTAAGGAAAATACTCGGCATCAAGTGGAACAAATTCAAGAACAATGCAGAGATAAGACAGACAGATGGCTGAACAACAACCAGTCTCATGAGTGATCAGGAAAAGGAGATAGACATATGTTGGTCATGTGATGAGAAGAAACAGCCAGAGAATCCCAAAACAAGCTATCAAGTGGAACACACAAGGCCGAAGAAAAATAGGTCGACCACGTGAAATTCTAAAGAGGCTAGTTTAGTAGGCATAACATCCAGTGATGAGATGAAAAACTTGGCACGTACCATGCGAGCCCTATGTTACGTTTAACGTCACGAGAAGGGTGTCAAATGTAAGATTTATCTTCATTCATTTATCTCCATCCATTTTTTTTCATGCACTAGTCTTCATTTACATATCCAGTTGTCATCACTTATTTATTTTAATTATTTATCTTCTTCCTTTTGTCTTCATCCGCGTATCTTTACCTACTTATCTTCATCCACTTATCTAGGACACTTCACTTAATTTGGAAATGAACTTCACATTTGTAAGAGAGTGCCCCTTGCCCAGCCACCAAGCCACCCAACCACCCAGCCACCCAACCACCCAGCCTCCCAGCCACCCAACCACCCAACTACCCACCCACCCAGCCACCCAACCACTCAGCCACCCAGCCACCCAACCACCCAACCACCCAACCATCCAGCCACCCAGCCACCCAACCACCCAACCACCCAACCACCAAGTCACCCAACCACCCAGCCACCCAACTACCCAGCCACCCAACCACCCAGCCACCTAGCCACCCAACCACCCAGCCACCCAACCACCCACAGACAGGAGGCAAATTCCAAGAACAGACAGAAGAGAGAGAGAGAGAGCGAGAGAGAAAAGGGCATCAAAAACTGTCCAGGACTTACCTGACTGTGACACACCGTCATGCTTCGGTATATTTGGCTACAAGTCTTGAACCCATTCATCTCATCACATGGGAAATCCTCTCTGGGATTGTTAGCTGCAGTTTGTAGCAGAGAACAATGAAAGCAGTTTGTGGGAATATGACAAATACTTGATTGGTATCAGGTTTCCCGCCGGGCAGATGGCCTTTGTGCTCGGGCGGTGGTAAGATCGAGGGCGCCCAGAATCCTGAGTCTTCCATGACTGATTCTCATCAGGGCCCAAGTCTTCAGGGACAGAGCTCTAAAAGACACAAATAATTTCTCCTTGTCTGGATGTACGAATATTTGCTTACAGCTGAATGTACCGGGCAACTAGACGGGGCCAACTGGACTTTTATTTCTCATACTACGTCTGTATCTCTCCCTAGAATAGTTTTATTTCTCATACTAAGCCTGTATCTATCACCTAGAATAGTTTTATTTCTCATACTAAGCCTGTATTTATCACCTAGAATAGTTTTATTTCTCATACTACGCCTGTATTGCTCACTAGAATATTTTTATTTCTCAAACTACGCCTGTATTGCTCACTAGAATATTTTTATTTCTCAAACTACGCCTGTATCTCTTCCTAGAATAGTTTTATTTCTCATACTACGCCTGTATAGCTCCCTAGAGTAGTTTTATTTCTCATACTACGTCTGTATCTCTTCCTAAAATAGTTTTATTTCTCATACTACGTCTGTATCTCTTCCTAGAATAGTTTTATTTCTCATACTACGTCTGTACCTCTTCCTAGAATAATTTTATTTCTCATACTACGTCTGTGTCTCTTCCTAGAATAGTTTTATTTCTCATACTACGTCTGTATCTCTTCCTAGAATAGTTTTATTTCTCATAATACGTCTGTATCTCTTCCTAGAATAGTTTTCTTTCTCATACTACGTCTGTATCTCTTCCTAGAATAGTTTTATTTCTCATACTACGTCTGTATCTCTTCCTAGAATAGTTTTATTTCTCATACTACGTCTGTATCTCTTCCTAGAATAGTTTTATTTCTCATACTACGTCTGTATCTCTTCCTAGAATAGTTTTATTTCTCTCTTTCTAGAATAGTTTTATTTCTCATACTAAACCTGTATCTCTTCCTAGAATAGTTTTATTTCTCATACTAAGTCTGTATCTCTTCATAGAATAGTTTTATTTCTCATACTACGCCTGTGTCTCTACCTAGAATAGTTTTATTTCTCATACTGCGTCTGTGTCTCTCCCTAGAATACTTCTATTTCTCATACTGCGTCTGTATATCTTCCTAGAATAGTTTTATTTCTTATCTAGGACACTTCACTTAATTTGGAAATGAACTTCACATTTGTAAGAGAGTGCCCCTTGCCCAGCCACCAAGCCACCCAACCACCCAGCCACCCAACCACCCAACCACCCAGCCACCCAACCACCCAACCACCCAACCACCCAGCCACCCAACCACTCAGCCACCCAGCCACCCAACCACCCAACCACCCAACCACCCAACCACCCAGCCACCCAACCACCCAACCACCCAACCACCAAGTCACCCAACCACCCAGCCACCCAACTACCCAGCCACCCAACCACCCAGCCACCTAGCCACCCAACCACCCAGCCACCCAACCACCCACAGACAGGAGGCAAATTCCAAGAACAGACAGAAGAGAGAGAGAGAGAGCGAGAGAGAAAAGGGCATCAAAAACTGTCCAGGACTTACCTGACTGTGACACACCGTCATGCTTCGGTATATTTGGCTACAAGTCTTGAACCCATTCATCTCATCACATGGGAAATCCTCTCTGGGATTGTTAGCTGCAGTTTGTAGCAGAGAACAATGAAAGCAGTTTGTGGGAATATGACAAATACTTGATTGGTATCAGGTTTCCCGCCGGGCAGATGGCCTTTGTGCTCGGGCGGTGGTAAGATCGAGGGCGCCCAGAATCCTGAGTCTTCCATGACTGATTCTCATCAGGGCCCAAGTCTTCAGGGACAGAGCTCTAAAAGACACAAATAATTTCTCCTTGTCTGGATGTACGAATATTTGCTTACAGCTGAATGTACCGGGCAACTAGACGGGGCCAACTGGACTTTTATTTCTCATACTACGTCTGTATCTCTCCCTAGAATAGTTTTATTTCTCATACTAAGCCTGTATCTATCACCTAGAATAGTTTTATTCTCATACTAAGCCTGTATTTATCACCTAGAATAGTTTTATTTCTCATACTACGCCTGTATTGCTCACTAGAATATTTTTATTTCTCAAACTACGCCTGTATTGCTCACTAGAATATTTTTATTTCTCAAACTACGCCTGTATCTCTTCCTAGAATAGTTTTATTTCTCATACTACGCCTGTATAGCTCCCTAGAGTAGTTTTATTTCTCATACTACGTCTGTATCTCTTCCTAAAATAGTTTTATTTCTCATACTACGTCTGTATCTCTTCCTAGAATAGTTTTATTTCTCATACTACGTCTGTACCTCTTCCTAGAATAATTTTATTTCTCATACTACGTCTGTGTCTCTTCCTAGAATAGTTTTATTTCTCATACTACGTCTGTATCTCTTCCTAGAATAGTTTTATTTCTCATAATACGTCTGTATCTCTTCCTAGAATAGTTTTATTTCTCATATACGTCTGTATCTCTTCCTAGAATAGTTTTATTTCTCATACTACGTCTGTATCTCTTCCTAGAATAGTTTTATTTCTCATACTACGTCTGTATCTCTTCCTAGAATAGTTTTATTTCTCATACTACGTCTGTATCTCTTCCTAGAATAGTTTTATTTCTCTCTTTCTAGAATAGTTTTATTTCTCATACTAAACCTGTATCTCTTCCTAGAATAGTTTTATTTCTCATACTAAGTCTGTATCTCTTCATAGAATAGTTTTATTTCTCATACTACGCCTGTGTCTCTACCTAGAATAGTTTTATTTCTCATACTGCGTCTGTGTCTCTCCCTAGAATACTTCTATTTCTCATACTGCGTCTGTATATCTTCCTAGAATAGTTTTATTTCTTATACTGCGTCTGTATCTCTTCCTAGAATAGTTTTATTTCTTATACTGCGTCTGTATCTCTCCTAGAATAGTTTTATTTCTCATACTACGTCTATGTCTCTCCCTAGAATAGTTTTATTTCTCATACTACGTATGTGTCTCTCCCTAGAATAGTTTTATTTCTCATACTATGTCTGTATCTCTCCCTAGAATAGTTTTATTTCTCATACTGCGTTGTATCTCTCCCTAGAATAGTTTTATTTCTCATAATACGTCTGTATCTCTCCCTAGAATAGTTTTATTTCTCATACTATGTCTGTATCTCTCCCTAGAATAGTTTTATTTCTCATACTACGTCTGTATCTCTCCCTAGAATAGTTTTATTTCTCATAATACGTCTGTATCTCTCCCTAGAATAGTTTTATTTCTCATACTACGTCTGTATCTCTCCCTAGAATAGTTTTATTTCTCATACTACGTCTGTATCTCTCCCTAGAATAGTTTTATTTCTCATACTACGTCTGTATCTCTCCCTAGAATAGTTTTATTTCTCATAATACGTCTATGTCTCTCCCTAGAATAGTTTTATTTCTCATACTTCGCTTGTATCTCTCCCTAGAATAGTTTTATTTCTCATACTACGTCTGTATCTCTCCCTAGAATAGTTTTATTTCTCATACTACGTCTGTATCTCTCCCTAGAATAGTTTTATTTCTCATACTACGTCTGTGTCTCTTCCTAGAATAGTTTTATTTCTCATACTACGTCTGTATCTCTCCCTAGAATAGTTTTATTTCTCATACTACGTCTGTGTCTCTTCCTAGAATAGTTTTATTTCTCATACTACGTCTGTGTCTCTTCCTAGAATAGTTTTATTTCTCATACTACGTCTTTATCTCTTCCTAGAATAGTTTTACTTCAAATAGAAGAGCGGGAGAGACTTGACGCTTGTCGTCAGCAAAACTTTTGTGTTAAATTGTCAAGTTCTGCCCTGACTAGGACCGTACTACTGAACACATTCTTCGCTGGCTGTGTTCTTCAGCTTCTGTCAAGCTCCACTTCCCTAGTTTATCCAGGTGCTCTTTGTTAGTTCTGCGTGGGGAATAAATGCCAAGCTGTGGCCATCATACATTTCAGCCGTGTTTCTCTCTGTTCTTATTTGTTGACTCTCAGTAGCCAGTCTTCCCATCTCAGCACAACCTAATCTTAGCATCTCAGACAACCCAGTCTTCCCATCTCAGCACAACCTAATCTTAGCATCTCAGACAACCCAGTCTTCCCATCTCAGCACAACCTAATCTTAGCATCTCAGACAACCCAGTCTTCCCATCTCAGCACAACCTAATCTTAGCATCTCAGACAACCCAGTCTTCCCATCTCAGCACAACCTAATCTTAGCATCTCAGACAACCCAGTCTTCCCATCTCAGCACAACCTAATCTTAGCATCTCAGACAACCCAGTCTTCCCATCTCAGCACAACCTAATCTTAGCATCTCAGACAACCCAGTCTTCCCATCTCAGACAACCCAGTCTTCCCATCTCAGCACAACCTAATCTTAGCATCTCAGACAACCCAGTCTTCCCATCTCAGCACAACCTAATCTTAGCATCTCAGACAACCCAGTCTTCCCATCTCAGCACAACCTAATCTTAGCATCTCAGACAACCCAGTCTTCCCATCTCAGCACAACCTAATCTTAGCATCTCAGACAACCCAGTCTTCCCATCTCAGCACAACCTAATCTTAGCATCTCAGACAACCCAGTCTTCCCATCTCAGCACAACCTAATCTTAGCATCTCAGACAACCCAGTCTTCCCATCTCAGCACAACCTAATCTTAGCATCTCAGACAACCCAGTCTTCCCATCTCAGCACAACCTAATCTTAGCATCTCAGACAACCCAGTCTTCCCATCTCAGCACAACCTAATCTTAGCATCTCAGACAACCCAGTCTTCCCATCTCAGCACAACCTAATCTTAGCATCTCAGACAACCCAGTCTTCCCATCTCAGCACAACCTAATCTTAGCATCTCAGACAACCCAGTCTTCTCATCTCAGACAATCCAGTCATCTCATCTCAGATAACCCAGTCTTCTCATCTCAGACAACTCAGTCTTCTCATCTCAGATAACCCAGTCTTCTCATCTCAGATAACCCAGTCATCTCATCTCAGATAACCCAGTCTTCTCATCTCAGACAATCCAGTCATCTCATCTCAGATAACCCAGTCTTCTCATCTCAGACAACTCAGTCTTCTCATCTCAGATAAGCCAGTCTTCTCATCTCAGATAACCCAGCCATCTCATCTCAGATAACCCAGTCTTCTCATCTCAGACAATCCAGTCATCTCATCTCAGATAACCCAGTCTTCTCATCTCAGACAACTCAGTCTTCTCATCTCAGATAACCCAGTCTTCTCATCTCAGATAACCCAGTCATCTCATCTCAGATAACCCAGTCTTCTCATCTCAGATAACCCAGTCTTCTCATCTCAGATAACCCAGTCTTCTCATCTCAGATAACCCAGTCTTCTCATCCCAGTACGTATCCGGAAACTGAAAATGTTTGCGTTATCTTTCTCACAGATTGTTATACCCAGAGCTCCTCATTCTTGGCGTTCTCCTCAAGAACCATAACATTATGCTTTAAACATATCTGTGGCATACAGTGAATAATCACAGTACTATGACTTCTAGTAAAGAACCACAGTTCTATGACTGAAACACCATAGTTCTATGACTTCTAGTGAAACACCACAGTTCTATGATTTCTAATGAAGAAGCACAGTTCTATGACTTCTAGCGAAGAATCACAGTTCTATGACTTCTAGTGAAGAACCACAGTTCTATGACTTCTAGTGAAACACCTCAGTTCTATGATTTCTAATGAAGAAGCACAGTTCTATGACTTCTAGCGAAGAATCACAGTACTATGACTTCTAGTGAAGAAGCACAGTTCTATGACTTCTAGCGAAGAATCACAGTTCTATGACTTCTACTGAAGAAGCACAGTTCTATGACTTCTAGCGAAGAATCACAGTTCTATGACTTCTAGTGAAGAATCACAGTACTATGACTTCTAGTGAAGAACCACAGTTCTATGACTTCTAGTGAAGAACCACAGTTCTATGACTTCTAGTGAAACACCACGGTTCTATGACTTCTAGTGAAACACCACAGTTCTATAACTTCTAATGAAACACCACGGTTGTATGATTTCTAGTGAAACACCACAGTTCTATGACTTCTAGTGAAACACCACAGTTCTATGATTTCTAGTGAAACACCACAGTTCTATGACTTCTGGCTAAAAAGTACATGCTTATGGGTTCATGTGATTTTCCACTTTTCTAAGGCTTTCTCTGAGGAGTCACGTTTTGGCTTCCACTGATTGTTCCTGTGAGCGGCAGCCATCAACCAAATTCCATTTACTTTTCCAGTGATCACATTCCAAGGACTTGATACTCTTTCACTGACCAGTACTGACACGATACTCTTTTATCGGCCAGTGCTCACACGATACACATTCACTGGCCAGTGCTCATATGATACTCTTTCACCGGCCAGTGCTCATATGATACTCTTTCACTGGCCAGTACTCACATGATACTCTTTCACTGGCCAGTGCTCACACGATACTCTTTCACCGGCCAGTGCTCACATGATACTCTTTCACCGGCCAGTGCTCACATCATACTGCCGATTTTGTTCAGGCCATGAATTTTGTTCCTGTTGACGTGAACAGAGCGTGGTTAGTTTTCTGAACGTCGCAGTCAAATTCTGTCAAATGTTAAAATACTTTATCTCAGAGCATGTATTAGAATGTTGAATGTCTGCAGAATGTTGAATGTTTGAGTACAAGCAACAAGGCCATTTGTCACTGAGGCTAGACTTATATAAAAAGGCCATTTATCACTGAAACTAGACTTATACAACAGGGCCATTTATCAATAAGACTAGACATACAACAAAGCCAGTTATCACCTGACTAGACTTATACATCAAGGTCATTTATCACTGAAATTAGACTTTTACAGCTGGGTCATTTTTCACTACGTGCAGACTTTTAAAGCAGGGTCACTTATCACTGGGACCAAAGTTGTAGTGAACAACCGTTTATCACTGGGACCAAAGTTGTAGTGAACAACCGTTTATCACTGGGACCAAAGTTGTAGTGAACAACCGTTTATCACTGGGACCAAAGTTGTAGTGAAAGGCCGTTTATCACTGGGACCAAAGTTGTAGTGAACAACCGTTTATCACTGGGACCAAAGTTGTAGTGAACAACCGTTTATCACTGGGACCAAAGTTGTAGTGAAAGGCCGTTTATCACTGGGACCAAAGTTGCAGTGAAAGGCCGTTTATCACTGGGACCAAAGTTGTAGTGAACGACCGTTTATCACTGGGACCAAAGTTGTAGTGAACGACCGTTTATCACTGGGACCAAAGTTGTAGTGAACGACCGTTTATCACTGGGACCAAAGTTGTAGTGAACGACCGTTTATCACTGGGACCAAAGTTGTAGTGAACGACCGTTTATCACTGGGACCAAAGTTGTAGTGAAAGGCCGTTTATCACTGGGACCAAAGTTTTAGTGAACGACCGTTTATCACTGGGACCAAAGTTGTAGTGAACGACCGTTTATCACTGGGACCAAAGTTGTAGTGAAAGGCCGTTTATCACTGGGACCAAAGTTGTAGTGAACGACCGTTTATCACTGGGACCAAAGTTGTAGTGAACGACCGTTTATCACATGAAATTCATCATTCCTGTCCTGGTCTGACGCGACACCCTGTTGCAGAAACACAATCTGCAGGTCAGCACAGCCTGTAGGTCATCTATCGTCTGAGCTAACTAAGACAGAATGTCGCTAATGACTTTTAGTTTTATGAGAGGGTATTCTAAAATTGGTGCCGCCGTGGTGTAGTGGTAAGTGTACTCACCTGCCTATCAGAAGCTCCCAGGATCGATGTCGTACTCGAGCGGAGTGTTTTCGGACCGACCGGCACCTAGGTCAAGTCAGCCTCACAGTACGAGGTCAAGTCAGCCTCACAGTACGAGGTCAACTCAGCCTCACAGTACGAGGTCAGCTCAGCCTCATAGTACGAGGTCAGCTCAGCCTCATAGTACGAGGTCAAGTCAGCCTCACAGTACAAGGTCAAGTCAGCCTCACAGTACGAGGTCAAGTCAGCCTCACAGTACGAGATCAGCTCAGCCTCATAGTACGAGTCCCTGGGGTTTGCTTAAGAAAACCAAGGTAGCCAGGGCACGTGACATGCTGTGGTAGCCTAGAAATGTGAAGGCACTAACACCTCACACAAGTGCAACGTGAAAATGCTGCAGGACATAGATTCTAAAAGTGAGTAGCAGAGCAAGCAAAGCTTTTGTTGTAAAAGTCAAGTTCTAGGAGAATATAGTAAAAGTCAAGTTATGGGAGAATATCGTAAAAGTCAAGTTCTGGGAGAATATAATAAAAGTCAAGTTCTGTGAGAATATAATAAAAGTCAAGTTCTGGGAGAATATAGTAAAAGTCAAGTTCTGTGAGAATATAGTAAAAGTCAAGTTCTGGGAGAATATAGTAAAAGTCAAGTTCTGTGAGAATATAATAAAAGTCAAGTTCTGGGAGAATATAGTAAAAGTCAAGTTCTGTGAGAATATAATAAAAGTCAAGTTCTGGGAGAATACAGCTGTCTAGACTATATTTAAACACTGAGCACAGACAATGCGGGGTAAACTTCCTGTGTCACTTTCTTCCACACACTTACCTTTCCTGTGTCACTTTCTTCCACACACTTACCTTTCCTGTGTCATTTTCTTCCACACACTTACCTTTCCTGTGTCACTTTCTTCCACACACTTACCTTTCCTGTGTCACTTTCTTCCACACACTTACCTTTCCTGTGTCACTTTCTTCCACACACTTACCTTTCCTGTGTCACTTTCTTCCACACACTTACCTTTCTTTCATCAGCCCACCCACCCCCACCCCGTGTGTCTCGGGATTTCTTTTGTGATGATCTCCCCGTGAGTGGTGCGATCCAGCTGTAACTGCACGGGTAAGTGAGCAACACTCACACACAGGAATGCGCCAACTTGTGTATGAGCTCACCCGAAAACATGCACGTGCCCTATATAACGCTGCACACTTAGTTTTTCTGTCAGCACAGTTTACTATCAAGGATTAGTTTTTCTGTGAGCAGAGTTTACTATCAAGGATTAGTTTTTCTGTGAGCAGAGTTTACTATCAAGGATTAGTTTTTCTGTGAGCAGAGTTTACTATCAAGGATTAGTTTTTCTGTGAGCAGAGTTTACTATCAAGGATTAGTTTTTCTGTTAGCACAGTTTACTATCGAGGATTAGTTTTTCTGTTAGCACAGTTTACTATCGAGGATTAGTTTTTCTGTTAGCACAGTTTACTATCAAGGATTAGTTTTTCTGTCAGCACAGTTTACTATCAAGGATTAGTTTTTCTGTGGGCACAGTTTACTATCAAGGATTAGTTTTTCTGTTAGCACAGTTTACTGTCAAGGATTAGTTTTTCTGTTAGCACAGTTTACTGTCAAGGATTAGTTTTTCTGTTAGCACAGTTTACTGTCAAGGACAGAGTGACAAGCTGTTTTCGTGCACAACACCTGGTCAGCGCGCTCATCATTTCAACTTCTTCTAACAGGTGACAAGTTTCCTGTGTCTGTGCGCAAAAAAATGTCTGTTTTGTTAACTGTATTACTTGTATGTTTTGTTAACTGTATTACTTGTCTGTTTTGTTAACAAATTCTTTGTCTGTTTTGTTAACCATATTCGTATTACTTGTCTGTTTTGTTAACCATATTCCTTATCTGTTTTGCTAACAATATCCCATGTCCGTTTTGTTAACAATATTTCTATATATGTTTTGTTAACAGTATTACTTACCTATTTTGTTAAAGTATCCATGTCTGTTTTGTTAACAATATTCAAAGTCTGTTGTGTTAACACTATGTCTGTTTTTAACAGTATTTCTACATATGATTTATTAAAAATATTCCTTGTCTGTTTTCTTAACAATATTTGTTAACAATAATCATTGTCTGTTTTCTTTAGAGTATTCCTTGTCTGTTTTGCTAACAATATTAACTTGTCTGTGTTTGTTAACAATATTCCTTGTCTGTTTTGTTAACAGTATTACTTGTCTGTTTTGTAACAATATTCAATGTCTGTTTTGTTAACAATATTTCAATATCTGTTTTGTTAACAGTATTCCTTACCCGTTTTGTTTTCAGTATTTCTATGTCTGTTTTGTTAACAGTATTCCATGTCTGTTTTGTTAACAGTATCTCTATGTTTGATTTGGTAACAATATTTCATGTCTTTTTTTGTTAACAATATTTCTGTATCTGTTCTGTTTGCAATTTTTCTTGTCTATTTTATTAACAATATTCTTTGTATGTTTTGTTAACAATATTCCATGTCCCTTTTGTTAACACTATTTCTATGTCTGATTTGTTAACAATACTCCATGTCTGATTTGTTAAGAGTATTTCTATATCTGTTTTGTTAACAATATTCCTTGTCCTTTTTGTTAACAATATTCTTTGTCTGTTTTTTAACAATATATATTGTCTGTTTTCCTAACAATATTTCTTGTCTGTTTTTAAAAAAACATTCCTTGTCTATTTTGTTTTCATTATTTCTTATATTTTTTGTTAGCTATATTCGTTCTATGTTTTATTAACAATATTTCTTATCTGTTTTGTTAACAATATTTCCATATCTGTTTTGTTAACAGTATTCATTACCTGTTTTGTTAACAGTATTTCTATGTCTGTTTTCTTAACAGTATTCCATGTCTTTTTTGATAACAGTATACATATGTTTGATTTGTTAACAATATTTCACATAGGTTTTGTTAACAATATTTCTGTATCTGTTTTGTTAATAATATACCTTGTCTGTTTTGTTAACAATATTCATTGTCTGTTTTTATTATCAATATTCTTTGTCTGTTTTGTTAACAATATTTCTTGTCTCTTTTGTTAAAAGTATTACTTGTCTGTTTTGTTAACAATATTCGATGTCTGTTTTGTTAACAGTATTTCTATGTCTGATTTGGTAACAATATTCTATGTCTGTTTTGTTAATAGTTTTTCAATATCTGTTTTGTTAACAGTAATCCATATCTGTTTTGTTAACAGTATGTCTATGTCTAATTTGTTAACAATATTTCATGTCTATTTTGCTAACAATATTCCTTGGCTGGTTTATTAACAATCTTCCTTGTCTGCTTTTTTACCAGTATTGCTTGTGTGTTTTATTAACTGTATTCCATGTCTGTTTTGTTAACAACATTCCTTGTCTGTTTTGTTAACAATATTCATTGTCCGTTTTGTTAACAATATTCCTTGTCTGTTTTGTTGACAGTATTTCTTTCCTGTTTTGTTAACTGTATTTCTTTGTCTGATTTGTTAACCATATTCCATGTCTGTTGTGTTAACAGTATTTCTATATATGTTTTGTTAACAGTATTCTGTGTCTATTTTGTTAACAGTATTTCTATGTCTGATTTGTTAACCATATTCCATGTCTGTTTTGTTAACATTATTTCATGTCTGTTTTGTCAACAGTATTCCATGTCTGTTTTCTTAACAATATTCCATGTCTGTTTTGTTAACAATTTTTCATGTCTATTCCGTTGACAATGCTACCATGTCTGTATTGTTAACAGTATTCTATGTCTGTGATTACTTTTAAAATGAATTTTACAGCTGAAAATATTATTTTCTGGTTTTAAAAAATTGGAAACGTTTTACCGAACCAACGCTGAAAAATAAAAAGATGAATCTCTTGTACAAGTCGGCTCAAACTCCAACTTAAATTTATGAGAAAGCGCTCACCTTCTGGTGGGAACTAAGAGCTGCTAGTATCTAGCACAAACATCATCTCCCAGTCACATTCCGGTTTCCTCAAGCTGGTCAATCCAAGGAAAAGTCCAGAAAACACGACTACGTGACCTAGACTAACTGAGCGACGGGAATTTCCGCCAAAGAAGACCTACAATACTTCAGGAGATGTCTGGACCAATGATAAACGTTGGAGATTTCCTTTTACTCTGTCCTCTTTCTTGACAAATTAACTTCAAAACTTGACACACAGGGGAGCAATGATGGAAGCGTTGAAATTAAAACCAACACAAGCTACGATCACAGTTTCTCCCCTCCCCCTCATCCCAACACATACACTGCATTTTTCGTTTCGTTTCTTTATGATTTCACCGAGGGGGAAAGGAAAAGAAATGCTGATCCGAAATTTTAAAATACCAGCGATGGCCATGAGAAGGGAGATTATTGATTGAAAAGATTTTCTTGTTATTTTGTGTTGACGGGGAAGTTCAGATAAAAGAGAGCACGCGCTGATCAACTGCACGGAAAATAATTAACATGATTGGGCTGCCATAACTGGCTTTTTGCTGCAGTTGAATGATTTCTAAAGCTGAACTTTGGCTGAAACTGTGTATGTGTGAGTGTGTTATGTATAACTCAGGTCGCGTGACATTAAGATAATCTGTAAGACAGGGAGTTTGAATACCTGGCCCTCAGAGGTCATGTGACATTAAGATAATCTGTAAGACAGGGAGTTTGAATACCTGGTCCTCAGAGGTCATGTGACATTAAGATAATCTGTAAGACAGGGAGTTTGAATACCTGGTCCTCAGAGGTCATGTGACATTAAGATAATCTGTAAGACAGACAGTGTGAATACCTGGCTCTCTGAGGCTACTATTGGTCCTGATATTCCCAGACACTTTAAGAAGGGACAAAACAAATCATTTATTACAATGTGTGCTGTAAAACACTCCACAGAGCCAACTCTAAGCGACCTCAGTGATTATTCCTTGTTGGTAGATTTCATACAAGCAGACAACAAGGCACATCTAAGGTTATTCCTTGTTGGTAGATTTCATACAAGCAGACAAGGCACATCTAAGGTTATTCCTTGTTGGTAGATTTCATACAAGCAGACAACTTTAAGCCAAATATAGAGTTATACTTTACTGGTAGAATGTACACAACCAGACAATTGTAAGCCACCTGTAGGATTTTTTCTTGGTAGATGGAGGAGGAGAGGGAGACCAAGGAACTCCTGGCGCCGAAGTCTGGACACGGACATCAAAATAATGAACCAGACATGGAGACAGTTGGAAAGAGTGGCCCAGGACCGAACTGCCTGGCGAGCTCTTGTTGGCGGCCTATGCTCCACGACGGGTCAGAGGCATAGATAGATAGATAGATAGATAGATAGATAGATAGATAGATAGATAGATAGATAGATAGATAGATAGATAGATAGATAGATAGATAGATAGATAGATGGAGATAGATAGATGAAATGAGAGGACTAAAAAAAAAACCGAGGTTGAACTTGGCGGACACACTGCAATCAGCCATTTTATTTGTTATTTTTTTCTGATGAATCAAATGAGTACAAGGTTAAAGTTCCTATCACAATGAAAGTCAAGTCCCTGTTTCAAAGAAAATCAAGTTCCCTACGCAGTGAAACTCTAGTTCCTGTCGACACATGCTGGTGCCTACATTATGGTCACGTGACTGTCAAGGTCAAGGTAACGTCTGCATTAAGTAAACACCCCAGAAACAGAGTTGTTTTCACATTAAATATTGGTTTTTTCTTTTATTTTTTTTTGAACAAACAATTGGAATTTCAACATGACAAAACTCTTCATTTAGAGCTTAAAGTTGTCATGTACAATGTGTTTGGTGGCAAGATCGTGAAACTGAAGTAAAACAGTGGGAAAACTGAAGCATGACTAACAAGAAAGAATTGAAGCAATAAACAGATGTCTGGCATGACTGACAAGAAAAAATTGAAGCAATAAACAGATGGCTGGCATGACTAACAAGAAAGAATTGAAGCAATAAACAGATGTCTGGCATGACTAACAAGAAAGAATTGAAGCAATAAACAGATGTCTGGCATGACTGACAAGAAAGAATTGAAGCAATAAACAGATGTCTGGCATGACTGACAAGAAAGAATTGAAGCAATAAAGAGATGTCTGGCATGACTGACAAGAAAGAATTGAAGCAATAAAGAGATGTCTGGCACGACTAACAAGAAAGAATTGAAGCAATAAAGAGATGTCTGGCACGACTAACAAGAAAAAATTGAAGCAATAAAGAGATGTCTGGCACGACTAACAATAAAGAGATGTCTGGCACGACTAACAATAAAGAGATGTCTGGCACGACTAACAATAAAGAGATGTCTGGCACGACTAACAAGAAAGAATTGAAGCAATAAAGAGATGTCTGGCACGACTAACAATAAAGAGATGTCTGGCACGACTAACAAGAAAGAATTGAAGCAATAAAGAGATGTCTGGCACGACTAACAATAAAGAGATGTCTGGCACGACTAACAATAAAGAGATGTCTGGCACGACTAACAATAAAGAGATGTCTGGCACGACTAACAAGAAAGAATTGAAGCAATAAAGAGATGTCTGGCACGACTAACAATAAAGAGATGTCTGGCACGACTAACAAGAAAGAATTGAAGCAATAAAGAGATATCTGGCACGACTAACAATAAAGAGATGTCTGGCACGACTAATAATAAAGAGATGTCTGGCACGACTAACAATAAAGAGATGTCTGGCACGACTAACAATAAAGAGGTGTCTGGCACGACTAACAAGAAAGAATTGAAGCAATAAAGAGATGTGTGGAACGACTAACAATAAAGAGGTGTCTGGCACGACTAACAATAAAGAGGTGTCTGGCACGACTAACAATAAAGAGATGTGTGGGACGACTAACAATAAAGAGGTGTCTGGCACGACTAACAATAAAGAGGTGTCTGGCACGACTAACAATAAAGAGATGTCTGGCACGACTAACAAGAAAGAATTGAAGCAATAAAGAGATGTGTGGGACGACTAACAATAAAGAGGTGTCTGGCACGACTAACAATAAAGAGGTGTCTGGCACGACTAACAATAAAGAGGTGTCTGGCACGACTAACAATAAAGAGGTGTCTGGCACGACTAACAACAAAGAGGTGTCTGGCACGACTAACAATAAAGAGGTGTCTGGCACGACTAACAACAAAGAGATGTCTGGCACGACTAACAACAAAGAAATGTCTGGCACGACTAACAACAAAGAGGTGTCTGGCACGACTAACAATAAAGAGGTGTCTGGCGTGTGAGTGTCTTCAAGTGATATTTATCATGAAAAAGAGGAACGCTTTATTCTTCTGTTTCATTCTAAACGTCTTTCCTCCATACACGACGACAACAGCTGATATCATCGTCTACACTTTCCTCTTTTCTTCCACAAATTAGTCTTGTCTGCTGTAAATTTCTTCCAGTCTTATCTGCTGTGAAATTCTTTCAGTCTTATCTGCTGTGAAATTCTTTCAGTCTTATCTGCTGTGAAATTCTTTCAGTCTTATCTGCTGTGAAATTCTTCCAGTCTTATCTGCTGTGAAATTCTTGCAGTCTTATCTGCTGTGAAATTCTTTCAGTATTATCTGCTGTGAAATTCACTTTCTACACAAAGTTCGTATGATGGATCAAAGTCACAACTGGCCGATTCTCCTCCATACAGATTGAGCATCATCATCATCATCATCATCATCATCATGGCCAGATTAATCTGTTACTGTTAACTAGGATTTTGATAATATAAACCGGTTACGGTAACAGAGGACCACCAAAAGTTTCAGTTTTAATCGGTAATTTATTAGCACTTGCCAGTTACTCCATCACTGGCAGGCAACAACCTGTCCCCTCTAGGTCTCAGACCAACCTGTCCCCGCTAGTTCTCATAGCAACCTGTCCTCCCCCTCCTAGTTCTCACAACAACCTGTCCCTTCCGGTCTGGACAGACCACTAAAGAAAACTAAATGACTGTACAGACAAGGGTTAGGGGGGAGAAAAGTCCAAGAATAAACATGTCACTGACAGAGCTCACTCGAAATCAAGTCTATGTCACTGACAGAGGTCACCCGAAATCAAATCTATGTCACTGACAGAGGTCACCCGAAATCAAGTGTGTCGTATGTCAGTGACATATGTGTGTGTGTGTGTGCAGCAAATGTTAAACTACCACATAAGAGTGAACCGCTACTCTTTTACCACTACATGTATGTGCATTGCTAACATTTCACTTTCGCACAAATGTTAACTGCTAACTTGTCACTATCGCACAGCTGTTCACTGCTAGCATTTCACTACCACACGGCTGTGCACTGCTAATATTTCTCTATCACATGACTGTGCACTGCTAACATTTTGCTAGCACACAGCTGTGCATTGTTAACATTTCCTTGCGCCCTATAGAACGAAACACAGGAAAGTGTGTACAGAATTTGTAGAATGTCTGTGCTCCACAATTCTCTTAGCACAAGGTAGAACGGCGAGATGAAACAAAACAAACCACGGCTACAGAAGAACTCGGAACTGAAAGACTGAAATAGACGGACGTTCCAAGAAGTCTCAATATGATGATGATTAAAATTTGTTGAAAGTTCTGTAAGCAGGTGAATCTTTCCAATTATATTCCATTAAACACTCTATCTTTATCAGCTCACCGACTGGAGACCGTGCAGCCACACGTAAATTATCAGAAATCGAGGGTCAAAGTTAGGCCAGTCCTAGCACTGACTGACCAAGAATGACCATCTGTACAACTTTGATCACAGTGTCAGAAATGGCGATATGTTTACACCCTGACAGAGACGCCAAGACAAGCTCGTTCTCAAGCATGGAAAGATTACATTCATTTCAAGAAGGGAACACAAACTGGACTGACAGAAAGCAATAACATCCCGCGAGAGATACAAAAAGCTTGGCCAATCTCTCAGATTGCAGCCCTCATCTAATCTCAAGAAACGCACAACAGAAGATTCTCACATTCTTCCGCTCCAGGTCCTAGGAAAGGGAACGAGTGCTCATCCATTAACCTTGTTCCAGAGAGGTTGCCATTTCACTCGGACACTTCATCACATCCACACTTATCCAGGGTTTTAGAGCTTCTCCAGACATTTACCTTCCTAGGGTCTTGTCTCACACAGCGACAAAGCGTCGCCTTTATCTCGACAAAGCCTGTTCCATTCTGGAATATTTGCCCGTAATTTTTCAAATGCTGAGGATTGCTTCACAGAATTAATCGTGTTTACAGGACTGAATAGCTTGTGAACCCTACACTCCAGCCTGGATTGTTGGCTAACATTAAACATTACAAGCATACAAGACGCAAGCGTCCACAAGCAATACAGTTGATGCCCCCTCGCCATAGATGCAATGACCCAGTAAATTTGGTGTCATTTTTTTCAAAGGCTGTGATTCCATTACACCCTTCTGTGCGACAATATGAGCACTAGCACAAACTAGAATAATGGCGCACGATCTTAGCCAGGACTTGTGGCTGGAAGAAAGTGACAAATCTCTCTCGACATAAAAATATCGGTATTACATGAATAAATGTCACAGACCCTTTCAGGACGCACTCCGCCTTACAGTCACTCTTAGATTTTGTCAGAGAGAGCGTGCCATTCAAGTCTTTCTCAAGCTGCATGACCTTTGACACAAACATAAACACTTGAAAGTCTACGTGAAGTTTATGAAGAGACTGGTACACTGGAACCGTCGGGTATAAACTCTAGGGTCGTTTACTGCACTTTACGGAGATTGGACGTATGTCTTCCATCTTTTCTGAGCACGACATTTCAGAGACATGAGCAAAACACTTGGAACGTGTGCGACAAAAAACTCAAGAGAACTAAACCCACACCTCCAGTGATCCATGAAACCACCCAGAAGTAACAGGTCGTCGTGTTTTACGAGTTTGACAACAATAACCTGCTTCGCGGCTTGTCAATTCAACAGTTGACTGTCACTTCAGAAGCTGCTTGTCAATTCAGAAGTTGACTGTCACTTCAGAAGCTGCTTGTCACTTCAGAAGTTGACTGTCACTTCAGAAGCTGCTTGTCACTTCAGAAGTTGACTGTCACTTCAGAAGTTGCTCTTGAATGTAGGAATATAAAAAAATGTTTTAATGTTCTGTCTTACAAGCTGTGATGTGAGTATATGAAAAGTTGTTACTTTCACTAGACACACACGTCATACTAGACTCTCAATAGACGTGCTCACCACATGTAAGATAACTCTCACTAGACATGCTCACCACATGTAAGATAACTCTCACTAGACCATGCTCACCAAATGTAAGATAACTCTCACTAGACGTACTCACCACATGTAAGATAACTCACACTAGGCTTGCTCACCATATGTAAGATAACTCTCACTGGACACACTCACCACATGTAAGATAACTCTCATTAGACATACTCACCACATGTAAGATTCTCACTAGACACACTCACTACATGAAAGATAACTCTCAATAGACATGCTCACCACACGTAAGATAACTCTCACTAGACATGCTCACCACATGTAAGATAACTCTCACTAGATATGCTCACCACATGTAAGATAACTCTCACTAGATATGCTCACCACATGTAAGATAACTTTCACTAGACATCCTCACCACATGTAAGATAACTCTCACTAGACATGCTCACCACATGTAAGATAACTTTCACTAGACATGCTCACCACATGTAAGATAACTTTCACTAGACATGCTCACCACATGTAAGATAACTCTCACTAGACATGCTCACCAAATGTAAGATAACTCTCACTAGACGTACTCACCACATGTAAGATAACTCACACTAGGCTTGCTCACCATATGTAAGATAACTTTCACTGGACACACTCACCACATGTAAGATAACTCTCATTAGACATACTCACCACATGTAAGATTCTCACTAGACACACTCACTACATGAAAGATAACTCTCAATAGACATGCTCACCACACGTAAGATAACTCTCACTAGACATGCTCACCACATGTAAGATAACTCTCAC
This sequence comes from Achatina immaculata, assembly GCA_009760885.1. Lineage (NCBI taxonomy): Eukaryota > Metazoa > Mollusca > Gastropoda > Stylommatophora > Achatinidae > Lissachatina > Lissachatina immaculata. The sequence continues at coordinate 27,971,025 of CM019718.1, forward strand.
TAGATATGCTCACCACATGTAAGATAACTCTCACTAGATATGCTCACCACATGTAAGATAACTTTCACTAGACATCCTCACCACATGTAAGATTACTCTCACTAGACATGCTCACCACATGTAAGATAACTTTCACTAGACATGCTCACCACATGTAAGATAACTTTCACTAGACATGCTCACCACACGTAAGATAACTCTCACTAGACATGCTCACCACATGTAAGATAACTTTCACTAGACATGCTCACCACATGTAAGATAACTTTCACTAGACATGCTCACCACATGTAAGATAACTCTCACTAGGCATGCTCACCACATGTAAGATAACTTTCACTAGACATGCTCACCACATGTAAGATAACTTTCACTAGACATGCTCACCACATGTAAGATAACTCTCACTAGACATGCTCACCACATGTAAGATAACTTTCACTAGACATGCTCACCACATGTAAGATAACTTTCACTAGACATGCTCACCACATGTAAGATAACTCTCACTAGGCATGCTCACCACATGAAAGATAACTTTCACTAGACATGCTCACCACATGTAAGATAACTTTCACTAGACATGCTTACCACATGTAAGATAACTTTCACTAGACATGCTCACCACATGTAAGATAACGTAAAAAAAAAGCTTTACTGCCCCCATATCTCCTAAAAATAGCGCTTGAGTTTGAGAACTTTCTTTGTTCCCGGTAAGGTTAAAAGAGGTAAGGTTAAAAGAGGTAAGGTTAAAAGGGGTATGGTTAAAAGGGGTATGGTTAAAAGAGGTAAGGTTAAAACAGGTAAGGTTAAAAGGGGTAAGGTTAAAAGGGATATGGTTAAAAAGAGGTAAGGTTAAAAGGGGTATGGTTAAAAAGAGGTAAGGTTAAAAGGGGTATGGTTAAAAGGGGTAAGGTTAAAAGGGGTATGGTTAAAAGAGGTAAGGTTAAAAGGGGTAAGGTTAAGAGAAGTAATTTTAAGAGAGATAAGGTTAAAAGGGGTAAGATTAAGAGAGGTAAGGTTAAGAAAGGCAATTTTAAAAGAGATAAGGTTAAGAGGGGTAGAGTTAAGAGAGGTAAGACTGAGAGAAATAAGGCTAAGAGCGGTAAGGCTAGAGAAGTAAGTTCAAGAGAGGTAAGCTTAAGAGAGCTGTGGTTAAGAGAGCTGTGGTTAAGAGAGGTAAGGTTAGAAAAGGTAAGATTAAGAGAAATGAGATTAATAGAGATAAGGCCACTCCTCAGACTTGAACCCTGACTCCAAGACGTGCCACGCCTTAGACTAGAACCCAGACTCCAAGACGTGCCAAGCCTTAGACTAGAACCTTGACTCCAAGACGTGCCACGCCTTAGACTAGAACCTTGACTCCAAGACGTGCCACGCCTTAGACTAGAACCCAGACTCCAAGACGTGCCAAGCCTTAGACTAGAACCTTGACTCCAAGACGTGCCACGCCTTAGACTAGAACCCAGACTCCAAGACGTGCCAAGCCTCAGACTAGAACCTTGACTCCAAGACGTGCCAAGCCTTAGACTAGAACCCAGACTCCAAGACGTGCCACGCCTTAGACTAGAACCCAGACTCCAAGACGTGCCAAGCCTTAGACTAGAACCTTGACTCCAAGACGTGCCAAGCCTCAGACTAGAACCTTGACTCCAAGACGTGCCACGCCTTAGACTAGAACCTTGACTCCAAGACGTGCCACGCCTTAGACTAGAACCCAGACTCCAAGACGTGCCACGCCTTAGACTAGAACCCAGACTCCAAGACGTGCCACGCCTCAGACTAGAACCTTGACTCCAAGACGTGCCACGCCTTAGACTAGAACCTTGACTCCAAGACGTGCCACGCCTTAGACTAGAACCTTGACTCCAAGACGTGCCACGCCTTAAACTAGAACCTTGACTCCAAGACGTGCCACGCCTCAGACTAGAACCCAGACTCCAAGACGTGCCAAGCCTCAGACTAGAACCTTGACTCCAAGACGTGCCAAGCCTTAGACTAGAACCCAGACTCCAAGACGTGCCACGCCTTAGACTAGAACCCAGACTCCAAGACGTGCCAAGCCTTAGACTAGAACCTTGACTCCAAGACGTGCCAAGCCTCAGACTAGAACCTTGACTCCAAGACGTGCCACGCCTTAGACTAGAACCTTGACTCCAAGACGTGCCACGCCTTAGACTAGAACCCAGACTCCAAGACGTGCCACGCCTTAGACTAGAACCCAGACTCCAAGACGTGCCACGCCTCAGACTAGAACCTTGACTCCAAGACGTGCCACGCCTTAGACTAGAACCTTGACTCCAAGACGTGCCACGCCTTAGACTAGAACCTTGACTCCAAGACGTGCCACGCCTTAAACTAGAACCTTGACTCCAAGACGTGCCACGCCTTAGACTAGAACCTTGACTCCAAGACGTGCCACGCCTTAGACTAGAACCTTGACTCCAAGACGTGCCACGCCTTAGACTAGAACCTTGACTCCAAGACGTGCCACGCCTCAGACTTGAACCCTGACTCCAAGACGTGCCACGCCTTAGACTTGAACCCTGACTCCAAGACGTGCCACGCCTCAGACTCCCTGACGTACTGTGACTTGAAAAGTACATTTTGTATTTTAATGTTTCGGAGACAAATGGCCGCCAGGAGTCCGGGCTGCGAGATCAACGACAGAACGTGTGCACTCTGACCAATGTCCCCCACGCTACACTCCGAACAATGTCCTCCACGCTACAATCCGAACAATGTCCCCCACGCTACACTCCGAACAATGTCCTCCACGCTACACTCCGAACAATGTCCTCCACGCTACACTCCGAACAATGTCCTCCACGCTACACTCCGAACAATGTCCTCCACGCTACACTCCGAACAATGTCCTCGGCGGAAGGAGTGACATCAGGTCCGGTGCGACAAGATCTTATCTGGGAAAATCTTGGCAGCCATCTCACAGCCCAAGGCGTAGACTCCACAAGCCAGTCCTCCACAGCGTCTCTCGCTTGCTGACTTCCAAGACATTGAACAAACTCCGCCCAAACAACTTCACAAACTCTCCCCCATCTTCACTTCACAGAGGGAGACAAATAAAAGATTCCGAATTAAAATTTCTTCTGAATTTACTTTTTGTCTCTCTCTTTCTCTCTCTCTCTCTCTCTTTCTCTCTCTCTCTTTCTCTCTCTTTCTCTTTCTCTCTCTCTCTTTCTCTCTCTCTTTCTCTCTCTTTCTCTCTCTCCCTCTCTCTTTCTCTCTCTCTCTTTCTCTCTCTTTCTCTTTCTCTCTCTCTCTTTCTCTCTCTCTTTCTCTCTCTTTCTCTCTCTCCCTCTCTCTTTCTCTCTCTCTGTCTCTCTCCTCAGATCTTATCAACTTCGTTAACACGGAACTGTCCTAACAAACTCTACAAATGTTTACAAACAGCAAACGTCAAGACTTTCCCAAGGTAAACTAACATTCAGTAAAGTAAGAGAGCACTGTAAACTAACAAAGCACAGTAAACTAACAAAGCACAGTAAACTAACAAAGCACAGTAAACTAACAAAGCACAGTAAACTAACAAAGCACAGTAAACTAACAAAGCACAGTAAAACAGAGTACAGTAAACTAACAAAGCACAGTAAACTAACAAAGCACAGTAAACTAACAAAGCACAGTAAAACAGAGCACAGTAAACTAACAAAACACAGTAAAACAGAGTACAGTAAACTAACAAAGCACAGTAAACTAATAAAGCACAGTAAACTAACAAAGCACAGTAAAACAGAGCACAGTAAACTAACAAAACACAGTAAAACAGAGCACAGTAAACTAACAAAGCACAGTAAAACAGAGTACAGTAAACTAATAAAGCACAGTAAACTAACAAAACAGAGTAAAACAGAGCACAGTAAACTAACAAAGCACAGTAACACAGAGTACAGTAAACTAACAAAACACAGTAAAAGAGAGCACAGTAAACTAATAAAGCACAGTAAACTAACAAAACAGAGTAAAACAGAGTACAGTAAACTAACAAAACACAGTAACACAGAGTACAGTAAACTAACAAAACACAGTAAAAGAGAGCACAGTAAACTAACAAAGCACAGTAAACTAACAAAGCAGAGTAAAACAGAGCACAGTAAACTAACAAAGCTCAGTAAACTAACAAAGCACAGTAAACTAACAAAGCACAGTAAACTAACAAAGCACAGTGAAACAGAGCACAGTAAACTAACAAAGCACAGTAAACTAACAAAGCACAAAAAACAGAACACAGTAAATTAACAAAGCACGGTAAACTAACAAAGCATAGTAAACTAACAAAGCACAGTAAACTAACAAAGCACAGTAAACTAACAAAGCACAGTAAACTAACAAAACACAGTAAACTAACAAAGCACAGTACACTAACAAAGCACAGTTAACTAACAAAGCACAGTAAAGTAACAAAGTACAGTAAAACAGAGCAAAGTAAACTAGCAAAGCACATTAAGAGAGCACAGTAAACTAACAAGGCACAGTAAAGTAACAAAGTACAGTAAAACAGAGCAAAGTAAACTAGCAAAGCACATTAAGAGAGCGCAGTAAACTAACAAGGCACAGTAAAGTAAGAGACCACAGTAAACTAACAAGGCACAGTAAAGTAAGAGAGCACAGTAAAGGAACAGAAGACAGGAAAGTAAGAGAGCACAGTAAAGTAACAGAGCACAGTAAAGTAAAAGAGCACAGTAAAGTAAAAGAGCACAGTAAAGTAAGAAATCACAGTAAAGTAAGAGAGCACAATAAAGTAAGAGACCATGGTAAAGTAAGAGAGTACGGAGTAACAGAGCACAGTAAAGTAACAAACTGTATGGTTTTACTACTCTACTAAACCCTACTACTATATACTAATGCAAGACTTTACTACTGGACTCTACTACTAAATTCTAATACTGGACTCTGTTACTGCACCCTACTAATAGATTGTACTACTAGATCCTACTACTGGACTCTACTAGACCCTACTAGAAGATACTAATGCAGGAATTTACTACTGGACTCTACTACTGGACTCTACTAGACCCTACTAGAAGATACTAATGCAGGAATTTACTACTGGACTCTACTACTGGACTCTATTAGACCCTACTCATTCATTCATTCATTTGCATGTCCCTTGCGGAACTTTGCCTCCCAAACAGCTCTCCTGTAGGCCTCCCGGTTGTGAGCAAGATGGCCTGCTGCTGCTGCGTCCATTTGCAGATCGTCAACGATTTCTTGCAGCCATCTTCATTTTGGTCTTCCTCTTTTTCTTTTTCCCATTATGTATCCTTCCAATACGGTCTTCTCTAAATTATCATGACGTTTAATGTGTCCAAAATAGTTAAGTTTTCTCTCTTTAATCCTCTTTACTAGCCAGCCTTCTTCAATATTAAGCTCTTGTAGTATAGATAAAGCAATAAAAGTATAGATAAAGTATAAATAAAAAACATAAAAAATATAAAAAAATTATAGATAAAGACCCTACTACAAGATACTAATGCAGGACTTTACTACCGAACTCTACTAGACCATACTACTGGACTCCACTAGACCATACTACCGAACTCCACTAGACCATACTACCGAACTCTACTAGACCATACTACCGAACTCCACTAGACCATACTATCGAACTCCACTAGACCATACTACCGAACTCCACTAGACCATACTACCGAACTCCACTAGACCATACTACCGAACTCCACTAGACCATACTACCGAACTCCACTAGACCATACTATCGAACTCCACTAGACCATACTACCGAACTCCACTAGACCCTACTACCGAACTCTACTAGACCCTACTATTGGACTCTACTAGACTCTACTATCGAACTCCACTAAACCATACTTCCGAACTCTACTAGACCCTACTACTAGACCCTACTATTAGATCCTACTACTAGACCCTACTGTTGGACTCTACTAGACCCTACTACTAGACCCTACTATTGGACTCTACTAGACCCTACTACTAGACCCTACTACTAGACCCTACTATTAGATCCTACTACTAGACCCTACTATTAGATCCTACTACTAGACCCTACTATTAGATCCTACTACTAGACCCTACTATTAGATCCTACTACTAGACCCTACTATTAGATCCTACTACTAGACCCTACTATTAGACCCTACTACTAGACCCTACTATTAGATCCTACTACTAGACCCTACTATTAGATCCTACTACTAGACCCTACTATTAGATCCTACTACTAGACCCCTATTAGACCCTACTACTAGACCCTACTATTAGATCCTACTACTAGACCCTACTATTAGATCCTACTACTAGACCCTACTATTAGACCCTACTACTAGACCCTACTATTAGATCCTACTACTAGACCCTACTATTAGATCCTACTACTAGACCCTACTATTGGACTCTACTAGACCCTACTACTAGACCCTACTACTAGACCCTACTATTAGATCCTACTACTAGACCCTACTATTGGACTCTACTATTGGACTCTACTAGACCTTACTACTGAACTCTATTAGACCTTGCTACTGGACCCTACTACTGGACTCAACAACAACAACTGACCTCTTCTACTGAATTCTCGACTTAGCTACTAGACCTCTAACGCTATGTATATAACCTTTGCATGTGTTTCATTCTATAGCATTTCACTTTGTTTCACCGTGTAACATTTCACTGCGTTACATTGTGTAACATTCCACTTGTTACATCTTGCATGCATAGCATTAATAGGTTACATTATGTGTAAACAACATTTATACTTGTTATTTTTAAATATACATTTATATGTGTTAAACTATGTATATACAACATTTGTGTATGTTACATTATCTATGGCAAGCATGTCAAACATGCGGCCCCTTACAAGCACACCTGCGGCCCGCACAAAGGATGCATAAGCTGGCCTAAATTTCGTTTCAGTTTTTTAACCGGTTAGTTTCCTTTTAATTTTTAAATTTTTTTATTGTTCAGACTCCATATCATATTTAAAATGGCAAGTGCTCCTCCAGCTAAGAGACTGAACAAAGACGGGCGAGTGTTTCAAGAAAAATGGAAATGACAGTATTTGTGGACGCGGGAAATGAGAGGATTCATTGTTTGATGTTCAACAGCAGCACTGCCACGCCAAAAGAGTACAACATGAAAAGATATTACGAAACGAACCATCCATCTTATGATAAATATGAAGGCTTGTCTCAAGACTCAAGGAACTGAAGGCTAACCTGAGACAGCAGCACTGCCACGCCAAAAGAGTACAACATGAAAAGATATTACGAAACGAACCATCCATCTTATGATAAATATGAAGGCTTGTCTCAAGACTCAAGGAACTGAAGGCTAACCTGAGACAGCAGCACACCTGTTTTACGAAAACTGAGAAAGGGAATGTGGCTTCCGTTACTGCAAGCTATGAGCTCGGCCGAATGATGGCCAAGAGTGGGAAATCTTACAAAGAAGGAGATCTCGTGAAGCAATGCCTTGTAAAAACGGCTTAAATTCTGTGTCCAGAGACTATCAAAATGATCTACACTCTATACTGGCCACCAAAATGATCTACACTCTCTACTGCCCCCCCCACAAAATGATATCCACTTTCTACTGCCCACCAACATGACCTACACTCTCTACTGCCCACCAACATGACCTACACTCTCTACTGCCCACCAACAAGACCTATACTATCTACTGCCCACCAACATGACCTACACTCTCTATTTCCTACCAACATGACCTACACTCTCTATTTCCTACCAACATGACCTACACTATCTACTACCCACCAACATGACCTACACTCTCTACTGCCCACCAACATGACCTACACTCTCTACTGCCCACCAACATGACCTACACTCTCTACTTCCTACCAACATGACCTACACTCTCTACTGCCCACCAACATGACCTACACTCTCTACTTCCTACCACCATGACCTACACTCTCTACTTCCTACCAACATGACCTACACTCTCTACTGTCCACCAACATGACCTACACTCTCTATTGCCCACCAAATGAACTCCACTCCCAATTGACCACAAAAGTGATCTCCACTCTAAACTGAACACCAAAATGATCTCGACCCTCTACTTCCAACCAAAATGATATGCACTCTCTACTTTCACCAGAATAATCTCCACTCTCTACTGCCTCCAAAAATAATATGCTCTATCTACTGTTCACCAAAATGATATCCACTCTCTACAGCCCACCAAAATGATCTACACTCTCTACTGCCCCCAAAATGATCAACACTCTTTACTGCCACCAAATGGTCTACACTCAGTACTGCTCACCAAAATGATCTACACTTTCTACTGCTCACCAAAATGATCTACACTTTCTACTGCTCACCAAAATTATATACACACTCTACTGCCAGGCAAAATTATCCACACTCTCTACTCCTCACCGTTAAAATGATCTACACATTCTACTGCCTCCCCCCGCCAATGATATCCCCTCTCTACCGCCCGCGAAAATGATATCAACTCTCTTCTGATCCTCTAAAATGATCTCCACTCTCTACTGTCCACCAAAATGATCTACACTCTCCAGAGAACACCAAAATGATCTACACTCTCTACTGCCCACCAAAATGATCTACACTATACCAAAATTATCTGCCTACCCTACTACCCCCCCCCCCCCCCCCAAACACAAACACACACACATAGATCTTCACTCTCTACTGTCCACAAAAATTATCTACAATATCTATCGCCCACCTAAGTGATCTCCATTCTAAACTTCTCACCAAAATGATCAAGACTCTCTACTGTCAATCAAAATGATCTGCAGTCTCTACCGTCCACGAAAATTATCTCCACTCTCTACTGGCCACCAAAAGGATCTGCATTCTCTACTGCCAACCAAAATTATCTACACTCTTTACTGCCGAACAAATTTATCTCCATTCTCTACTACTCACAAAAATGAACTACACTCTCTACTGCTCCCAAAATGATATACATTTTCTATTCTCAACCAAAATGATCTATATTCAGTAATGCCAAAAATGAACCACACTCTCTACTGTCCACCAAAATGATCTACATTCTCTGCTGCCCAGCAAAATTATTAACAGTCTCTACTCCAAATCAGAATTATATACACTCTACTGTCGAATAAAATTATCTCCATTCTCAACTACCCACCAAAATGATCTACACTTTCAACTGCCCCAAAAAGATCTACATTCTCTACTCCCAACCAAAATGATCTACACTCATTAATGCCTACAACAATGATCTACACTCATTAATGCCTACAAAAATGATCTACAATCATTAACCCCTACAGAAATGATCTACACTCTACTGCCCACCAAAATGATCTACACTATACCAAAATTATCTGCCTACCCTACTACCCCCCCCCCCCCCCAAACACAAACACACACACATAGATCTTCACTCTCTACTGTCCACAAAAATTATCTACAATATCTATCGCCCACCTAAGTGATCTCCATTCTAAACTTCTCACCAAAATGATCAAGACTCTCTACTGTCAATCAAAATGATCTGCAGTCTCTACCGTCCACGAAAATTATCTCCACTCTCTACTGGCCACCAAAAGGATCTGCATTCTCTACTGCCAACCAAAATTATCTACACTCTTTACTGCCGAACAAATTTATCTCCATTCTCTACTACTCACAAAAATGAACTACACTCTCTACTGCTCCCAAAATGATATACATTTTCTATTCTCAACCAAAATGATCTATATTCAGTAATGCCAAAAATGAACCACACTCTCTACTGTCCACCAAAATGATCTACATTCTCTGCTGCCCAGCAAAATTATTAACAGTCTCTACTCCAAATCAGAATTATATACACTCTACTGTCGAATAAAATTATCTCCATTCTCAACTACCCACCAAAATGATCTACACTTTCAACTGCCCCAAAAAGATCTACATTCTCTACTCCCAACCAAAATGATCTACACTCATTAATGCCTACAACAATGATCTACACTCATTAATGCCTACAAAAATGATCTACAATCATTAACCCCTACAGAAATGATCTACACTCTCTACTGTTCGCCAAAATGATTAACAGTTTCTACTCCCAGCCAAAATCATCCTCACTCTCTCTACTGCCACCAAAATGACCTACACTCTCTACTGCCGACCAAAAATGATCTGCATTCCGAACAGCCAAATAAAATGATCTACACTCTGCACTGGCCACCAATATTATCTACACTCTCTACTGTCTAAGAAAACAGTATGCACTCTCTACTTCCAACCAAAATTATCTACATTCTCTACTACCCATCAAAAAGATCTGTACTCTCTATTGCTCACCAAAATGATCTTCACCGTATAATGGTCACCAAAATGATCTCCACTCTCAACATATGAACTCCACTCTCTACTGCCCACCAAAGTGATCTCCACTTTATACTGAAAACTAAAATGATCTAGACTTTCTACTACCAACCAAAATGATCTGCACTCTTTACTCTCCATCAAAATAGTCGCCACTCTCTACTGCTCACCAAAATGACCTAAACCCTCTACTGCCCACCAATTTGTTCTACACTCTCTACTCCCCAGTAAATGATCCAAAATCTCTACTCCTCACCAAAATGATCTACTTTCTACTACCAACTAAAATGACCTACACTCTCCTGCACATCAAAATGATCTACACTTTCTACTGCTTAACAAAAGATTCTACACTCTCTACTGCCCATCAAGAGGATCAACACTCTGCACTGCCCACCCAAATCATCTACACTATCTAATTTCCACCAAAATGATCTGCACTCTCTACTTCCAACCAAAATGATCTATACTCTCTACTGCCCACCGAACTGATTTGTACTCTTTACTGCACATCAAAATTATTTCCACTGTATACTGGTCACAAAACTTATCTACACTTTCTACTGCATACCAAAACCACATACACTCTCTATTGCCCCCCCCCTCCATTGATCTGCACTCTCAATTGCCCAAATAAATTATCTACACTGTCTACTGGCCTCCAAGATGATCTACACTCTCTACAGCCCACCATATCAAATCCACTCTCTACTGACTACCAAAGCGATCTCCACTCTATACTCCCCACCACGCTGATCTAGAATCTCTCCTGCCAATCACAATGATCTGCACTCTCTGCTGTCCACAAAAATAATCTCCATTCTTCACTGCCAACCAAAATGATCTACTCTATCTACTGTTCAAAAATGATCTACACTCTCTATTGCCCATGAAAATGATCTACACTCTCTACTGCCCAAAAATGATCTGCACTCTCTACTGCCCACTAAAATGGTCTACACTGTCTACTGCCAACCAAATGGTCTATACTCTTACTGCCCACTAAATGATCTACACTCTCTACTGCCCACTAAAATGATTTACACTCTCTACTGCCTACCAAAATGATCTACACTTTCTACCGCCCACCAAAACCAATTACACTCTCAACTGCCAACCAAAATGATCTCCACACTCTACTCTCTACCAAAATGATATACACTCTCTACTCACCTTCAAACTGATCTCCAATCTCTACTGCCAACCTGATGATCTACAATCTGTAGTGCCCACCAAAATGATCTACAGTTTCTTTTGCTCACCAAAATAATCTCCTCTCTCTACTGCCCACCAAAATGATCTCCACTATCTACTCCCCACCAAAATGATCTCCACTCTCTACTCCCCACCAAAATAATCTCCACTCTCTACTGCCCACCAAAATGATTTCCACTCTCTACTGCCCACCAAAATGATTTCCACTCTCTACTCCCCACCAAAATGATCTCCACTCTCTATTTCTCAACAAAATGATCTCCACTCTCTACTTCTCAACAAAATGATCTCCACTCTCTACTTCTCAACAAAATGATCTCCACTCTCTACTTCCCACCAAAACGATCTCCACTCTCTACTTCTCAACAAAATTATCTCCACTCTCTACTTCTCAACAAAATGATCTCCACTCTCTACTTCTCAACAAAATGATCTCCACTCTCTACTTCTCAACAAAATGATCTCCACTCTCTGATGCCCACCAAAATAATCTCCACTCTCTGATGCCCACCAAAATATCTCCACTCTCTGATGCCCACAAAATTGATCTCCACTTTCTGCTGCCCGCCAAGATGATCTCCAATATCTACTCCCTACCACAATGATCTTCACTCTCTGCTGCATACCGAAATGACCTCCATTCTCTACTGCCCACCAAAACCAGTTACACTCTCTACTGCACCCACCCCCACCCCTCAGTGATATGCACTCTCAATTGCCCAACAAAATGATCTCCACTCTCTAATCTTTACCAAAATGATATGCACTCTCTACTGCCCTTCAAACTGATCTCCACTCTCTACTAGCTACCAGGATGATCTACACTCTCCAATGCCCACCAAAAGTATCTACATTTTCCTCTGCCAATCACAATGATCTCCAATCTCTACTGCCACAAAAATGATCTACACTCTCTACTGCCCACCAAAATGATTTCCACTCTCTACTCCCCACCAAAATGATCTCCACTCTCTACTGCCCAACAAAATGATTTCCACTCTCTAGTGCCCACCAAAATGATCTCCACTCTCTACTGCCCACCAAAATGATCTCCACTCTCTACTGCCCACCAAAATGATTTCCACTCTCTAGTGCCCACCAAAATGATTTCCACTCTCTACTGCCCACCAAAATGATTTCCACTCTCTACTGCCCACCAAAATGATCTCCACTCTCTACTGCCCACCAAAATGATCTCCACTCTCTACTGCCCACCAAAATGATCTCCACTCTCTACTGCCCACCAAAATGGTCTCCACTCTCTACTGCTCACCAAAATGGTCTCCACTCTCTACTCCCCACCAAAATGATCTCCACTCTGTACTCCCCACCAAAATGATCTCCACTCTCTACTGCCCACCAAAATGATCTCCACTCTCTACTCCCCACCAAAATGATCTCCACTCTCTACTCCCCACCAAAATGATCTCCACTCTCTACTGCCCACCAAAATGGTCTCCACTCTCTACTCCCCACCAAAATGATCTCCACTCTCTACTGCCCACCAAAATGGTCTCCACTCTCTACTCCCCACCAAAATGATCTCCACTCTGTACTCCCCACCAAAATGATCTCCACTCTCTACTCCCCACCAAAATGATCTCCACTCTCTACTCCCCACCAAAATGATCTCCACTCTCTACTGCCCACCAAAATGATCTCTACTCTCTACTGCCCACCAAAATGATCTCCACTCTCTACTGCCCACCAAAATGGTCTCCACTCTCTACTCCCCACCAAAATGATCTCCACTCTGTACTCCCCACCAAAATGATCTCACTCTCTACTGCCCACCAAAATGATCTCCACTCTCTACTGCCCACCAAAATGATCTCCACTCTCTACTGCCCACCAAAATGGTCTCCACTCTCTACTGCTCACCAAAATGGTCTCCACTCTCTACTCCCCACCAAAATGATCTCCACTCTGTACTCCCCACCAAAATGATCTCCACTCTCTACTGCCCACCAAAATGATCTCCACTCTCTACTCCCCACCAAAATGATCTCCACTCTCTACTCCCCACCAAAATGATCTCCACTCTCTACTGCCCACCAAAATGGTCTCCACTCTCTACTCCCCACCAAAATGATCTCCACTCTCTACTGCCCACCAAAATGGTCTCCACTCTCTACTCCCCACCAAAATGATCTCCACTCTGTACTCCCCACCAAAATGATCTCCACTCTCTACTCCCCACCAAAATGATCTCCACTCTCTACTCCCCACCAAAATGATCTCCACTCTCTACTGCCCACCAAAATGATCTCTACTCTCTACTGCCCACCAAAATGATCTCCACTCTCTACTGCCCACCAAAATGGTCTCCACTCTCTACTCCCCACCAAAATGATCTCCACTCTGTACTCCCCACCAAAATGATCTCCACTCTCTACTCCCCACCAAAATGATCTCCACTCTCTACTCCCCACCAAAATGATCTCCACTCTCTACTCCCCACCAAAATGGTCTCCACTCTGTACTCCCCACCAAAATGATCTCCACTCTGTACTCCCCACCAAAATGATCTCCACTCTCTACTCCCCACCAAAATGATCTCCACTCTCTACTCCCCACCAAAATGATCTCCACTCTCTACTCCCCACTAAAATGATCTCCACTCTCTACTGCCCACAAAATGATCTCTGTACGACACACAATAACACACTTTTATTCCAGTAACTCTTGGAACTTATTTTCACGTCCAACCCTCCGTACAGCAGATAACATTTAGATAATAATGTCTAAATTACCGTCCTAACAATAAAAACAATAATAGCTTTTTCATTACAATGGATATTTTCGTGAGAGTTTCTCGGTATAAAAATAGGAGACACATTCTGCAGGGAAATTATCTGTTGTTTCAAGGTCATTACAAGAAAAGATAAGAAAAGCAACAAAGTAATCAGCCAAGCGAGGAGAAATACAACTGTGCTCCCTCGACAACCCACATTGCAAGTTCATTGACAAGGCTTTCAGACAGGCCGACCTAGGGCAAATGTTCGTTTACAGAAAGGCGGGACATAACCAGACCATCAACTATCTTTGAATTATTTATGCAAGTTGCAATTTCCATCCCAAGTGCTTCCTTTGTTGTGTTTATTTTGTGAATGTTGGTGGTTGCTTTCTTTGGCTAGAAAGATGGGACGACTACGCCGCTGAGCGTCTTGGCGGGGGAGATAGACACCGTAATCTTTGCGAACAAGTACTTGTCTTCCACTGACAGCACAATATGAAATAATTGACACTCGTGCAGATTCTGAATATCACACTCGGCCGGGTGGCCTCCAAAGCTTCATGTCACCAGCAGCTAGCTTATTCCACGCTTGAGTTGCCCGCGCCAGATAGAGCCAGTCTTCCTGCAGACATGTTTAGGCCGCCACAAGAGTACTTAGCTTTCTTGTTGTGAATAGGATTTTCTTCACATGAAAAATACAACTTCGGAAATCAAATAGTCCGCGCGGAAAGATATGACAGAAACCATCAGTTGAGAATAGTCCAGGCTTACATGCATGAGAACAATCTTTGTATACAACTTGCCTGGGAGAGTGTATAAGGTACCTCAGGTAATTTGCCAGTTCATTTTAGCCTGACCTGCACCATCAATGGGGCGACCCATTTCATCTATCTATCTATCTATCTATCTATCTATCTATCTATCTATCTATCTATCTATCTATCTATCTATCTATCTATCTATCTATCCATCCATCCATCCATCCATCTATCATCTATCTATCTATCTATCTATCTATCTATCTATCTATCTATCTATCTATCTATCTATCTATCTATCTATCTATCTATCCATCCATCCATCCATCCATCCATCCATCTATCTATCTATCTATCTATCTATCTATCTATCTATCTATCTATCTATCTATCTATCTGTCTGTCTGTTTGTCTATTCGTCCGTCCGTCCATCCGTCACTCTGGTGGTTTACATGATTTAGTAATAAGCGTCACATGATAGTTCTTAATTTACATATAGTACTAAGCTTACATATAGTGCTAAGTTTATATATAGTACTAAGCTTACATGTAGTGCTAAGCTTACATATAGTGCTAAGCTTACATATAGTGCTAAGCTTACATATAGTGCTAAACTTGCATCGTCCAACACAATCTCCTGCAATACAAGCTCGGAGTCAAGAAACACAAAATATAATTTGATATCAATTCATTTATAACTAGAACAGAACAAGATGTCAAAAATATCAATTCATTTATAACTAGAACAGAATAAGATGCCAAAAATATCCATTCATTTATAACTAGAACAGAACAAGATGTCAAAAATATCAATTCATTTATAACTAGAACAGAACAAGATGTCAAAAATATCAATTCATTTGTAACTAGAACAGAACAAGGTGGCTAGAATATCAATTCATTTATAACTAGAACAGAACAAGGTGGCAAAAATATCAATTAATTTATAACTAGAACAGGACAAGGTGGCTAGAATATCAATTCATTTATAACTAGAACAGGACAAGGTGGCTAGAATATCAATTCATTTATAACTGGAACAGAACAAGGTGGCTAGAATATCAATTCATTTATAACTGGAACAGAACAAGGTGGCTAGAATATCAATTCATTTATAACTGGAACAGAACAAGGTGGCTAGAATATCAATTCATTTATAACTGGAACAGAACAAGGTGGCTAGAATATCAATTCATTTATAACTGGAACAGAACAGGGTGGCTAGAATATCAGGGTCCACGCTGCGAGGCAGAGATTAACTGAGTTGAGGGCTGTCGACGCCCCTGGACGGAGCGTGTCCTCTACAGGTCCAGGAATTGTCTTCCTGTTAAATATCCTGTTGTTTGATAGATGTGTTGTGTCCTGTAAAATAGTTCTATATGTTGTGTCCTATAAAATAGTTCTATGTGTTGTGTCCTGTAAAATAATTCTATGTGTTGTGTCCTGTAAAATAGTTCTATGTGTTGTGTCCTGTAAAATAATTATATGTGTTGTGTCTTGTAAAATATTTCAATATGTTGTGTCCTATAAAATAGTTCTATGCGTTGTGCTTGTAAAATAGTTCTGTCTGTTGTGTCCTGTAAAATAGTTCTATGTGTTGTGTCCTGTAAAATAGTTCTATGTGTTGTGTCCTGTAAAATAGTTCTATGTGTTGTGTCTTGTAAAATAGTTCAATATGTTGTGTCCTATAAAATAGTTCTATGCGTTGTGCTTGTAAAATAGTTCTGTGTGTTGTGTTCTGTAAAATAGTTCTATGTGTTGTGTCCTGTAAAATAATTCTATATGTTGTGTCCTGTAAAATAGTTCTATGTGTTGTGTATTGTAAAATAGTTCTATTTGCTGTGTCTTGTAAAATAGTTCCATGTGTTGTGTCTTGTAAAATAGTTCTAAGTGTTGTGTCCCGTAAAATAGTTCAATATGTTGTGTTCTATAACATAGTTCTATGCGTTGTCCTTGTACAATAGTTCTATGTGTTGCATCCTGTACAATAGTTGTATATGTTGTGTCCTGTAAAATAGTTCTCTGTTTTGTGTCCTGTAATACACTTCTATGTAATGTATCCTGTAATACACTTCTATGTGCTGTGTCATGTAATACACTTCTATGTGTTGTGTCATGTAATACACTTCTATGTGTTGTGTACTGTAATACACTTCTATGTGTTGTGTCATGTAATACACTTCTATGTGCTGTGTCATGTAATACACTTCTATGTGCTGTATCATGTAATACACTTCTATGTGTTGTGTCATGTAATACACTTCTACGTGTTGTGTCATGTAATACACTTCTATGTGTTGTGTCATATAATACACTTCTATGTGCTGTGTCATGTAATACACTTCTATGTGCTGTGTCATGTAATACACATCAATGTGTTGTGTCATGTTATACACTTCTATGTGTTGTGTCATGTAATACACTTCTATGTGCTGTGTCATGTAATACACTTCTATGTGTTGTGTACTGTAAAATAGTTCTATGTGTTGTGTACTGTAAAATAGTTCTATGTGTTATGCCTTGTAATATAGTTCTATGTGCCATGTCCTGTAAAATAGTTCTATACTGGACTTCATTTTCTGTATATAATGAACAATATTTCGTTTTGTGAAAAACTCTAAACTTAACACTAGTCAGAGATTGACAAAGATGTTCTCAAGCGACCTTTTCTTCAAAATGTTTAAAAACTACTTTCTTACTATTTGTGTAACACAGTCCGTTGGTTATCTACCTTTGCACTGATCACGTGACCAAATAAAGTGCACACAAATGACGTGAAGGCTTGTGGTGTGTTCTACGTCATCATCATTAGAGTGTAGTATGAGGATCTGTCAGAGTAGACGATATTGACGACGATCATGAGTAGTATCGTCATAATCAGTTATCGTTTGTAAATATCCAAGTAGACCACCAAGACAGCGGTCACGGAGATTACGAAAACACTTTTTAGTTATTCATAGATGATCAAAATTTCTGAAAACTTTCCACGAAAAATATCAATGGATCACTTACAGCATTTCATGGATCACCTGCAGCATTTCATGAATCACCTGCAGCATTACATGGATCACTTGCAGCATTACATGGATCACCTGCAGCATTACATGGATCACCTGCAGCATTATATGGATCACCTGCAGCATTATATGGATCACCTGCAGCATTACATGGATCACCTGCAGCATTACATGGATCACTTGCAGCATTTCACGGATCACTTGCAGCATTTCACGGATCACTTGCGGCATTCCATGCATCACTTGCAGCATTTGACGGATCACTTGCAGCATTTCATGGATCACTTGCAGCATTTCATGGATCACCTGCAGCATTACATGGATCACCTGCAGCATTTCACGAATCACCTGCAGCATTCCATGGATCACTTGCAGCATTTCACAAATCACTTGCAGCATTTCACGGATCACTTCCAGTATGTCATGGATCACTTGCATCATTTCATGGCATTGTTTATTGTTTTCCGTTTAACAAGCCACGGTTGCAGAAAACAAAAATAAAAATATTATAAAACAGTTTCGTTCTTGCCCTCGACATTTTAATTCTCTGCAATCTCGAAGCACCATCTACACTTAGTTCTTGAAGCGCCATCTATACTTAGTTCTTGAAGCGCCACCTACACTTAGTTCTTGAAGAGCCATCTACACTTAGTTCTTGAAGCGCCGTCTACACTTAGTTCTTGAAGCGCCACCTACACCTAGTTCTTGAAGAGCCATCTACACCTAGTTCTTGAAGCGCCGTCTACACTTAGTTCTTGAAGCGCCGTCTACACTTAGTTCTTGCTCCAAATTTGCGAGTCCGTCTTTCGGTCTTGCCAAGAACAAAACAAATCTGAGGAAACTTGACTGAGCCGACTATGTCATTCTGTCATCCAATGTCATTCTGTCATCCAATGTCATTCTGTCATCCTATGTCATTCTGTCATCCTATGTACGGCAGCTATAGTGAGCCGACTGTGTCATTCTGTCATCCTATGTCATTCTGTCTTCCTATGTCATTCTGTCATCCTATGGCGGCAGCTACAGTGAACCGACTATGTCATTCTGTCATCCTATGTCATTCTGTCATCTTATGTCATTCTGTCATCCTATGTCATTCTGTCATCCTATGTCATTCTGTCATCCTATGTCATTCTGTCATCCTATGTCATTCTGTCTTCCTATGTCATTCTGTCATCCTATGGCGGCAGCTACAGTGAACCGACTATGTCATTCTGTCATCCTATGTCATTCTGTCATCCTATGTCATTCTGTCATCCTACAGTGACAGGCGGTCCTGCTGCCCTACACGGCTGGAACTATCTACAAGATCTAATCACATTAGACTGTTCTCCTTCAGGAGCTGAAGAACATTAGACTGTTCTCCTCCAGGAGCTGAAGAACATTAGACTGTTCTCCTTCAGGAGCTGAAGAACATTAGACTGTTCTCCTCCAGGAGCTGAAGAACATTAGACTGTTCTCCTCCAGGAGCTGAAGAACATTACATTGTTCTCCTCCAGGAGCTGAAGAACATTACATTGTTCTCCTCCAGGAGCTGAAGAACATTACATTGTTCTCCTCCAGGAGCTGAAGAACATTACATTGTTCTCCTCCAACAGCTGAAGAACATTATCTCACACGACCTCTGACCTACATACCTGACCTTTAATTAGAAGTACAGAGAAGAGTTTATGAAGACTGGATTCTCATCTTTATCTGATACCCCTCTCCTTGGACCCATCCCATTTCACTTGGCCCTTCTCTTGTCTATTGTCAGAGGAGTAAAATTAGGAAGAAAGGAAGTTTGTTTGTTTCACTGCTTGGTTGATTCTCTAACTCTTTATATTTCCTCTTCTGTTTGTGACTGTGGTCTGTCCAGCTTTCCCTGGGAGCGAAACTATGCTGACCCTGATATTTACCTGTCTAATAACTGTAACTATGCTGGATTTGATATGTACCTAAGTCTAATAACTGTGCTGGCCCTGATATCTAAGTCAAATAACTATGCTGGCCCTGATATCTAAGTCTAATAACTATGCTGGCCCTGATATCTAAGTCTAATAACTATGCTGGCCCTGATATCTAAGTCTAATAACTATGCTGGCCCTAATATCTAAGTCTAATAACTATGCTGGTCCTGATAACTATGTCTAAAAGCTATGATGACCATGATACCTCAGTCTAATAACTATGCTGGTCCTGATAACTATGTCTAAAAGCTATGATGGGCATGATAACTATGTCTAAAAGCTATGGTGGTCCTGATAATTATGTCTAAAAGCTATGATGGCCCTGATACCTAAGTCTAAAAGCTATGATGGCCCTGATACCCAAGTCTAAAAGCTATGATGGCCCTGACACCTACGTCTAAAGGCTATGATGGCCCTGATAACTAGTCTAAAAGCTATGATGGCCTTGATAACAAAGTGTAAAAGCTATGATGGCCCTGATAACTAAGTCTAAAAGCTATGATGGCCCTGATACCTAAGTGTAAAAGCTACGATGGCCCTGATACCTAAATCTAAAAGCTATGATGGCCCTGATACCTAAGTGTAAAAGCTATGATGGCCCTGATACCTAAGTGTAAAAGCTATGATGGCCCTGATACTTAAGTGTAAAAGCTATGATGGCCCTGATAAGCAACTGTGACTCACGACCAACCACGTGGCCACTATATATAACTTGATCAAAGATAAGATACTTCGAAGGGACGTGAGTACAGCAAACATACTACTACACAAACAGTCACGCACATGTCTTATTCATCTTCTTGCTTGTAGTCAGAAAATAAGAGCAGAAAAGTAAGCCCCCATGATCTGGCCAATGCTTGACAAAGAAGTAAACAAAGAAATGACTCCGGCCACTGTCCACGTCTCTATCATCTGGGATCCAAAAAAAAACTAGCCAGATAATACTCTCACTTGCCAGGCTATGTTGTCTGTCTTGTTTCATTTTATGTTTTGGCATAGGAAAAGCCAGCCTGGCCACTAATTGTTTTATTCCCTCTTGTGTATGTGGGTGTGTTTATGCGTGTGCGTGCAGTCTGTCAGGATGAAAGTTTGTGACAACAACACACATAATGACATCCGTGCCGTGACGCCCAACTTCATCAAATCTTGACCGTCTGCTGGCAGACAAGAATCTTCAGGGACTTGCAGCCATGGAAGAGAGCGCGCACACACAACTTTGAAGGAGGCTAGTTTCAGATGAGAAATAACTGACTGCTTCCAGCTGATATTCTTGCCGGAAAACAACTTCCAATATCTCCGTGAATGTGATAATTGTGTTGGCAGTGAATAATTATCTGCCCGAGTAGTGGCATGCACTGGAAGGCCTCTAAGGAAGAGTATGTGGTCCAGTGCTGTCACTACAGCTACTAGTGATAACAGCTAACCATTTACAAACATGGCGTTTGTTAGCAGGATAAATGGCCACCATGCAGGCTCGGAAATCCTTGGGAGAATTGGCGGAAAACAAAGGAGATGGAATAAACAGAAAAGTCTCCCATGTGAGACATTCTGTCAGACTTACACTTGTCACACTAGGCAGGTCAGGCCCCACTCCAAGCTTTGTCTGACCAAGTTCTCTGAGAACATTCACAGAGGAGTTGCCTTCCTCTTTTTGCTTGTTTGTTTGTTTGTTTGTATGCCGTCTGTTTTGTTGTTGTTGTTTGTGTGTTTGTTTGCTGTTTGTTGTTTTGTTGCTTGTTTGTTTGTTTGTTTGTAATGTCTGTGAAGACTTAGCAAGGCTGTGTCGGGTATTGTGATATGGCACGAGAAGACATTGCGCTAGATATTCTTTCAAGAAACATTCATCTGAGATTATCTCCCCTGCTTCGCTTTCCCTCCAGATATATGGTTTTCAGCTTCGGGAAATGGCCCTTCTTCCGCCGACCCCAAAACAGCCATTTCTTTACCCTTAATCTCGGAATTCTCTGTCTCTCTGTGTCTCTCTGTCTCTCTCACTCGCCCACACACATGCATGTCTGGGTCCCCTCTCTACTTGTGACTATCTAATCTCACCGAAGACAGGCCCACACGGAGCGTCATGTCGGATTCAGTTTGTTCGGAGCGCCCCAAGAACATGGCCTGGCAGCCAGGGCGATAAAGAGAAGAGATTAATGGGAAAACACAAGATCTTCCCCCCTGACACGTGACCTGATAACAGAAACAGTCACCAGATGGCCTAAACAGAATATAAATGATCTTCTCTTCACAACCTCACCATCTTCAACTTGAAAACAGTTACATCGGAACAATCACCTACATTAGTAACTTTCTCATTGTCTTAACATTGTTCCTGTTTTAGTTTGTTACTGTTTTACATTGATATTCTTTTACATTGTTATTGTGTTAAGACAGCAAACAAAAGATTGTTTTCACTCTCTGAACTACCTTTAATGTAAACAACACAGGAAACTACAGCCATCTACAGCGTCAAGATGTAAAATAGACATTTAATCATGTCAAGATGTAAAATAGACATTTAATCATGTCAAGATGTAAAATAGACAATGTTTGATCACGTAAAGATGTAAAATAGACAATGTTTGATCACGTCAAGATGTAAAATAGACAATGTTTGATCACGTGAAGATGTAAAATAGACAATGTTTGATCACGTCAAGATGTAAAATAGACAATGTTTGATCACGTCAAGATGTAAAATAGACAATGTTTGATCATCATTTATTCAGCAGAAGCAAAGAGAGTTGGGAGGGCAGTGGGAGGAGAGAGGGGTCAAAAGAGACAAGATAGAGGAATAAAGGACGGAAAGAGAAGAGAAGAAAGAGACAAGATAGAGAGAGAGAGGAATAAAGGACGGAAAGAGAAGGGAAGAAAGAGACAGGAAGAGACGGGAGGAGAGAGAAACAGAAAGAAACGGGAAGAGAGAGAGACAGAAAGAAACGGGAAGAGAGACAGACAGAAAGAAACGGGAAGAGAGAGAGACAGAAAGAAACGGGAAGAGAGAGAGACAGAAAGAAACGGGAAGAGAGAGAGACAGAAAGAAACGGGAAGAGAGAGAGACAGAAAGAGAGGGGAAGAGAGAGAGACAGAAAGAGACGGGAAGAGAGAGAGACAGAAAGAGACGGGAAGAGAGAGAGACAGAAAGAGACGGGAGGAGAGAGAGACAGAAAGAGACGGGAAGAGAGAGAGACAGAAAGAGACGGGAGGAGAGAGAGACAGAAAGAGACGGGAGGAGAGAGAGACAGAAAGAGACGGGAGACTTTCGAGAGAGAGACAGAAAGAGACGGGAAGAGAGAGAGACAGAAAGAGAGAGAGAGAGACAGAAAGAGACGGGAAGAGAGAGAGACAGAAAGAGATGGGAAGAGAGAGAGACAGAAAGAGACGGGAAGAGAGAGAGAGACAGAAAGAGATGGGAAGATAGGGAAGGAGACGGGAAATAATCTTTATTTTTCAAGGGTAAAGAATTGGGCACGCAGGCCCGTCTTACATTCTGCCCTTCATCACTCCATCTTTCATTCTTCCCACACACTTGATTTAGTACAAAAATACAAATTAAATTAGTAAAAACATATCAAAAGAGTGTAAGATTTAACTACTACATTCAAAGTAAAAGAGAAGAAGTAATTAACCTAATAAAATAGCACTCACGCACACATACACACGCAGACATATACATATACAAACAGAAAGAGATGTGAAGAGAGAAACAGAAAAAGATGGGAAGAGAGAGACAGAAAGAGATGGGACAAGAGAGACAGAAAGAGACATTAAGAGAGAGACAGAAAGAGATGGGAAGAAAGAAACAGAAAGAGACGAGAAAAGAGACACAGAAAGAGATGGGAAGAGACCAAAAAGAAAGAGACTGAAAGAGTGAGAGCGACAAAGAGAGGGGAAGAGAGAGAGATTGATTGACTGACTAATTGTGTGACTGATTGACTGGCTGATCTTTAGTTTCAAAGGGTTAAGAATTGGGCACGCAGGCCCGTCTAACATTCCACCCTTCATCATACAGCTTTCACTCAGTCACAGTCAGTCAGCATTTGTTACTGAGCAGAATAAAGATGAAGAAGAAGAAGAAGAAGGAGAAATACACTATCTCTTGTCCGTTCACTCTACACTCTGATACATACACTTCACTCTCAGATACATACACTCAACACTCTGATACATACACTTCACTTTCTGATACATACACTCAACACTCTGATACATACACTTCACTCTCAGATACATACACTCAACACTCTGATACATACACTTCACTCTCAGATACATATACTCAACACTCTGATACATACACTTCACTTTCTGATACATACACTTCACTTTCTGATACATACACTCAACACTCTGATACATACACTTCACTCTCTGCTACATACACTCCACACTCTGATACATACACTCCACACTCTGATACATACACTTCACATTCTGATACATACACTCCACACTCTGATACATACACTCCACACTCTGATACATACACTCCACACTCTGATACATACACTCCACACTCTGATACATATACTCAACACTCTGATACATACATTCCACTCTCTGATACATATACTCAGCACTCTGATACATACACTTCACTCTCTGATACATATACTCCACACTCTGATACATACACTTCACTCTCTGATACATATACTCAACACTCTGATACATACACTTCACTCTCTGATACTCTGATACATACACTTCACTCTCTGATACATATACTCAACACTCTGATACATACACTTCACTCTCTGATAATATACTAACCACTCTGATATATACACTTCACTCTCTGATACATATACTCAACACTCTGATACATACACTGCATGCTCTGATACATATACTCCACACTCTTATACATACACTTCACTCTCTGATACATATACTCAACACTTTGATACATACTCTCTGATACATATACTCAACACTCTGATACATACTCTCTGATACATATACTCAACACTTTGATACATACTCTCTGATACATATACTCAACACTCTGATACATACACTTCACACTCTGATACATACACTTCACTCTCTGATACACCACTCTTTGATGCATACACTCCATTCTCTGATACATACACTCAACACCCTGATACAGACACTCAACACTCAGATACATACACTCAACACTCTGATACATATACTCAGCACTCTGATAGATGCACTCAACACTCTGATACATACACTCAACACTCTGATACATACACTCACCACCCTGATACATACACTCAACACCCTGATACATATACTCAGCACTCTGATAGATGCACTCAACACCCTGATACATACACTCAGCTCTCTGATACATACACTCCACTCTATGATACATAAACACTCTGATACATAAACTCAACACTCTGATGCATACACTCAGCTCTCTGATACATACACTTAACACTCTGATACATACACTCAACACTCTGATACATAAACTCAACACCCTGATACATACACTCAGCTCTCTGATACATACACTCCACTCTATGATACATAAACACTCTGATACATAAACTCAACACCCTGATACATACACTCCACAATCTGATACATACACTTAACACCCTGATACATACACTTAACACTCTGATACATACACTTAACACTCTGATACATACACTTAACACCCTGATACATACACTTAACACTCTGATACATACACTTAACACCCTGATACATACACTTAACACCCTGATACATACACTTAACACTCTGATACATACACTTAACACCCTGATACATACACTTAACACTCTGATACATACACTTAACACTCTGATACATACACTCAACACCCTGATACATACACTTAACACTCTGATACATACACTTAACACTCTGATACATACACTTAACACTCTGATACATGCACTCAGCTCTCTGATACATACACTCCACTCTATGATATATAAACACTCTGATACATAAACTAAACACTCTGATGCATACACTTAACACTCTGATACATACACTTAACACTCTGATACATACACTTCACTCTGTGATGCATACACTCCACTCTGTGATGCATACACTCCACCCTGTGATACATACACTCCACACTATCTGATACATAGACTCCACACTCTGATCCATACACTCCACTCTCTGATCCATACACTCCTCTCTCTGGTTAACTACATGAAATAAACTTAATTACATTCTTTTTTTAACTGAGACTCACCTTGATCAGTTCTACTTGTGACCTTCTGCCTACAGGCCCCATCTACACAAAAGAGGTGCACTAGAAGATCCAGAATGCCCTCTCTGCAGCGACAGGCACACCTCGGAGCACGTGCTCTTAGAATGCAGAGTATCATTAGGTCAAGGACGCTACAACTGGCGACACAACAGAGTGTTGTAGACAGGGCAAAAGATAAAGCAAATAACAGCAAAAGAGTTGAGGCCCCAATTAAGTACTTCGTAGGCGCTGGTACGATACCAATTATTGAAATCAGGGACATTCCCTTACCATCACTGCTAGATGGTGGAAATGACTGGGACGTGGTAGCGGACCTTCTAGAAAGAAGAGAATACCCGACAGCCATCAAGAACGCAAGAATGCGACCGGACATTGTAGTATCATTCATTCATTCATTTGCATGTGGGACATTGCCTCCCTAACAGCATTCCTGTAGGCCTCTCGGTTGTGAGCAAGATGCCCTGCTGCTGATGCATCCATTTGCAGATCATCAAAGATGTCTTGCAGCCATCTTCGCCTTGGTCTTCCTTTCTTTCTTTTTCCCATTATGTACCCTTCCAAGACGGTTTTCTCTAAATTATCATGACGTTTAATGTGTTAAAAATATTTAACTTTTCTCTGGTTAATCCTCTTTACTAGCCAGCCTTCTTCAATATTAAGTTCTTGTAGTATGGATATACTGCTGTTCTTACGGACTGACATAATTAGTTTTTCCATTCCTCTTTGTGTTGTGGACAGTAATACTGTGTCATCAGCATATCTAGTCTCTGGTATTTCATAACCTCCAAGTGTTATGGCATCGTAATAATCTTTGTCTACATCTTCTCTAACATTGAAGTATACTCCATAGAAAAACAGGAACTAATAATGATCGGGCTTACGGTTCCGTACGAAACAAGAATAGAGGAGCAACATCTGTTCAAATGTGAGAAGTACAATGACCTGGTCAAGCAACTGAGACAGGGGGCAGGAGTCAAGGCAAAAGTGATAGCTGTAGAAGTGGGGGCGAGAGGATTCGTAGCAACATCGCATATGAGCCTCCTCTGTCCTGCCTCGCTCTACCCTGTCCTCACCTGTCCTGCCCTACCCTCGCCTGTCCTGCCCTACCCTCGCCTGTCCTGCCCTAACCTCGCTTTCCCTGCCCTACCCTACTCTTGCCTGCCCTGCCCTACCCTACCCTCGCCTGTCCTGCCCTGCCCTCGCCTGCCCTGCCCTCGCCTGTCCTGCCCAGCCCTGCCCTGTCCTCATCTGTCCTGCCCTAACCTCGCCTGCCCTACCCTAAAATCACCTTTCCTGCCCTGCCCTCGCCTGTCCTGCCCCGCCCTGCCCTGCCCTCGCCTGTCCCACCCCGCCCTACCCTACCCTCGCCTGTCCTGCCCTGCCCTCGCCTGCCCTGCCCTACCCTCGCCTGTCCTGCCCTACCCTCGCCTGTCCTCCCCTGCCCTCGCCTGTCCTGCCCCGCCCTGCCCTGCCCTGCCCTCGCCTGCCCTGCCCTCGCCTGTCCCACCCCGCCCTACCCTACACTCGCCTGCCCTGCCCCGCCTTACCCTACTCTCGCCTGTCCTCTCCCCTACCCTACCCTCGCCTGTCCTGCCCCTCTACCCTACACTCGCCTGTCCTGACCCGCCCTACCCTACACTCGCCTGCCCTGCCCCCCTTACCCTACACTCGCCTGTCCTGACCCGCCCTACCCTACCCTCGCCTGTCCTGCCCCTCTACCCTACACTCGCCTGTCCCACCCCGCCCTACCCTACCCTCGCCTGTCCCACCCCGCCCTACCCTACCCTCGCCTGTCTTGTCCCGCCCTCCCCTACCCTCGCCTGTCCTGCCCCGCCCTGCCTTGCTCCGCTTACCCTACCCTCGCCTGCCCTGCTCCGCTTACCCTACCCTCACCTGTCCTGCCCCGCCCTGCCCTGCCCCGCTTACCCTACCCTCGCCTGTCCTGCCCCGCCTTACCCTACCCTCGCCTGCCCTGCTCCGCTTACCCTACCCTCACCTGTCCTGCCCCGCCCTGCCCTGCCCCGCTTACCCTACCCTCGCCTGTCCTGCCCCACCCTGCGCTACCCTACCCTCGCCTGTCCTGCCCCACCCTGCGCTACCCTACCCTCGCCTGTCCTGCCCCACCCTGCCCTACCTTACCCTCGCCTATCCTGCCCTGCCCTGCCCTACCCTCGCCTGCCCTGCCCCGCCCTATCCTCGCCTGCCCTGCCCCGCCCTATCCTCGCCTGCCCTGCCCCGCCCTATCCTCGCCTGCCCTGCCCCGCCCTATCCTCGCCTGCCCTGCCCTACCCTCGCATGTCCTGTCCCGCCTTACCCTACCCTCGCATGCCCTGCCCTACCCTCGCATGTCCTGTCCCGCCCTGTTGTGCCCTTCGTTGCCAAATAGCTACTTCTACTGAAGGGAGATAAGCTGATATATGGGAAACTGCATCAAAAACGTTTATTCTTACAGGAAACAGGTCCCGGGATTTGAAGATTAAGGATTCTATAGACTTCCCTATTATTCCTGGGAGGACGAATGTTCAATGTTGTCTTCGGGTGGGCTATTTCTGACATATTTCCGGCTCTCAGTTTCAGACCCAACGTTGGCATTGGCTGAAATCTATCTCAACTTACCGGGGTTATCCCCCCTGAGATGACCCGGGGTGACGCCAGCCTCGTTATCGACACTGGACTTGTCACAGGTCACTGGAAGATAACTGTCAAGGGGAATCCCCAGCTGAGACCTGGAACATTTTTCTAGCTCATGTTTTCTTGTTTCAACAGATTTGAAAGATGATTTAGTCTCGTTCGGGTCTCGGAAGAAACAAAGAAGAAATATTTAAAGAAAGAAAGCAGAAAATGAGTTATTCATCCTTTATCTACCGTGCCGGACATCAGGGGGAGGCAACCCTTCTTCCGGAGTGTGAAAATCTAAGGGACATAACCAGCCCTTCTTGACGCCAGTGACTAGGGCAAGCATCGTTTTCTACCAAATGCTATTTTGTGTGTGGAGGCTGTATGTGTGTTGCGTGTATGGTTGTAGTGTGTGGAGGCTGTATGTGTGTTGCGTGTATGGTTGTAGTGTGTGGAGGCTGTATGTGTGTTGCGTGTATGGTTGTAGTGTGTGGAGGCTGTATGTGTGTTGCATGTATGGTTGTAGTGTGTGTTGCATGTATGGTTGTAGTGTGTGGAGGCTGTATGTGTGTTGCGTGTATGGTTGTAGTGTGTGGAGGCTGTATGTGTGTTGCGTGTATGGTTGTAGTGTGTGGAGGCTGTATGTATAGTTAATCAGAAAAGAAGTACTGCATGAACTAAAGTTGTGAACACAGTTATCGTTACTGCCGCTCTACTGTGCCTGTGGATACGCACACAAAGGCAGATAAAAAAGTAACCGCAAAACAGTCATTATATCCCTTGATTTGCCGTTAAGTTTTGAATCGCGCTCACATATAAAATAAAGCTGTTCCTTGTTTTTTTTCAATTTTCATGTCCAAGTTTTTTTCTAGTTCAGAGAAGTCACATGACCCGAGTCATTCTGCACTGGTAGATGAAGGAACTAAACATTGTGCTTTTCTAAAGTAGGAACTAAACATTGTGCTTTTCTAAAGTAGGAACTAAACATTGTGCTTTTCTAAAGTAGGAACTAAACATTGTGCTTTTCTAAAGTAGGAACTAAACATTGTGCTTTTCTAAAGTAGGAACTAAACATTGTGCTTTTGTAATGAAATAACTAAACATTATGCTTTTGTAATGAAATAACTAAACATTATGCTTTTGTAAAGTAGGAACTAAACACTGTGCTTTTGTAAAGTAGGAACTAAACATTGTGCTTTTGTAAAGAAGGAACTAAACATTGTGCTTTTGTAAAGAAGGAACTAAACATTGTGCTTTTGTAAAGAAGGAACTAAACATTGTGCTTTTGTAAAGTAGGAACTAAAAATTATGCTTTTGTAAAGAAGGAACTAAACACTGTGCTTTTGTAAAGAAGGAACTAAACATTGTGCTTTTGTAAAGAAGGAACTAAGCATTGTGCTTTTATACTGGAAATTCAGAGATTAAAATTTTAAAAACCCACAGGTCTGTAACAGCCTGGTTCCAACTTCAAATTTAGCTGGTGCTAGCGCTGTTCTTTTACATTGTTCTTATACATTGTTCTTATATACTGTTATTTCAACAGATTTCTGTTCCTGTGCCTTCATGCGTTCTTCTGTTTCCAAACATTCTAATATCAGTTTTGATGTCTGCAAGCCTCGCCTCTATCAAACATTCTAATATCAGTTTTGATGTCTGCAAGCCTCGCCTCTACCAAACATTCTAATATCAGTTTTGATGTCTGCAAGCCTCGCCTCTACCATACATTCTAATATCAGTTTTGCTATCTGCAAGCCTCGTCTCTACCAAACATTCTAATATCAGTTTTGATGTCTGCAAGCCTCGCCTCTACCAAACATTCTAATATCAGTTTTGATGTCTGCAAGCCTAGTTTTTTCCACCCATTCTAATATCAGTTTTGCTATCTGCAAGCCTCGTCTCTACCAAACACTCAAATATCAGTTTTAATGTCTGCAAGCCTCGTCTCTACCAAACACTCAAATATCAGTTTTGCTGTCTGCAAGCCTCGTTTCTATCAAACATTCTAATATCAGTTTATGCCATAGGTGGAGAAGATTGTCAGCTCACAGTTTGCAGCAAATTTTAGAGACACTTTCTGCAGAGCAACATCCTAACATAATACACAGAACTATTCTACCAGCTGCGAGATAAAGCCCACATCTGGACCCACACTCACAATCTTAAGGAGCGAACGAAGAAGAAGAAGACAATCTTAAAGAGCCTACACAGAACTATTCTACCAGCAGCGAGATCAAGCTGGACCCACACTCACAATCTTAAGGAGCCTACACAGAACTATTCTACCAGCAGCGAGATCAAGCCAAAATGTGGACCCACGCTCACAATCCTACACAGAACTATTCTACCAGCAGCGAGATCAAGCTGGATCCACACTCACAATCGGAGCCTACACAGATCCAGATTAAGTGGAACGAGGGTCGAGTTTTAAGAGATAGTCGTAAAAATGTCAAGAGCTTGCGTAACGTGTGTGTTCCCTGGAGTTCCCATCCCCGGGCAACATAATGGCCTGGGAGTGTAGAAAGTCCCTGTCAGGTTCTGGCTGACCTATGACTTCCGTAACACGGCTCTGAAATGATGCTAGTAAATCCAGCCACTCCCACACACTGTTTGACTGACTTGGGGGGGGGGGGTCTACCTCTCACATAACTCTCAGAAAACTGATAGTGTTGCCAAATATATGTATCCAGGACCGTGGATAGAGCTGTTCTGAGTGTTGCTATATATATGTATCCAGGACCGTACTGAGTGTTGTTAAATATATGTATCCCGGACGGTGGATAGGGTTGTTCTTTGTGTTGCAGAATAAATGTACACAGGACTGTAATGAGTGTTGCGAAATATATATATACAGGAACGTGGATAGGGCTGTACCGAATGTTGCTAAATATATGTATCCAGGACCCTACTGAGTGCTGCAAAATATATGTATCCAGGACCCTACTGAGTGTTGCAAAATATATGTATCCAGGACCCTACTGAGTGTTGCTAAATATATGTATCCAGGACCTAAACATTGTGCTTTTGAAATGAAGGAACTAAACATTGTGCTTTTGTAAAGTAGGAGCTAAACATTGTGCTTTTGTAAAGAAGGAACTAAACATTATGCTTTTGTAAAGAAGGAACTAAACATTGTGGTTTTGTAAAGTAGGAACTAAACATTGTGGTTTTGTAAAGAAGGAACTAAACATTGTGCTTTTGTAAAGTAGGAACTAAACATTGTGGTTTTGTAAAGTAGGAACTAAACATTATGCTTTTGTAAAGAAGGAACTAAAGTGATTACTAGTGCTGGGACTACTGGTACTAGGATTACTAGTGCTAGGACTACGTTACTAGGACTACTGGTGCTAGGATTATTAGTGCTAGGACTATTAGTAAAAAGATTACTAGTGCTAGGACTACTGGTATTAGTATTAATAGTGCTAGTACTACGTGTACTAGGACTACTGGCACTAGGATTACTAGCGCTAGAAATACGAGTACTAGGATTACTAGTGCTAGGATTACTGGTACTAGGATTACTAGTGCTAGGACTACTTGTACTAGTATTACTAGTGCTAGGACTACTGGTACTCGGAAAACTAATGCTATGACTACTGGTATTAGGATTACCAGTACTAGGATTACGTGTACTAGGAATACTGATGCTAGGATTACTAGTGTTAGGACAACTGATACTAGGATTACTAGTGCTAGGACAACTGATACTAGGATTACTAGTGCTAGGACTACTGGTACTAGGATTACTAGCGTTATGACTACGTGTACTAGGACTACTGGTGCTAAGACTACAGGTGCTAGGACTACTGATACTAGAACTATGACTACTGATACTAGGACTACTTATGCTACGAATACTGGTACTAGGACTACAGGTGCTAGGACTACTGGTACCAGGACTACCAATACTAAGACTACTATTACTTGGACTACAGGTGCTATGACTACTGGTATTAAGACTACTGGTACTAGGACTACTGGTGCTAAGTCTACTTTTACTAGGAGTACTCGTGTTAAGACTACTGGTGCTAAGTCTATTTTTACTAGGACTACTGGTGTTAAGACTACTGGTGCTAAGCCTATTTTTACTAGGAGTACTCGTGTTAAGACTACTGGTGTTAAGTCTATTTTTACTAGGAGTACTCGTGTTAAGACTACTGGTGCTAAGTCTATTTTTACTAGGACTACTGGTGTTAAGACTACTGGTACTAGGACTACTGGTAATAAGACTACTGGTACTAGGACTACTGATACTAAGACTACTATTACTAGTACTACTATTACTAGGACTACTGTTACTAAGACTACTGGTACTAGGACTACTGGTGCTAAGACTACTTTTACTAGGAATACTGGTGTTAAGACTACTGGTAAAAAGACTACTATTACTAGGCCTATTGGTGATATGACTATTTTTACTATGACTACTGGTACTAGAACTACTGGTACTAAGACTACTGGTGCTAAGACTACTGGTACTAGGACTACTGGTACTATTACTACTGGTAATAAGACTACTCGTGCTAAGACTACTGGTACTAGGACTACTGGTACTAGAACTACTGGTACTAAGACTACTGGTGCTAAGACTACTGGTACTAGGACTATTAGTATTATTACTACTGGTATTAAGACTACTCGTGCTAAGACTACTGGTACTAAGACTACTGGTACTAAGACTACTGGTACTAGAACTACTGATACTAAAACTACTTTAACTAGGACTACTGATGTTAAGACTACTGGTACTTGGACTACTGGTATTAGGACTACTTTTCCTAGGACTACTGGTGTTAAGGCTACTGGTACTAGGACTACTTCTGTTTAGACTACTTTTACTAGGACTACTAATGTTAAGACTACTGGTACTAGGAATACTGTTATTAAGACTATTGGCACTACGACTAATAGTACTAAGACTACTAGTGCTAAAACTATTGGTACTATGACTACTGTTTCTAAGACTACAGGTACTAAGACTACTGGTGCTATGACTACTGATACTAGGACTACTAGTACTACTGTTGCTATGACTACTGATACTAGGACTATTGGTACTAGTACTACTGTTTCTAAGACTACTGATACTAGGACTACTGGTACTAGGACTACTGGTGCTAAGACTACTGGTACTAGGACTACTGGTGCTATGACTACTGATACTAGGACTACTGGTACTAGTACTATTGTTGCTATGACTACTGATACTAGGACTACTGGTACTAGTACTACTGTTGCTAAGAGTACTGATACTAGGACTACTGATACTAGGACTACTGGTGCTAAGACTACTGGTACTAGGACTACTTCTACTAGGACTACTGATACTCGGACTACTGATGCTATGACTACTGATACTAGGACTACTGGTACTAGTACTACTGTTGCTAAGACTACTGGTACTAAGACTACTTCTACTAGCACTACTGATACTAGGACTACTGTTGCTAAGACTACTGATACTAGGACTACTGTTGCTATGACTACTGATACTAGGACTACTGTTGCTATGACTGCTGATACTAGGACTACTGGTACTAGTACTACTGTTGCTAAGACTACTGGTACTAGGACTACTTCTACTAGGACTACTGATACTAGGACTACTGTTGCTAAGACTACTGATACTAGGACTACTGATGCTGGCACTACTGGTACTAGGACCACTTTTGCTAAGACTACTGTTGCTAAGACTACTGATACTAGGACTACTGGTACTAGCACTACTGATGCTGTGACTACTGGTACTAGGACTACTGTTGCTAAGACTACTGATACTAGGACTACTAGTACTAGTACTACTGTTGCTAAGACTACTGATACTAGGACTACTGGTACTAGCACTACAGATGCTGTGACTACTGGTACTAGGACTACTTCTACTAGGACTACTGGTACTATGACTTCTGGTGCTAAGACTACTGGTACTAGGACTACTATTGCTAAGACTAGTGGTGCTAGAACTACTGTTGCTATGACTACTGGTGCTAAGACTACTGGTGCTAAGATTACTGTTACTAGGACTACTGTTGCTATGACTACTGGTGCTAAGACTACTGGTGCTAATACGACTGGTACTAGGACTACTGGTGCTAAGATTACTGTTACTAGGACTACTGTTGCTATGACTACTGGTGTTAAGACTCCTGGTACTTGTCTACTGTTACTATGACTACTGGTGCTAAGAGAGAGACAAGGTATGATCATGGACAGAACGTCATAGAAAGACAAGTTATGATCATGGAAAGAACGTCAGAGAGAGACAAGTTGTGATCATGTACAGAGCGTCAGAGAGAGACAAGTTGTGATCATGTACAGAGCGTCAGAGAGAGACAAGTTGTGATCATGTACAGAGCGTCAGAGAGAGAGAGAGAGAGAGACAAGCTGTGATCATGGACAGAGTGTCAGAGAGAGAGAGAGACAAGCTGTGATCATGGACAGAGCGTCAGAGAGAGACAAGCTGTGATCATGTACAGAGCGTCAGAGAGAGACAAGTTGTGATCATGTACAGAGCGTCAGAGAGAGACAAGTTGTGATCATGTACAGAACGTCAGAGAGAGACAAGTTGTGATCATGTACAGAGCGTCAGAGAGAGACAAGTTGTGATCATGTACAGAGCGTCAGAGAGAGACAAGCTGTGATCATGTACAGAGCGTCAGAGAGAGACAAGCTGTGATCATGGACAGAATGTCAGAGAGAGACAAGTTGTGATCATGGGCAGAGCGTCAGAGAGAGACAAGGTGTGATCATGGGCAGATCACAGAAGTTCTTCTTTAGTATAATATCATGACATGTCTTGATATATAAACATATACAGCCAAGATAAAAAACATAATTATCATAAACAACAAAAATGGCTTTTAACGAAGAACAATAAAAATATCCTCTAACATGGAACAACAAAACATGATCTAACATAGAACAACAAAATCAGCTCTTATCTTATATCTTATATCCTTCCCGTGCCGTTAAA
Organism: Achatina immaculata; assembly: GCA_009760885.1. NCBI lineage: Eukaryota > Metazoa > Mollusca > Gastropoda > Stylommatophora > Achatinidae > Lissachatina > Lissachatina immaculata. The sequence goes on from CM019718.1 coordinate 28,006,844, forward strand.
CGTCACATAGGGCTCGCAAAGTAGTTCGCCAATTTCTCCTATATTCGGCGAGTCTTTCAACCTCATCAAAGGATTTTATGCCTGTTAACTTGGCCTCTCTTAATAATGTCCTCTTCAGAGTTTCACGCGGTCTGCCTCTTTTTCTTTGGCCTGTTGTGTTCCACTTGATAGCTTGTTTTGGGATTCTCTGATCATTTCTTCTCATCAAGTGACCAACATATGTCCATCTCCTTTTCCTGATCACCCATGAGACTGGTTGTTGTTCAGTCATCTGTCTTATCTCTGCATTGTTCTTAAATTCGTTCCAATTGATGCCGAGTATTTTCCTTAAGCATTTTTTTTCACAAGAGTCTAATTTCTTGTCTGTTTCTTCAGTTGTTTTCCAGCTTTCGCATGCTTAAATGAGAGTGGATATTACATTTGAATTGAATAGTCTTAACTTGGTTTTTGTGCTTATAACTTTTGAATTCCATATGTTCTCAAGGTTCTTGAAGATCGATGCTGCTTTTGCAATTCTGATTCTAACTTCCTTTCTAGTGTCACCATCCTGGTCTATGTAGCTGCCAAGGTATACAGATTGATTGACTTCTTCAATATTTGTCCCTTCTACTTGTATTTTTTTCATTTTGATTAAGGGGAATTTTCATTATTTTTGTTTTGTCCTTGTTAATTTCAAGTCCTATTTTGCTAGCCAGTGAAGATAGGCTATCTGTTTTTTCTTGCATGAAGTTCACATTTGTACTGATAAGAGTTATATCATCAGCAAAATCAAGATCTTCTAGCTGGGTCCCATGTACCCAGTCAATACCTGTTTTACCTGTGCAGCATTTTTTCATTATGAAGTCTATTGTAATCCCAAAAAGTGCTCTATTACAGAAGAACAAAACAAGCTCCATCATAGAACAACAAAATAAACCCTATTACAGAACAACAAAACAGGCTCCATCATAGAACAACATAAAAAACTCTATTACAGAACAACAAAACAAGCTCCATCATAGAACAACAAAATAAACTCTATTACAGAACAACAAACAAGCTCCAACATAGAACAATAAAACAAGCTTCAGCATAAACAATAAACGAGCTCTAACATAGAGCAACAAAGTAATAACATAGAACAATAGAACAAGCTATAAGATAGAATAACAAAGCAACCACTAACACAGAGCAACAGAAAAAGTTATAATCATAACCAATTATTTTCTAAAATTCATCCATTCATTCATTTGCATGTCCCTTGTGGAACTTTGCCTCCCAAACAGCACTCCTGTAGTCCTCTCGGTTGTGAGCAAGATGCCCTGCTGCTGATGCATTCATTTGCAGATCATCAACGGTGTCTTGCAGCCGTCTTCGCCTTGGTCTTCCTCTCTTTCTTTTTGCCATTATGTACCCTTCCAAGACGGTCTTCATTAAATTATCATGACGTTTAATGTGTCAAGAATATTTAAGTTTTCTCTCTTTAATCTTCTTTACTATCCAGCCTTCTTCAATATTAAGTTCTTGTAGTATGGATATATTTGTTCTTTTTTTTTGTGTCCATGATATTTGAAGAACTCTTTTGTAGCATTTACATTCAAAGGCATTTATGTGTTTCTCAGCTGTTTTATTAAGTGTCCAGGTCTCACGGGCATATGTTGCGATGGGGAAGATGCATGCCCTTAAAAATCTTATTTTTGTAGTTCTGTCTGTTCCTCTCCACAGATTCTTTATTTGTTTTACTTTCTGAAGAGCGATAGATGTCCTCCTTTTAATTTCCCTCACCGTATCTCCATTATTAGTTATTAGTGATCCAAGATATTCAAAACTCTTCACTAAAATGGAACAATGAAATCAGATATAAGATATCAATCATGTTATAAGAATGATATATGTAGTGCTTATGTATGTTATAACCAGGATATATGTGGTGTTTATGTATGTTATAAGAAGGATGGTTCTAAGGTCTGTAATAGCCGGAGGTGGGGTGATAAGCTCTCCACTCCAAGTAAATGTCTCCAAGGCGTGCGTCTCGAATAGCCTCTGACAGTCCAAGTCCAGCTCTTGGCCTTCTCGTGGCGGAACTGTTTAAACTGACAGGAGAAGGGGCGAAAGGCGAGTATCTGGCGCTTGAAAACCAGACGCTTCGGGTAGATGAGACTCGTTAGTCTTGGTTGGTAACTCATCTAGGAGAAGAAAAACTCTGACTTCAAACCCCCTGCTGCCTTGTAGGGTAGGCTCTGGCCAGAGTCAAAGGCTAGTGGAGTAAACTATAAACAAACCGGTGGAAGGCAAGGGGAAACCAACACTACATTTTCAAGAACAATCATGACAATCCACAAATATTTGAATCATAACGGCGTTAATGGGGGGTTCCAGTGGAACCATCTCGTCCGGCAGGGACTAACACGTGCGACAGGTGATACCAGATCGTCATCCAACTTCTGTACGCAAAGAAAACACAAGTAACATCACAGTAATTGCAGCATGGAACATTAGAACACTAACAGAGCTTGGAAAATTGGAAAACATGGAACAAGAAATGAAAAGAATAGAAATTAACATCTTTGTTTATGTGAAATGAGATGGACTGGAGCAGGAAGCAGAGATCATAAAGACTTCAGAATAATATATTCCGGGGGAAACCAGCGTAGAAATGGAGTTGGCATAATATTGGATAAGAAGACAGCAAGAATCATGAAAGGTTTCTGGTGCATATCGGACAGAGTGTTAATGGTTAAATTACAGGGCCACCCAATAGACACAAATCTCATCCAAGTATACGTACCAACTTCAGAAAGCTCTGATGATGAGATAAAAGAATTTTACAACAATCTGGACATGGCAATGAAACAGTGCAAACCATGGGAAGTAAACTTTGTGCTGGGTGATTTAAACATGAAAGTAGGGACTGAACAAGACAATGAAGCTACTGGCAAGTATGGACTTGGTATAAGAAACACAAGAGGAGAGGATGTTGATTGAGTAGGCAGAAAAGAATAAAATGATAATAGGAAATACTTGGTTTCAACAACACCCAAGGCGACTATGGACATGCAAAAGCCCAAATAATAACATACGTAACCAGACAGATCACATTATGATCAACAGAAGATTCAGAAACTCACTAATATCCGTGAAAACAAGACCAAGCATAGATTGCAACAGTGAGGTTAAAAGTAGCAGCTAAAAACAAAGAACTAGATAGAGAGCTGTTACGGTAAGATAAAGCAATACAAGAACAATATAGAACCATAGTACATAATAGATATAATGCTATAGAGAAGATTGAAACGATTAATAAACAATGGAATATGCTTAAAGACTCTATACTGCAAACATCGATTGAAATCCTACCTCCAAATAAAAGACACGCTAAAAAGGGGTGGATGACAGAAGAAATTTTGCTGCTAATGGATCGGAGAAAAAGTCTTAAGGAAGATAAAGATGAATATGACAAAATAAATAAAGAAAATAAGACACAAATGGAATAAAGCTAAAGAAGAGTGGCTAAATAAGAAATGTAGTGAAATAAACACCATCATGGAAACACAAGAGACATGTATAAGCAAATAAAGTAATTAACAAACAAAATGGCATGCCACAAGACTGGCTGGCTGCAGTCAAAGGAGGGGCATACAATAATGGACAGAGATGAAATAATGGCAAGATGGTGCGAATACATTAGAGAACTCTATGAGGACAATAGAAGAGGAACAGATATACGAAATAATAATGAAGGGCCTCCCATATTAAAAGCAGAAATGGAAGAAGCCATCAAACACATGAAGAACAACAAAGTACCAGGACCAGATAAAATCACCAAGGAAGAACTGGAAGCATTAGGAGAGCTTGGCATAGAAATAATTACCAGACTGCTGAATGACATCCATAACAGTAACTACGTCCCATCAGACCTTTTACAATCAGTTTTCATTGCCCTGCCAAAGAAACAAGGTGCAGTTGAATGTGAAGACCATCGAACCATTAGTCTTATGGGCCATGTTACCAAAATCCTGCTTTGTATTGTCATGAGAAGAGTCAGTGGCAAAATAAAACCAGAAATCTCTGAAGAATAGTGCGGCTTCGTCGAAGGAAAAGGCACAAGTAACGCCAAATATATATATATATATATATACTGAGAACATTTGATGGAAAGATCAGTAGAAGTAAAGACGGACCTATACTTATGCTTCATAGACTACTGTAAAGCATTCGATAAAGTGAGACAAACAGAAATTATAAGAATGCTGGAAGACATCAACATAGACGGGAAAGATCTGAAACTCATCAAAAACATATATTGGCAGCAATCAGCAGCAATGAAGGTTGAGAACCAAATAGGAGCATTCCAAGACATACAATTGGGAGCGAGACAAGGATGCGTTCTATCTCCTGACCTTTTCTTCTTGTACAGCAAAAACGTAATGAGAAATGTAGAGAGCTTGCCAGGAATATCAATTGGCGGGTACAACCTTAACAACTTAAGATATGCAGACGACACAGTTCTGATTGCTAAAAGTGAAGGGGAGCTACAGGCTCTTCCGGACATCGTGGTTCGTGAAAGTAAAAGTAAAAGTTTGAGCCTGAATAAAAAGAAGATTGAAGTGATGGTCATCTCAAAGAAAAGAATACCACCAAAATGTAGCATTACCATCATTGGCACAACTCTGAAACAAGTTGATAGATTCAAGTACTTAGGAACGATTATAACAGCTCATGGGAAATGTCACAACGAAATAAAAAGCAGACGTGCTCAGGCCAAGTCAGCATTCCAGACAATGAGAAACATCTTGTGCAACAGATCCATATCAATGGAAACAAGATTCCAAGTACTTAAATGTTACATCGAGCTAATTTTGTTTTATGGATGTGAAGCATGGTCCATGATTAAGAGAGTACAGCGAGAAATGGAGGGCACGGAAATGTGGTTTATAAGAAGGATGTTGAAGGTACCATAGACAGCTAAGAAAACCAACGATGAAGTCATAAGAGAGGCTGGAGCTAAACGGCAAATTACAGCAAAGATCAGAGGCAGGCAACCGAGATTTGTAGGACATTTTCTGAGAAGAGGAAAACTGGAACAAATTGTGGCAAGTGGACAAATTGAGGGAAGAAGAGACAGAGGAAGACAGAGAGAGAGAGAGAAGTTACTGGATGGGCTGTCAGTGTGGCTAGGAAGAAAGTCACTGGCGGATCTCATAATCAAGTCTAAAGAAAGGGAATTGTGGAGAGAACTGATCGGCTACACCACGCGGCACGGCACTTGATTGATAAGAAGAATATATGCGGTGTTTACATATGTTATAAGAAGGACATATACGGAGTTTACATATGTTATAAGAAGGACATATGCGGTGTTTACATATGTTATCAGAAGAATATATGCGGTGCTTACATATGTTATAGGAAGAATATATGCAGTGTTTACATATGTTATAAGAAGAATATATGCGGTGTTTACATGTGTTATAAGAATAATATATGCGGTGTTTACGTATGTTATAAGAAGAATATATGCGGTGTTTACGTATTTTATAAGACGAATATATGCGGTGTTGACGTATGCTATAAGAAGGATATATGCGGTGTTTACGTATGGTATAAGAAGGATATATGCGGTGTTTACGTATGTTATAAGAAGAATATATGCAGTTTTTACGTATGGTATAAAAAGAATATATGCAGTTTTTATGTATGTTATAAGAAGAATATATGCAGTGTTTACGTATTTTATAAGAAGAATATATGCGGTGTTTACGTATTTTATAAGAAGGATATATGCGGTGTTTATGTATGTTATAAGAAGAATATATGAGGTGTTTACGTATGTTATAAGAAGAATATATGCAGTGTTTATATATGTTACAAAAAGAATGTATGTGGTGTTTACGTATGTTGTAAAAAGAATGTATGCGGTTTTTATGTATGTTATAAGAAGAATAAATGCAATTTTTATGTGTATTATAAGAATAATATATGCAATGTTTACGTATGTTATAAGAAGAATATATGCAGTGTTTATGTATGTTATAAGAAGAATATATGCTGTGCTTACGTATGTTATAAGAAGAATATATGCAGTGTTTGTGTATGTTATAAGAAGAATATATGCAGTGTTTATGTATGTTATAAGAAGATTATATGCAGTGTTTATGTATGTTACAAGAAGAAAATATTCAGTTTTTATGTATGTTATAAGAAGGACATATGCGGTGTTTACATATGTTATCAGAAGAATATATGCGGTGCTTACATATGTTATAGGAAGAATATATGCAGTGTTTACATATGTTATAAGAAGAATATATGCGGTGTTTACATGTGTTATAAGAATAATATATGCGGTGTTTACGTATGTTATAAGAAGAATATATGCGGTGTTTACGTATTTTATAAGACGAATATATGCGGTGTTGACGTATGCTATAAGAAGGATATATGCGGTGTTTACGTATGGTATAAGAAGGATATATGCGGTGTTTACGTATGTTATAAGAAGAATATATGCAGTTTTTACGTATGGTATAAAAAGAATATATGCAGTTTTTATGTATGTTATAAGAAGAATATATGCAGTGTTTACGTATTTTATAAGAAGAATATATGCGGTGTTTACGTATTTTATAAGAAGGATATATGCGGTGTTTATGTATGTTATAAGAAGAATATATGAGGTGTTTACGTATGTTATAAGAAGAATATATGCAGTGTTTATATATGTTACAAAAAGAATGTATGTGGTGTTTACGTATGTTGTAAAAAGAATGTATGCGGTTTTTATGTATGTTATAAGAAGAATAAATGCAATTTTTATGTGTATTATAAGAATAATATATGCAATGTTTACGTATGTTATAAGAAGAATATATGCAGTGTTTATGTATGTTATAAGAAGAATATATGCTGTGCTTACGTATGTTATAAGAAGAATATATGCAGTGTTTGTGTATGTTATAAGAAGAATATATGCAGTGTTTATGTATGTTATAAGAAGATTATATGCAGTGTTTATGTATGTTACAAGAAGAAAATATTCAGTTTTTATGTATGTTATAAGAAGAATATATGCAGTGTTTATGTAAGTTATAAGAAGAATATATGCAGTGTTTATGTATGTTATAAGAAGAATATATGCAGTGTTTATGTATGTTATAAGAAGAATATGTGCAGTGTTTATGTATGTTATTAGAAGAATATTTGCAGTGTTTATGTATGTTACAAGAAGAATATGTGCAGTGTTTATGTATGTTATAAGTAGAATATATGCAGTGGTTATTTATGTTATAAGAAGAATATATGCAGTGTTTGCGTATGTTATAAGAAGAATATATGCGGTGTTTGCGTATGTTATAAGAAGAATATATGCGGTGTTTATGTATGTTATAAGAAGAATATATGCAGTGTTTATGTATGTTATAAGAAGAATATATGCGGTGTTTATGTATGTTATAAGAAGAATATATGCGGTGTTTATGTATGTTATAAGAAGAATACATGCAGTGTTTATATATGTTATAAGAAGAATATATGCAGTGTTTATGTATGGTGATTTCATATTAAAAAAATGAACAAGCACTCATTCTGTGCTATGTCCATCAGCCTGGCTAGAAGTTGTGGACTTCATGTTAACTGACCGCCGGAAGTCAAGCAAGTCTGGAGACTTCTATAAATAACTTCAGTGCCAGGTAAATGTTGGAGTGAGTGGCAGGAGTAGCAGCGTGGAGGTGGCTCACCTTGGGGTAGGACGGAATGCTAGTTTGGGCATGCGGGGAGGGGGTGGCTATAAGGAATAAGAATTTTTCACGGAAAAAATATAATCTTCTCGTGGCGGAAATATGTTAACAGTTAGTAGGTGAAAGTCTGGGCGTGATGCTGACAACTATGTTAACAGGTAGTAGGTGAATGTCTGGGCGTTATGCTGACAACTATGTTAACAGGTAGTAGGTGAATGTCTGGGCGTTATGCTGACAACTATGTTAACAGGTAGTAGGTGAATGTCTGGGCATGATGCTGACAACTATGTTAACAGGTAGTAGGTGAATGTCTGGACGTGGTGGCGACAACTATGTTAACAGTTAGTAGGTGAATGTCTGGGCGTGATGCTGACAACTATGTTAACAGTTAGTAGGTGAATGTTTGGGCGTTATGCTGACAACTATGTTAACAGTTAGTAGGTGAATGTTTGGGCGTGATGCTGATAACTATGTTAACAGGTAGTAGGTGAATGTCCGGGCGTGATGCTGACAACTATGTTAACAGGTAGTAGGTGAATGTCTGGGCGTTATGCTGACAACTATGTTAACAGTTAGTAGGTGAATGTCTGGGCGTGATGCTGACAACTATGTTAACAGTTAGTAGGTGAATGTCTGGGCGTGATGCTGACAACTATGTTAACAGGTAGTAGGTGAATGTCTGGACGTGGTGGCGACAACTATGTTAACAGTTAGTAGGTGAAAGTCTGGGCGTGATGCTGACAACTATGTTAACAGGTAGTAGGTGAATGTCTGGGCGTGATGCTGACAAATATGTTAACAGGTAGTAGGTGAATGTCTGGGCGTGATGCTGACAAATATGTTAACAGGTAGTAGGTGAATGTCTGGACGTGGCGGTGACAACTATGTTAACAGTTAGTAGGTGAATGTCTGGGCGTGGTGGTCACAACTATGTTAACAGTTAGTAGGTGAATGTCTGGGCGTGATGCTGACAACTATGTTAACAGTTAGTAGGTGAATGTCTGGACGTGGTGGTGACAACTATGTTAACAGTTAGTAGGTGAATGTCTGGGCGTGATGCTGACAGATATGTTAACAGGTAGTAGGTGAATGTCTGGACGTGGTGGTGACAACTATGTTAACAGGTAATAGGTGAATGTCTGGGCGTGGTGGTGACAACTATGTTAACAGTTAGTAGGTGAATGTCTGGGCGTGATGTTGACAACTATGTTAACAGTTAATAGGTGAATGTCTGGGCGTGATGCTGACAACTATGTTAACAGTTAGTAGGTGAATGTCTGGGCGTGATGCTGACAACTATGTTAACAGTTAATAGGTGAATGTCTGGGCGTGATGTTGACAACTATGTTAACAGTTAATAGGTGAATGTCTGGGCGTGATGCTGACAACTATGTTAACAGTTAATAGGTGAATGTCTGGGCGTGATGTTGACAACTATGTTAACAGTTAATAGGTGAATGTCTGGGCGTGATGCTGACAACTATGTTAACAGTTAATTTGTGAGTGTCCGGATTTGGATGTCCGGGCGTGATGCCTACAGATATCTCATTTTTTTCCTCTCTTTCACCCTCCCCTTTCTCTACCCCTCTCTCCACCTCTTTCTCTTTCTCTAACCTCCTCTTCACTCACATCAACCGCTCCCATCATCGTCCCTGTCATCATCCAGCAAAACTGTCCGGACACGCCTAGTCAGACCAGACTGTCACGACTTCCCCAGTGTCCACTACCAAGCCTCGCTGGAACAGGAGCAGGATTTGGACGGATCTTCCGGGAAGGAAACAGAAATTTGACCTTTCTCAAGGATAAAGTTTCAGGGATTACTTCAAGCGCGAGCTCTGTGGGCGTGGTTTTTTTTAATGTCACATGTCACCTCGCAATTGGATATTTTTCTCTCCAGTTTAATCATCAGAACAAAAGCAAAAACCAGGAAAAAGTCGATCGACTGCGGCGCGAGACCGGCCTGGGCGGATCTGCTACTGTATCACGTTACACTGTGACACAAGAATTAATAATACGTCGATCTACAAGATATGAGAAACCTTGTTAGTGAAATACTAGACTGGCGTCAGCTTAACACAATGGCAACACCCACCATTTCCAGCTAAACACTTCTGACTCTAGCAATACCCACCATGTCCAGCTAAACATGTCTGACTCCAGCAACACCCACCATGTCCAGCTAAACACGTCTGACTCTAGCAACACCCACCATGTCCAGCTAAACACGTCTGACTCCAGCAACATCCACCATGTCCAGCTAAACACGTCTGACTCTAGCAACACCCACCATTTCCAGCTAAACACTTCTGACTCTAGCAATACCCACCATGTCCAGCTAAACATGTCTGACTCCAGCAACACCCACCATGTCCAGCTAAACACGTCTGACTCTAGCAACACCCACCATGTCCAGCTAAACACGTCTGACTCCAGCAACATCCACCATGTCCAGCTAAACACGTCTGACTCTAGCAACACCCACCATGTCCAGCTAAACACGTCTGACTCTAGCAACACCCACCATGTCCAGCTAAACACGTCTGCCTCTAGCAACACCCACCATGTCCAGCTAAACACGTCTGACTCTAGCAACACCCACCATGTCCAGCTAAACACGTCTGACTCTAGCAACACCCACCATATCCAGCTAAACACGTCTGACTCTAGCAACACCCACCATATCCAGCTAAACACGTCTGACTCTAGCAACACCCACCATATCCAGCTAAAGACTTCTGGCTACAATGTTTCCAGATTTACACTCTGACAGTTTTACAGTCAAATCTTCACTTTTTCTTGTTAGTCCATGTCCTCGTTCTTATAGTGCAAGATTAGAGTTTATGACAGTGTTACTATTGCGATATTAGAGTTTATGTCAATGTTACTAGTACGAGATTAGAGTTTACATCAGTGTTACTAGTGCGAGATTAGAGTTTACGTCAATGTTACTATTACGAGAGTTTGTATCAATGTTACTTGTACAAGATTAGAGTTTGTATCAATGTTACTAGTATAAGATTACACACAATAATTAGTGTATAAGTATATAACTAAGCATAAATATGAAAATCAGGATATTTAAGAGTAATGTTCTAAGTGTACTACTCTATGGAAGTGAATGCTGGAAAATCACCAAAACCATAGAAAACAAGTTGAATTCTTTCCAGACTAAATGTTTACGAAGAATTAGGAAAATATTTTTTCTTTGGTACTTAGCTGTAAATTGTACAAGATTATAGTTTGTATCAATGCTATTAGTACAAGATTAGAGTTTGTGTCAATGTTACTGGTACAAGATTAGAGTATCTGTCAATGTTACCAGTACAAGATTAGAGCTTATGTCAGTGCTACTGGTACAAGACTGGAGCTTACGTCAATATTACAGATACAAAATTAGAATATCTGTAAAAGTTACTGATATAAAAAGAGATTTTCAGTCGCAAAACATGACACTTCTGTTAGGTTTTGTTCTAAACTTTTCCCTTACATACTCTTTGACCTCTGACCTTGATTAAAACGTTTCCACAAAATGGTCATGTCATAGAGCATGATATGTACCCTGCCACCTGCACTACATCCGTTCTCTTGTTGCTAACATCAACATCAAAAGTTGCCATGTTCTGTTTACTACGCTACATATTTGTACAAGATAAACCTTTCTCCCTTGAAATATGCGTGATGATATTAACAAGAAAGGAAATAATTTTGAATGTCTCCTCAAACATTAAGTGTACACACTGTAGGTCTCCCCAAACATTGAGTGTACACACTGTAGGTCTCCCCAAACAGTGAGTGTACACACGGTAGGTCTCCTTAAACATAAAGTATACACAATGTAGATCTTCTCAAATTTTGGGTGTACACACTGTAGGTCTCCTCAAACATTGGGTGTACACACCGTAGGTCTTCTCAGACATTGAATGTACACACTGTAAATTTCTACGTATAGGAACTTTAATTGTGCATGTACCCATATGTGTATTTGAACGTCTTCAGCACAGCAACTGCCACAAAGATTTTTCAGTAGCCAGCATCAGAGAGTTCCCTCAACAAACAAATATACAAGAAGCTCCTCAACAATTAGATGTACAAGAGACCCATCGACAGCCAAATATACAAGAGGTCACTCAACAACCGAACATACAAGAGGTCACTCAACAACCAAACATACAAGAGGTCACTCAACAACCAAACATACAGTTAATAGGTGAATGTCTGGGCGTGATGCTGACAACTATGTTAACAGTTAATTTGTGAGTGTCCGGATTTGGATGTCCGGGCGTGATGCCTACAGATATCTCATTTTTTTCCTCTCTTTCACCCTCCCCTTTCTCTACCCCTCTCTCCACCTCTTTCTCTTTCTCTAACCTCCTCTTCACTCACATCAACCGCTCCCATCATCGTCCCTGTCATCATCCAGCAAAACTGTCCGGACACGCCTAGTCAGACCAGACTGTCACGACTTCCCCAGTGTCCACTACCAAGCCTCGCTGGAACAGGAGCAGGATTTGGACGGATCTTCCGGGAAGGAAACAGAAATTTGACCTTTCTCAAGGATAAAGTTTCAGGGATTACTTCAAGCGCGAGCTCTGTGGGCGTGGTTTTTTTTAATGTCACATGTCACCTCGCAATTGGATATTTTTCTCTCCAGTTTAATCATCAGAACAAAAGCAAAAACCAGGAAAAAGTCGATCGACTGCGGCGCGAGACCGGCCTGGGCGGATCTGCTACTGTATCACGTTACACTGTGACACAAGAATTAATAATACGTCGATCTACAAGATATGAGAAACCTTGTTAGTGAAATACTAGACTGGCGTCAGCTTAACACAATGGCAACACCCACCATTTCCAGCTAAACACTTCTGACTCTAGCAATACCCACCATGTCCAGCTAAACATGTCTGACTCCAGCAACACCCACCATGTCCAGCTAAACACGTCTGACTCTAGCAACACCCACCATGTCCAGCTAAACACGTCTGACTCCAGCAACATCCACCATGTCCAGCTAAACACGTCTGACTCTAGCAACACCCACCATGTCCAGCTAAACACGTCTGACTCTAGCAACACCCACCATGTCCAGCTAAACACGTCTGCCTCTAGCAACACCCACCATGTCCAGCTAAACACGTCTGACTCTAGCAACACCCACCATGTCCAGCTAAACACGTCTGACTCTAGCAACACCCACCATATCCAGCTAAACACGTCTGACTCTAGCAACACCCACCATATCCAGCTAAACACGTCTGACTCTAGCAACACCCACCATATCCAGCTAAAGACTTCTGGCTACAATGTTTCCAGATTTACACTCTGACAGTTTTACAGTCAAATCTTCACTTTTTCTTGTTAGTCCATGTCCTCGTTCTTATAGTGCAAGATTAGAGTTTATGACAGTGTTACTATTGCGATATTAGAGTTTATGTCAATGTTACTAGTACGAGATTAGAGTTTACATCAGTGTTACTAGTGCGAGATTAGAGTTTACGTCAATGTTACTATTACGAGAGTTTGTATCAATGTTACTTGTACAAGATTAGAGTTTGTATCAATGTTACTAGTATAAGATTACACACAATAATTAGTGTATAAGTATATAACTAAGCATAAATATGAAAATCAGGATATTTAAGAGTAATGTTCTAAGTGTACTACTCTATGGAAGTGAATGCTGGAAAATCACCAAAACCATAGAAAACAAGTTGAATTCTTTCCAGACTAAATGTTTACGAAGAATTAGGAAAATATTTTTTCTTTGGTACTTAGCTGTAAATTGTACAAGATTATAGTTTGTATCAATGCTATTAGTACAAGATTAGAGTTTGTGTCAATGTTACTGGTACAAGATTAGAGTATCTGTCAATGTTACCAGTACAAGATTAGAGCTTATGTCAGTGCTACTGGTACAAGACTGGAGCTTACGTCAATATTACAGATACAAAATTAGAATATCTGTAAAAGTTACTGATATAAAAAGAGATTTTCAGTCGCAAAACATGACACTTCTGTTAGGTTTTGTTCTAAACTTTTCCCTTACATACTCTTTGACCTCTGACCTTGATTAAAACGTTTCCACAAAATGGTCATGTCATAGAGCATGATATGTACCCTGCCACCTGCACTACATCCGTTCTCTTGTTGCTAACATCAACATCAAAAGTTGCCATGTTCTGTTTACTACGCTACATATTTGTACAAGATAAACCTTTCTCCCTTGAAATATGCGTGATGATATTAACAAGAAAGGAAATAATTTTGAATGTCTCCTCAAACATTAAGTGTACACACTGTAGGTCTCCCCAAACATTGAGTGTACACACTGTAGGTCTCCCCAAACAGTGAGTGTACACACGGTAGGTCTCCTTAAACATAAAGTATACACAATGTAGATCTTCTCAAATTTTGGGTGTACACACTGTAGGTCTCCTCAAACATTGGGTGTACACACCGTAGGTCTTCTCAGACATTGAATGTACACACTGTAAATTTCTACGTATAGGAACTTTAATTGTGCATGTACCCATATGTGTATTTGAACGTCTTCAGCACAGCAACTGCCACAAAGATTTTTCAGTAGCCAGCATCAGAGAGTTCCCTCAACAAACAAATATACAAGAAGCTCCTCAACAATTAGATGTACAAGAGACCCATCGACAGCCAAATATACAAGAGGTCACTCAACAACCGAACATACAAGAGGTCACTCAACAACCAAACATACAAGAGGTCACTCAACAACCAAACATACAAGAGGTCACTCAACAACCAAACATACAAGAGGTCACTCAACAACCAAACATACAAGAGACCCCTCAACAACCAAACATACAAGAGGCCCCTCAACAACCAAACATACAAGAGACCCCTCAACAACCAAACATACAAGAGACCCCTCAACAACCAAACATACAAGAGACCCCTCAACAACCAAACATACAAGAGGCCCCTCAACAACCAAACATACAAGAGCCCCTCAACAACAAAACATACAAGAGGCCCCTCAACAACCAAACATACAAGAGGCCCCTCAACAACAAAACATACAAGAGACCCCTCAACAACCAACATACAAGAGACCCCTCAACAACCAAACATACAAGAGACCCCTCAACAACCAAACATACAAGAGACCCCTCAACAACCAAACATACAAGAGACCCCTCAACAACCAAACATACAAGAGACCCCTCAACAACCAAACATACAAGAGACCCCTCAACAACCAAGTATACAAGAGGCCCCACAACAACCAAACATACAAGAGGCACCTCAACAACCAAACATACAAGAAGCCCCTCAACAACCAAGTATACAAGAGGCCCCTCAACAACCAAGTATACAAGAGGCCCCTCAACAACCAGACATACAAGAGGCCCCTCAACACCAAACATACAAGAAGCCCCTCAACAACCAGACATACAAGAGGCCCCTCAACAACCAGACATACAAGAGGCCCCTCAACAACCAAGTATACAATATCTAAAAAAACAAAAAACAAAAGTTGTGATGACGCGCGTCTGATATGAAAAGAACGTTTGGCCCACGTTAGTGGTAGGCGGGCCAAGTCCGTACAGACGTGACTGCTTCTGTTAGATCATTAAAGCAGTTCATTAAGGAAAATTTGTATTCTTAGAGGGAACCAGACTTGATACAGTCGTCCATGATTAAAGCCATCTCCCTCCAGCTGCTCTCGTATTTTGGCTCCGGAAAGCCAGCCACCAGTCTCCGGGATGTAGCCAAGATGAACTCCGGTCATTAATTTCTGGAAAATAAGAAATAATTCCTTGTACCCTGCCACCTGCACTACATCCGTTCTCTTGTTGCTAACATCAACATCAAAAGTTGCCATGTTCTGTTTACTACGCTACATATTTGTACAAGATAAACCTTTCTCCCTTGAAATATGCGTGATGATATTAACAAGAAAGGAAATAATTTTGAATGTCTCCTCAAACATTAAGTGTACACACTGTAGGTCTCCCCAAACATTGAGTGTACACACTGTAGGTCTCCCCAAACAGTGAGTGTACACACGGTAGGTCTCCTTAAACATAAAGTATACACAATGTAGATCTTCTCAAATTTTGGGTGTACACACTGTAGGTCTCCTCAAACATTGGGTGTACACACCGTAGGTCTTCTCAGACATTGAATGTACACACTGTAAATTTCTACGTATAGGAACTTTAATTGTGCATGTACCCATATGTGTATTTGAACGTCTTCAGCACAGCAACTGCCACAAAGATTTTTCAGTAGCCAGCATCAGAGAGTTCCCTCAACAAACAAATATACAAGAAGCTCCTCAACAATTAGATGTACAAGAGACCCATCGACAGCCAAATATACAAGAGGTCACTCAACAACCGAACATACAAGAGGTCACTCAACAACCAAACATACAAGAGGTCACTCAACAACCAAACATACAAGAGGTCACTCAACAACCAAACATACAAGAGGTCACTCAACAACCAAACATACAAGAGACCCCTCAACAACCAAACATACAAGAGGCCCCTCAACAACCAAACATACAAGAGACCCCTCAACAACCAAACATACAAGAGACCCCTCAACAACCAAACATACAAGAGACCCCTCAACAACCAAACATACAAGAGGCCCCTCAACAACCAAACATACAAGAGGCCCCTCAACAACCAAACATACAAGAGGCCCCTCAACAACCAAACATACAAGAGGCCCCTCAACAACAAAACATACAAGAGACCCCTCAACAACCAAACATACAAGAGACCCCTCAACAACCAAACATACAAGAGACCCCTCAACAACCAAACATACAAGAGACCCCTCAACAACCAAACATACAAGAGACCCCTCAACAACCAAACATACAAGAGACCCCTCAACAACCAAACATACAAGAGACCCCTCAACAACCAAGTATACAAGAGGCCCCACAACAACCAAACATACAAGAGGCACCTCAACAACCAAACATACAAGAAGCCCCTCAACAACCAAGTATACAAGAGGCCCCTCAACAACCAAGTATACAAGAGGCCCCTCAACAACCAGACATACAAGAGGCCCCTCAACAACCAAACATACAAGAAGCCCCTCAACAACCAGACATACAAGAGGCCCCTCAACAACCAGACATACAAGAGGCCCCTCAACAACCAAGTATACAATATCTAAAAAAACAAAAAACAAAAGTTGTGATGACGCGCGTCTGATATGAAAAGAACGTTTGGCCCACGTTAGTGGTAGGCGGGCCAAGTCCGTACAGACGTGACTGCTTCTGTTAGATCATTAAAGCAGTTCATTAAGGAAAATTTGTATTCTTAGAGGGAACCAGACTTGATACAGTCGTCCATGATTAAAGCCATCTCCCTCCAGCTGCTCTCGTATTTTGGCTCCGGAAAGCCAGCCACCAGTCTCCGGGATGTAGCCAAGATGAACTCCGGTCATTAATTTCTGGAAAATAAGAAATAATTCCTTGTTCCCTGTTACTTGTTTTCTCTGGTGACACGGAACAGATCCTGGGAAATTGGTCATTTTTGCCATCTTAAAATTGCGACTTTTAGTTTGTTACATTTGAAGGATTACTCCCCTTGATAGTGTTGCTATGGAGACAGAGCAAGGAATTAAGTTACCTGATCTTGATTATGTTTTGTTTTGGAATTCTTAAAAGTCGGGAACTATGTACAAACTTGTTGTCTGACTTGGACATACAAACAATCTCATCATCTGTCTTGGATATACAAACAATCTCATCATCTGTCTTGGATACATAGTCAGTGATATCTATGCTGAAGGGCAAATAAATAGACAAGCCAATAAAGTTTTTGAAAATGCACTCAGCAAAATATCACAGCTCTTCAAAAATCACACGAAAACATTGTGATACACTGAATACCATCACACGTGATACAATGAATACCATCACACGTGATACAATTTATATCAGTAAACGAAAGATACAGTCGGTATCACCATGTTTCAGATTTCCAGGAACAATACAGGAATTCTTTCGTTTTGTTCTGTTTTTTTTTTTTTTTTGAAAATGTCGTCATCGCAGTCTGAACATTCCCGCATGTCCACCTTCCAGTTACAACCTCAGAAGTCGCCGTCAGCCTAGACACTTCAAGCGTCAGTTACCACCTCAGAAGTCGCAGTCAGCATAGACACTTCAAGCGTCAGTTACCACCTCAGAAGTCGCAGTCAGCCTAGACACTTCAAGCGTCAGTTACAACCTCAGAAGTCGCAGTCAGAATAGATACTTCAAGCGTCAGTTACCACCTCAGAAGTCGCAGTCAGAATAGATACTTCAAGCGTCAGTTACCACCTCAGAAGTCGCAGTCAGCCTAGACACTTCAAGCGTCAGTTACCACCTCAGAAGTCGCAGTCAGAATAGATACTTCAAGCGTCAGTTACCACCTCAGAAGTCGCAGTCAGCCTAGACACTTCAAGCGTCAGTTACAACCTCAGAAGTCGCAGTCAGAATAGGCACTTCAAGCGTCAGTTACCATCTCAGAAGTCGCAGTCAGCATAGACACTTCAAGCGTCAGTTACCACCTCAGAAGTCGCAGTCAGAATAGACACTTCAAGCGTCAGTTACCACCTCAGAAGTCGCAGTCAGAATAGGCACTTCAAGCGTCAGTTACCATCTCAGAAGTCGCAGTCAGAATAGGCACTTCAAGCGTCAGTTACCATCTCAGAAGTCGCAGTCAGAATAGGCACTTCAAGCGTCAGTTACCACCTCAGAAGTCGCAGTCAGAATAGGCACTTCAAGCGTCAGTTACCATCTCAGAAGTCGCAGTCAGCCTAGACACTTCAAGCGTCAGTTACAACCTCAGAAGTCGCAGTCAGAATAGGCACTTCAAGCGTCAGTTACCATCTCAGAAGTCGCAGTCAGCATAGACACTTCAAGCGTCAGTTACCATCTCAGAAGTCGCAGTTAGCGTAGACACTTCAAGCGTCAGCGACAACTGTGTGGTACATTTTTTCCCTATAATTTTGTCTGTCCTACTCTTTTCACGAGAAACAGCTGGCAAAGATTTGCAACATACACTACAGCGGCACGGACGATCGCTCGGGGTACCGCTACAGTGGTACGGACGATCGGTCGGGGTACCGAGAGACCAGGGCAATTTATTGCTGGACGATCCACTAGTAGGACCCGAGTCTGCGAACCACCAACATCAGACGAGAACGTCACACCTGAAGACCAGCCAGTACCCAACAGAGAAGAAGACCAGCCAGTTCCCAACAGAGAAGAAGACCAGTCACGAGAAACATGACAGAATCTATCAGACACACATGACAGAATCTACCAGACACATAACGGAATCTACCAGACACACATGATAGAATCTACCAGAAACGTGACAGAATCTACCAGACACATGTGGGAGAATCTACCAGACACATAACGGAATCTACCAGACACACATGATAGAATCTACCAGAAACATGACAGAATCTACCAGACACACATGACAGAATCTACCAGACACATAACGGAATCTACCAGACACACACGACAGAATCTACCAGAAACATGGCAGAATCTACCAGAAACATAACGAAATTTACTAGACACATTACAGAATCTACCAGAAACATGACAGAATCTACCAGACACATGACGGAATCTATCAGACACATGACGGAATCTACCAGACACACATGACAGAATCTACCAAACACATGGCGGAATCTACCAGACACATGGCAGAATCTACCAGAAACATGACAGAATCTACCAGAAACATGACAGAATCTACCAGAAACATGACAGAATCTACCAGAAACATGACAGAATCTACCAGAAACATGACAGAATCTACCAGATACACGACAGAATCTACCAGATACACGACAGAATCTACCAGACACACGACAGAATCTACCAGACACATGACAGAATCAACTAGACACATGACATCACTGTCTAGTATGACTTGTCTGCTATTTTTCATCCTCTCACTGTCTAGTATGACTTGTCTACTATTTTTCATCCTCTGACCTTCTAAAAATAATTTGTCTACTATTTTTCCTCCTCTAACCATCTAATATGACTTGTCTGCTATTTTTCCTCCTCTAACCATCTAATATGACTTGTCTACTATTTTTCCTCCTCTAACCATCTAATATGACTTGTCTACTATTTTTACTCCTCTAACCATCTAATATGACTTGTCCGCTATTTTTCCTCCTTTCACCGTCTGACTTCTCTACTATTTTTTATGCTCTCACCTTTTAATATAATTTGTCAGAATACATGATCAGGTCAAAACACATACTTCACATCAGAACACATACTTCCCAACAGAGAAGAAGACCAGTCACGAGAAACATGACAGAATCTATCAGACACACATGACAGAATCTACCAGACACATAACGGAATCTACCAGACACACATGATAGAATCTACCAGAAACGTGACAGAATCTACCAGACACATGTGGGAGAATCTACCAGACACATAACGGAATCTACCAGACACACATGATAGAATCTACCAGAAACATGACAGAATCTACCAGACACACATGACAGAATCTACCAGACACATAACGGAATCTACCAGACACACGACAGAATCTACCAGAAACATGGCAGAATCTACCAGAAACATAACGAAATTTACTAGACACATTACAGAATCTACCAGAAACATGACAGAATCTACCAGACACATGACGGAATCTATCAGACACATGACGGAATCTACCAGACACACATGACAGAATCTACCAAACACATGGCGGAATCTACCAGACACATGGCAGAATCTACCAGAAACATGACAGAATCTACCAGAAACATGACAGAATCTACCAGAAACATGACAGAATCTACCAGAAACATGACAGAATCTACCAGAAACATGACAGAATCTACCAGATACACGACAGAATCTACCAGATACACGACAGAATCTACCAGACACACGACAGAATCTACCAGACACATGACAGAATCAACTAGACACATGACATCACTGTCTAGTATGACTTGTCTGCTATTTTTCATCCTCTCACTGTCTAGTATGACTTGTCTACTATTTTTCATCCTCTGACCTTCTAAAAATAATTTGTCTACTATTTTTCCTCCTCTAACCATCTAATATGACTTGTCTGCTATTTTTCCTCCTCTAACCATCTAATATGACTTGTCTACTATTTTTCCTCCTCTAACCATCTAATATGACTTGTCTACTATTTTTACTCCTCTAACCATCTAATATGACTTGTCCGCTATTTTTCCTCCTTTCACCGTCTGACTTCTCTACTATTTTTTATGCTCTCACCTTTTAATATAATTTGTCAGAATACATGATCAGGTCAAAACACATACTTCACATCAGAACACATACTTCACATCAGAACACATACTTCACATCAGAACACATACTTCACATCAGAACACATACTTCACATCAGAACACATACTTCACATCAGAACACATACTTCACATCAGAACACACACTTCACATCAGAACACATACTTCACATCAGAACACATACTTCACATCAGAACACATACTTCACATCAGAACACATACTTCACATCAGAACACATACTTCAGGTTAGAACACATACTTCAGGTTAGAACACATACTTCAGGTCAGAACACACATTTCATGTCAGAACACATATTACATGTCAGAACACATATTTCATGTCAGAACACATATTTCATATCAGAACACATACTTCACGTCAGAACTAATATTTCATGTCAGTACACATATTTCATGTCAGAACAAATACATCATGTTAGAACACATATTTCATGTCAGAACACATACTTCCTGTAATAACACATATTAATGTCAGAACACATACTTCCTGTAAGAACACATATTTCATGTCAGAACACATACTTCCTGTAAGTACACATACTTCATGTCAGAACACATATTTCATGTCAGAACACATACTTCATGTCAGAACACATATTTCATGTCAGAGCACATACTTCCTGTAAGAACGCATACTTCATGTCAGAACACATACTTCATGTCAGTACACATATTTCATGTCAGTACACATATTCACATCAGAACACATACTTCACATCAGAACACATACTTCACATCAGAACACATACTTCACATCAGAACACACACTTCACATCAGAACACATACTTCACATCAGAACACATACTTCACATCAGAACACATACTTCACATCAGAACACATACTTCACATCAGAACACATACTTCAGGTTAGAACACATACTTCAGGTTAGAACACATACTTCAGGTCAGAACACACATTTCATGTCAGAACACATATTACATGTCAGAACACATATTTCATGTCAGAACACATATTTCATATCAGAACACATACTTCACGTCAGAACTAATATTTCATGTCAGTACACATATTTCATGTCAGAACAAATACATCATGTTAGAACACATATTTCATGTCAGAACACATACTTCCTGTAATAACACATATTTAATGTCAGAACACATACTTCCTGTAAGAACACATATTTCATGTCAGAACACATACTTCCTGTAAGTACACATACTTCATGTCAGAACACATATTTCATGTCAGAACACATACTTCATGTCAGAACACATATTTCATGTCAGAGCACATACTTCCTGTAAGAACGCATACTTCATGTCAGAACACATACTTCATGTCAGTACACATATTTCATGTCAGTATACATATTTCATGTCAGAACACATATTTCATGTCAGAACACATAATTCATGTCAGAACACATATTTCATGTCAGAACACACTCTTAATGTGAGAAAACATATTTCATGTCAGTACATTTACTTCATGTCAGAAGACGTATTTCATGTCAGAACACATATTTCACGTCAGAACACATATTTCATGTCAGAACACATACTTCATGTCAGAACGCACACTTCATGTCAGATCACATATTTCATGTCAGAACACATATTTCATGTCAGAACACATACTTCATGACAGAACATATATTTCATGTCAGAATACATACTTCATGTCAGAACACATATTTCATGTCAGAACAGATACTTCATGTCAGTACACATATTTCATGTCAGAACACATACTTCTTGTAAGAACACATATTTCATGTCAGAACACATATTTCATGTCAGAACACATATTTCATGTCAGAACACATACTTCCTGTAAGAACACATACTTCATGTCAGAACACATATTTCATGTCAGAACAAATATTTCATGTAAGAACGCACACTTCATGTCAGAACACATATTTCATGTCAGAACGCACACTTCATGTCAGAACACATATTTCATGTCAGAACACATATTTCATGTTAGAACACATACTTCCTGTAAGTACATATACTTCATGTCAGAACACATATTTCATGTCAGAACACATATTTCATGTCAGAACACATATTTCATGTCAGAACACATACTTCCTGTAAGAACGCATACTTCATGTCAGAACACATACTTCATGTCAGTACACATATTTCATATCAGTACACATATTTCATGTCAGAACACATATTTCATATCAGAACATATATTTCATGTCAGAACACATATTTCATGTCAGAACACACTCTTAATGTGAGAAAACATATTTCATGTCAGTACATTTACTTCATGTCAGAAGACGTATTTCATGTCAGAACACATATTTCACGTCAGAACACATATTTCATGTCAGAACACATACTTCATGTCAGAACGCACACTTTATATCAGAAAACATATTTCATGTCAGAACACATATTTCATGTCAGAACACATACTTCATGACAGAACATATATTTCATGTCAGAATACATACTTCATGTCAGAACACATATTTCATGTCAGAACACATACTTCATGTCAGTACACATATTTCATGTCAGAACACATACTTCCTGTGAGAACACATATTTCATGTCAGAACATATATTTCATGTTAGAACACATATTTCATGTCAGAAGGCATACTTCATATCTGAACACATACTTCATGTCAGAACACATATTTAATGTCAGAACATATACTTCATGTCCGAACACATACTTCCTGTAAGAACACATATTTCATTTCAGAACACATATTTCATATCAGAACACATATTTCATGTCAGAACACATACTTCCTGTAAGTACACACATTTCATGTCAGAACACACTCTTCATGTCGGAACACATACTTCATGTCAGTACACATATTTCATGTCAGAACATATACTTCTTGTAAGAACACATAGTTCATGTCAGAACACATACTTCCTGTAAGAACACATATTTCATGTCAGAACACATATTTCATGTCAGAACACATATTTCATGTCAGAACACATACTTCCTGTAAGAACACATACTTCATGTCAGAACACATACTTCATGTCAGAACACATACTTCATGTCAGAAAGCACAATTCATGTCAGAACACATACTTCATGTCAGAGCGCACACTTCGTGTCAGAACACATATTTCAAGTCAGAACACATATTTCATTTCAGAACACATATTTCATTTCAGAACATATATTTCATGTCAGAACACATATTTCATGTCAGAACACATATTACATGTCAGAACACATATTTCTTGGCAGAACACATATTTAATGTCAGAACACATATTTCATGTCAGTACACTTCTTTTATGTCAGAACACATATTTCATGTCAGAACACATATTTCATGTCAGAACATATACTTCCTGTAAGAACACATATTTCATGTTAGAACACATACTTCCTTTAAGAACACATATTTCATGTCAGAACACATACTTCCTGTAAGTACACATATTTCATGTAAGAACACATACTTCCTGTAGGAGCACATACTTCATGTCAGAACACATACTTCATGTCAGTACACATATTTCAAGTCAGAACACATATTTCATGTCAGAACACATATTTCATGTCAGAACACACTCTTCATGTCAAAACACATATTTCATGTCAGTACACATACTTCATGTCAGAACACATATTTCATGTCATAACATATATTTCATGTCAGAACATATACTTCATGTCAGAACGCACACTTCATGTCGGAACACATATTTCATGTCAGAATACATATTTCGTCTTAGAACACATATTTCATGTCAGAACAAAAATTTCATATCAGAACACATATTTCATGTAAGAACACATAATTCATGTCATAACACATATTTCATATCAGAACACATATTTCATGTCAGAACACATATTTCATGTCAGAACACATATTTCATATCAGAACACATACTTCACGTCAGACCTCATATTTCATGTGAGTACACATATTTCATGTCAGAACACATACATCATGTCAGAACACATATTTCATGTCAGAACACATACTTCCTGTAAGAACACATATTTCATGTCAGAACACATACTTCCTTTAAAACGCATACTTCATGTCAGAACACATACTTCATGTCAGTACACATATTTCATGTGAGAACACATATTTCATATCAGAACACATAATTCATGTCAGAACACATATTTCATGTCAGAACACACTCTTAATGTGAGAACACATATTTCATGTCAGTACATTTACTTCATGTCAGAAGACGTATTTCATGTCAGAACACATATTTCACGCCAGAACACATATTTCATGTCAGAACACATACTTCATATCAGAACGCACACTTCATATCAGAAGATATATTTCATGTCAGAACATATATTTCATGTCAGAACATATACTTCATGTCAGAACAATATTTCATGTCAGAATACATACTTCATGTCAGAACACATATTTCATGTCAGAACACATACTTCATGTCTTTACACATATTTCATGTCAGAACACATACTTCCTGTAAGAACACATATTTCATATCAGAACACATACTTCCTGTAAGAACACATATTTCATGTCAGAACACATACTTCATGTCATAACACATATTTCATGTCAGAACACATACTTCCTGTAGGAACACATATTTTATGTCAGAACATATACTTCCTGTAAGTACACATACTTCATGTCAGAACACATATTTCATGTCAGAACATATATTTCATGACAGAACATATACTTCATGTCAGAACACATATTTCACGCCAGAACACATATTTCATGTCAGAACACATACTTCATATCAGAACGCACACTTCATATCAGAAGATATATTTCATGTCAGAACATATATTTCATGTCAGAACAGATACTTCATGACAGAACATATATTTCATGTCAGAATACATACTTCATGTCAGAACACATATTTCATGTCAGAACACATACTTCATGTCTTTACACATATTTCATGTCAGAACACATACTTCCTGTAAGAACACATATTTCATATCAGAACACATACTTCCTGTAAGAACACATATTTCATGTCAGAACACATACTTCATGTCATAACACATATTTCATGTCAGAACACATACTTCCTGTAGGAACACATATTTTATGTCAGAACATATACTTCCTGTAAGTACACATACTTCATGTCAGAACACATATTTCATGTCAGAACATATATTTCATGACAGAACATATACTTCATGTCAGAACGCACACTTCATGTCAGAACACATATTTCATGTCAGAATACATATTTCATCTCAGAACACATATTTCATGTCAGAACACATATTTCATGTCAGAACACACTCTTCAGGTCAATGCACACGCTTCCTGTAAGTACACATACTTCATGGCAGTACACATACTTTAGGTCTTTACACGTATTTCAGGTTAAAACACATACTTCAGGTTTGAATACATACTTCAGATCAGTACACATACTTCACGTCAGAACACATAATTCAGGTCAGAACACATACTTCAGGTCAGAACACATAATTCAGGTCAGAACACATACTTCAGGTCAGAACACATACTTCAGGTCAGAGCACATAATTCAGGTCAGAACACATACTTCAGGTCACAACACATAATTCAGGTCAGAACATAATTCAGGTCAGAACACATACTTCAGGTCACAACACATAATTCAGGTCAGAACACATACTTCAGGTCACAACACATAATTCAGGTCAGAGCACATACTTCAGGTCAGAACACATAATTCAGGTCAGAGCACATACTTCAGGTCAGAACACATAATTCAGGTCAGAGCACATACTTCAGGTCAGAACACATAATTCAGGTCAGAACACATACTTCAGGTCAGAACACATAATTCAGGTCAGAACACATACTTCAGCTCAGAAGACATAATTCAGGTCAGAGCACATAATTCAGGTCAGAACACATACTTCAGGTCAGAACACATACTTCAGGTCAGAACATATGGTTCAGGTCAAAATACATGCTTCATCTCAGAACACATGCTAGAGGTCAGAACACATGCTAGAGGTCAGAACACATGCTAGAGGTCAGAACACATGTCCCAGCCTCTCCAGTTTATGACTAAAATATCTCGTATGGTCAGTACACGTGTGTCTCTGTGGCATCTATATGTTCTTGTATGTGGATATAGTTCTTCTGTGTGGACATGATTCTTATATGTGGACATGGTTCTTATGTGTTGATATTGTTCTTACATGAGGACATGGTTCTTATACTAGGACATTGTCCTTATACGAGGACATTTTTCTTGTATGAGGACATGGTTCTTATATGAAGACATGGTTCTTATACGAGGACATTATTCTTGTATGAGGACATAGTTCTTATATGAGGACATGGTTCTTATATCTGGGCATAGTTCTTATATGAGGACATGGTTCTTATATCTGGGCATGGTTCTTATATGAGGGCATGGTTCTTATATCTGGGCATGGTTCTTATATGAGGGCATGGTTCTTATGCAAGGACATGTTTCGTATATGAGGACATGGTTCTTATACGAGGACATTATTCTTGTATGAGGACATAGTTCTTATATGAGGACATGGTTCTTATATCTGGGCATAGTTCTTATATGAGGACATGGTTCTTATATCTGGGCATGGTTCTTATATGAGGGCATGGTTCTTATATCTGGGCATAGTTCTTATACGAGGACATGGTTCTTATGCAAGGACATGTTTCGTATATGAGGACATGGCTCTTATATCTGGGCATAGTTCTTATACGAGGACATGGTTCTTATGCAAGGACATGTTTCGTATATGAGGACATGGCTCTTATATCTGGGCATAGTTCTTATACGAGGACATGGTTCTTATGCAAGGACATGTTTCGTATATGAGGACATGGCTCTTATGCGAGAACGTGGTTCTTGAGGAACGTGACTCTTATATATGGGCGTGTTTTTTATTTGAAGACATGCTTTTTATATGTGGACGTTGTTATTGTATGACGACATTGTTCTTATATGTGGACATAGTTCTTATATCTTGGCGTTTTTTATTTGAAGACATGCTTTTCATATGTGGACGTTGTTATTGTATGACGACATTGTTCTTATATGTGGACATGGTTCTAATATGTGGACATTGTTCTTATATGTGGACATAGTTCTTATATGTGGACATAGTTCTTATATCTGGGCGTTTTTTTATTTGAAGACATGATTTTCATATGTGTACATTGTTCTTATATGTGGACGTTGTTATTGTATGTGGACATTGTTCTTATATGTGGACATGGTTCTAATATGTTGACATAGTTCTTATATCTGGGCGTTTTTTTTTATTTGAAGACATGGTTTTCATACGAGGACATTATTCTTGTATGAGGACATAGTTCTTATATGAGGACATGGTTCTTATATCTGGGCATAGTTCTTATATGAGGACATGGTTCTTATATCTGGGCATGGTTCTTATATGAGGGCATGGTTCTTATATCTGGGCATAGTTCTTATACGAGGACATGGTTCTTATGCAAGGACATGTTTCGTATATGAGGACATGGCTCTTATATCTGGGCATAGTTCTTATACGAGGACATGGTTCTTATGCAAGGACATGTTTCGTATATGAGGACATGGCTCTTATATCTGGGCATAGTTCTTATACGAGGACATGGTTCTTATGCAAGGACATGTTTCGTATATGAGGACATGGCTCTTATGCGAGAACGTGGTTCTTGAGGAACGTGACTCTTATATATGGGCGTGTTTTTTATTTGAAGACATGCTTTTTATATGTGGACGTTGTTATTGTATGACGACATTGTTCTTATATGTGGACATAGTTCTTATATCTTGGCGTTTTTTATTTGAAGACATGCTTTTCATATGTGGACGTTGTTATTGTATGACGACATTGTTCTTATATGTGGACATGGTTCTAATATGTGGACATTGTTCTTATATGTGGACATAGTTCTTATATGTGGACATAGTTCTTATATCTGGGCGTTTTTTTATTTGAAGACATGATTTTCATATGTGTACATTGTTCTTATATGTGGACGTTGTTATTGTATGTGGACATTGTTCTTATATGTGGACATGGTTCTAATATGTTGACATAGTTCTTATATCTGGGCGTTTTTTTTTTATTTGAAGACATGGTTTTCATACGTGTACATTGTTATTGTATGTGGACATTGTTCTTTTATGTTGATATGGTTCTTGTATGTGGACATGATTCGAATTTGTGAACATGGTTCTTATGTTGACATGGTTCTTGTATGAGGACAGTAGTTTTCATATGTGGACATAGTTCTTATATGAGGACATGGTTTTTATATGAGGACATAGTTCTTATATGAGGACATAGTTCTTATATGAGGACACAGATCTTATATGTGGACATGGATAATCTGAACATAATAATATTTTTATTGAAAATGTTCATGTTGTTATCTGAAGAAGAACATTGAATTTAACCCAAAATATCTTAAATTATTCCCGAATTTTTAAGATAAAATTGGCCTTCTCGGTTGCTGATCTTTATTGCATAATTTGTTGCAGACGGTGTACGGATCTGTCACAAATATTTGTTATTATTTTCAGACAAACTCTCCAACAATAAAAGTGTATAAGACCTTAATATCGATTACAATCTTCATCTCCACGACCTAGATTCAGCGAATCTTTCCTAGCTTGTCCCCTGTCATGTTTTTTTTTCCTTTCTCCGCGGCATCTGTGGGTTGCTGTCTTGTGGCTTGTTGGCTTGTTGTCTTGGGCTGAATGAAAACCAGCAATTACTTTGACAAGCACAGATCAATCAGACAAGGGAATTAACCGACTGTAGTCCTATTGTAGCAAGCTTGTAATGGCGCTCAACTATCGTAATCAAGCAAGCAGGCTGATTCCGGGGTTTAAGTTTTCCCTCGATGCTTTCCCCTGCTGCCCAGAGACAGTAAGTCGTGTTTAAGAGACTGGTGGTTATAATTGACGCTGTTGTTCAGGTGGTACTTCTGAATGTCACGAATTTGATGTTAGCGATCAAACTCCTACTGCGAAATGCTGCATGTAACTGGTTTGGTATTGTAATGTCCCAGACAGCGAGGCAGTACTGGGGCCAGAGATGTACATATTTGTGTTGTCTTCTCTTTAATATCACTGCACTGTGCTGGGATTGTTTTCTTTGCTCTTTTTGTTGTTTAAAAATGAGAGATGGGGTGAGTTCTACAGTGCTACTTACTACATGTAACATTACTTTATCCCTGCTAGATCTGGGGAAATGAGTTTGCTACATGCTACATGTAACATTACTTTATCCCTGCTACACCTGGACAGCTTAAACAAGAGCTTAAACATTTTTTCTTTCAACTTTTTTCAAAAATGAAAAGTCAGACAGCCCTTATTATGACAGCATCCAGTTGATAACAGTTTTCCACCTTCATTTTTATTGTTTTGTTCGATTTCTTATTACTTCAGTTATCTTTTTTTTTCTTTGGCTGTTTACTTGTACTGAGATGGCTGTCTGCTTGTACTGAGATGGCTGTCTGCTTGTACTGAGATGGCTGTCTGCTTGTACTGAGATGGTTGTTTGCTTGTACTGAGATGGTTGTTTGCTTGTACTGAGATGGCTGTCTGCTTGTACTGAGATGGTTGTTTGCTTGTACTGAGATGGTTGTTTGCTTGTACTGAGATGGCTGTCTGCTTGTACTGAGATGGCTGTCTGCTTGTACTGAGACGGCTGTTTGCTTGTACTGAGACGGCTGTTTGCTTGTACTGAGACGGCTGTTTGCTTGTACTGAGACGGCTGTTTGCTTGTACTGAGACGGCTGTTTGCTTGTACTGAGATGGCTGGAACATGTGCTAGTAGGGTGGGTGGGGGCGTAGCCCCAAGAAAACGCTTCGGAACCAGTTTGTCATAGACCATTATATATTCCTACAGACCTTTATATCTTCCCACAGACTTTTATATCTTCCTACAGACCTTTATATCTTCCTACAGACCTTTATATCTTCCTACCGACCTTTAGATCGACTCTGTCTAGCCAAACTAGAAGACAGAAGACACAAGGAACCCGGACACTGGAAGGTTATCATTGTTGTTGCTATACTTGGCCTTGCCAGTCAAATATTGATACTACCAACCATAAGAGAAACTACTCGACAGAGGCACGCTTGTCAACGTTCACAGACTACAAACATGCATGTGTTTGATATAAATTTGATATATTACTCGGCGGTTACTTCACAGACTACAAACATGCATGTGTTTGATATAAATTTGATATATTACTCGGCGGTTACTTCACAGACTACAAACATGCATGTGTTTGATATAAATTTGATATATTACTCGGCGGTTACTTCACAGACTACAAACATGCATGTGTTTGATATAAACTTGATATATTACTCGGCGGTTACTTCACAGACTACAAACATGCACGTGTCTGATATAAACTAGATATATTACTCGGTGGTTACTTCACAGAGTACAAACATGCACGTGTCTGATATAAACTAGATATATTACTCGGTGGTTACTTCACAGAGTATAAACATGCATGTGTTTGATATAAATTTGATATATTATTCGGTGGTTACTTCACAGACTACAAACATTCATGCGTTTGATATAAATTTGATATATTATTCGGTGGTTACTTCACAGACTACAAACATGCATGTGTTTGATATATTACTCGGCGGTTACTTCACAGAAATTCAAAGTAAGCTTAGGAGAAAGGACAAAGAAAAATATGTTGACGCAGAGAGTGAGCAGTCCGCGACTCACAAAATGTTGGTCTAAACTTAAGTCACATGGTCCAGACTGAAGACGGGAAGTGATGTTCGTGACGTACAGGGCGAAGTTTTGTCGGGACAGGTTTAGCTCTGAGCTTAACTGATTCCCGCCAGGGCCTGGAGGAGAATGGGGACAGTCAGGCGATAACATCCACAGATCCGTCAAACATCTCCCCAGATGTGTCAAAGATAACCTGGCGGGGGAGGGAAACCTGCGGACAGGTCAGTGGAACCTTTCTAAAGGTGAGCGCCTGGTGGAAGAGTTTTCCTGTCACTGCCTGCAATTATCGGCAGATGAAACGCCAGGTACAGACTTCACCAGCTGGATGTTCCGGTGTCAGTGAGCAGGTGAGCAGGTGAGCAGGTGAGTAGGTGAGAAGGTGAGTAGGTGAGCAGGTGAGTAGGTGAGCAGGTGAGCAGGTGAGTAGGTGAGCAGGTGAGTAGGTGAGCAGGTGAGTAGGTGAGCAGGTGAGCAGGGAACAAAGCGGCCACAGAATGATCAGCTTCAACACAAATATGCTTGTTTGCATCAGGCCTGGCCAACTGGTGTCTGCTTGTTTTACTTAACAATGGTGCACCCACAAGACTGGTCGAGTGAAAAGGGCTGGCCATGAGAGGGAGATACCGCTCCGCAGTCATCAAAATACACCGAACTGAAGTGCGATGTGTCGGACCAAGACACGTCGCAACCGCAGCCCTTGTAAATGCGAAGACAAAGAAGACATTAACCAAAATATCAAACGAAGACATTAACCAAAATATCAAACGAAGACATTAACCAAAATATCAAACGAATACATTACCAAAATATCAAACGAAGACATTAACCAAAATATCAAACGAATACATTACCAAAATATCAAACGAAGACATTAACCAAAATATCAAACGAATACATTACCAAAATATCAAACGAAGACAATAACCAAAATATCAAACGAATACATTAACCAAAATATCAAACGAAGACAATAACCAAAATATCAAACGAAGACAATAACCAAAATATCAAACGAAGACATTAACCAAAATATCAAACGAAGACATTACCAAAATATCAAACAGAAGCGCCAGAGAACATTCTAGAACAATCTGTACATTCATCAATTACATTGAAATAATTTTAAACAATTGTAAGCTTATGCAGTCTATATAGACTAAGTGGTTGCTAATTCTACTGGAGTCCAGGGTTCGATTCTCCTCTTGGGATCTCTCTGTGACGTTCAAATGTTGTTTCCTAGACTCACCATCTGTGCTCGTCTTTACCAAAATCTTCTGTTGTCTGTATGATGACACTTTCACTGCCAGTATGAATAACTGAGTCAGATGGTATGATGACTCTTTCACTGCCAGTATGAATAACTGAGTCAGATGGTATGATGACTCTTTCACTGCCAGTATGAATAATTGAGTCAGATGGTATGATGACTCTTTCACTGCCAGTATGAATAACTGAGTTAGATGGTATGATGACTCTTTCACTGCCAGTATGAATAACTGAGTCAGATGGTATAATGACGCTTTCACTGCCAATAAATATGACTGAGTCAGATGGTATGATGACTCTTTCACTGCCAGTATGAATAATTGAGTCAGATGGTATGATGACTCTTTCACTGCCAGTATGAATAACTGAGTCAGATGGTATGATGATTCTTTCACTGCCAATAAATATGACTGAGTCAGATGACTCTCACCAGG
This sequence comes from Achatina immaculata, assembly GCA_009760885.1. Lineage (NCBI taxonomy): Eukaryota > Metazoa > Mollusca > Gastropoda > Stylommatophora > Achatinidae > Lissachatina > Lissachatina immaculata. Next base: position 28,040,319 of record CM019718.1, read on the forward strand.
CTACATACTCTCCGCTGGATTGTGGGCGGCCGAACAAACAAACAAACACAAAGTTCAGAAATCTTGAGAATGTTTTCTGGTTCCCTTAATAGAGCCCATCAATGTAGCCCATATTCTGTACATGGGCAACATTAATAGGGGCCATCAATGTGGCCCACAATCTGTACATGGGCAACATTAATAGGGACCATCAATGTAGCCCATAATCTGTACATGGGCAACATTAATAGGGACCATCAGTGTAGCCCATAATCTGTACATGGGCAACATTAATAGGGGCCATCAATGTAGCCCATAATCTGTACATGAGCAACATTAATAGGGGCCATCAATGTGGCCCACAATCTGTACATGAGCAACATTAATAGGGACCATCAATGTAGCCCATAATCTGTACATGGGCAACAGTAATAGGGGCCATCAATGTAGCCCATAATCTGTACATGAGCAACATTAATAGGGGCCATCAATGTGGCCCACAATCTGTACATGGGCAACATTAATAAGGACCATCAATGTAGCCCATAATCTGTACATGAGCAACATTAATAGGGGCCATCAATGTGGCCCACAATCTGTACATGGGCAACATTAATAGGGACCATCAATGTACCCCATAATCTGTACATGGGCAACATTAATAGGGATCATCAATGTACCCCATAATCTGTACATGGGCAACATTAATAGGGACCATCAATGTACCCCATAATCTGTACATGGGCAACATTAATAGGGATCATCAATGTACCCCATAATCTGTACATGGGCTCTTTTTTTTAATAAAGTTTAATTATATTCAAGGTGGTAAATAATAAAGATGTAATTTAAATATAGTTTTATGAATCTAATTTTGTTTCTTCATTTCTGTATAATTCTAGGTCAAAATATTTGTTCTTTCTATTCTAATAGGAAGCGTGTGTCTTTTTTCATCCTTCTTTCTATCACCATCTTCTCTATCTACAGCACATCTAGACTGTCATCTCGCTGATTTATCAACCTCCAACTACTTGCATCTTTCCTAGTACAAGACCTCCATACATTTATCAACCTCCAACTACTTGCATCTTTCCTAGTAACAAGACCTCCATACATTTATCAACCTCCAACTACTTGCATCTTTCCTAGTACAAGACCTCCATACATTTATCAACCTCCAACTACTTGCATCTTTCCTAGTAACAAGACCTCCATACATTTATCAACCTCCAACTACTTGCATCTTTCCTAGTAACAAGACCTCCATACATTTATCAACCTCCAACTACTTGCATCTTTCCTAGTACAAGACCTCCATACATTTCACAGTGTTCCCTTGCCAGATCTCTCTACTCTGAAATACGATGTGTGTGTGTGTGTGTGTGTGTGAGAGAGAGAGAGAGAGAGAGAGAGAGAGAGAAGGAACAGAAGTTCCCTTTTCAGTATTTTAGTGAGGCGTAGCTTCTGGCACAGTTGCTCACAACCATTCATCACAGCCATACATAGCAGCCATACATCGCAGCCATACATCGCAGATATACATCACAGCCATACATCGCAGCCATACATCACAGCCATACATTGCAGCCATACACTGCAACCATACATTGCAGCCATACATTACAACCTGGTTTGGAGCCACAGACAAATGAAACACACGTGCTGGCCTCTCACAGACTATCAGCAACTTGGGGATGTCATCTGGCTTCTCACAGACTATCAGCAACTTGGGGATGTCATCTGGTCTCTCACAGACTATCAGCAACTTGGGGATGTCATCTGGTCTCTCACAGACTATCAGCAACTGGGGGATGTCATCTGATCTCTCACAGACTATCAGCAACTTGGGGATGTCATCTGGTCTCTCACAGACTAGCAGCAACCTGGGGATGTCATCTGGTCTCTCACGGACTATTACCAACTTGGGGATGTCATCTGGTCTCTCACAGACTATCAGCAACTGGGGGATGTCATCTGATCTCTCACAGACTATCAGCAACTTGGGGATGTCATCTGGTCTCTCACAGACTAGCAGCAACTGGGGGATGTCATCTGATCTCTCACAGACTATCAGCAACTTTGGGATGTCATCTGGTCTCTCACAGACTAGCAGCAACCTGGGGATGTCATCTGGTCTCTCACGGACTATTACCAACTTGGGGATGTCATCTGGTCTCTCACAGACTATCAGCAATGGGGGATGTCATCTGATCTCTCATAGACTATCAGCAACTTGTGGATGTTATCTGGTCTCTCACAGACTATTAGCAAATTGGGTATATCATCTGGTCTCTCACAGACTAGCAGCAACAGGGGCAATGTCATCTGGCTTCTCACAGACTATCAGCAACTTGGGGATGTCATCTGGTCTCTCACAGACTATCAGCAACTTGGGGATGTCATCTGGTCTCTCACAGACTATCAGCAACTGGGGGATGTCATCTGATCTCTCACAGACTATCAGCAACTTGGGGATGTCATCTGGTCTCTCACAGACTAGCAGCAACCTGGGGATGTCATCTGGTCTCTCACGGACTATTACCAACTTGGGGATGTCATCTGGTCTCTCACAGACTATCAGCAACTGGGGGATGTCATCTGATCTCTCACAGACTATCAGCAACTTGGGGATGTCATCTGGTCTCTCACAGACTAGCAGCAACTGGGGGATGTCATCTGATCTCTCACAGACTATCAGCAACTTTGGGATGTCATCTGGTCTCTCACAGACTAGCAGCAACCTGGGGATGTCATCTGGTCTCTCACGGACTATTACCAACTTGGGGATGTCATCTGGTCTCTCACAGACTATCAGCAATGGGGGATGTCATCTGATCTCTCATAGACTATCAGCAACTTGTGGATGTTATCTGGTCTCTCACAGACTATTAGCAAATTGGGTATATCATCTGGTCTCTCACAGACTAGCAGCAACAGGGGCAATGTCATCTGGCCTCTCACAGATTATTAGCAACTTGGGAATGTCATCTGGTCTCTCACAGACTATCAGAAAATTGTGGATGTCATCTGGTCTCTCACAGATTATCAGCAACTTGGTAATGTCATCTGGTCTCTCACAGACTATCAGAAAATGAGGAATATCATCTGGTCTCTCACAGACTAGCAGCAACCGGGGGACGTCATCTGGTCTCTCACAAACTATCAGCAACTTGGTAATGTCATCTGGTCTCTCACAGACTATCAGCAACTTGGGGATGCCATCTGGTCTCTCACAGACCAGCAGTAGCTGGGGGGTGTTACCTGGTCTCTCACAGACTATCAGAAACTAGGGGTGGGGGTGTCATCTGGTCTCTCACAGACTATCAGAAACTAGAGGTGGGGGTGTCATCTGGTCTCTCACAGACTATCAGAAACTAGAGGTGGGGGGTGTCATCTGGTCTCTCACAGACTATCAGGAACTAGGGGTGGGAATGTCATCTGGTCTCTCACAGACTATCAGGAACTAGGGGTAGGAATGTCATCTGGTCTCTCACAGACTATCAGGAAATAGGGGTGGGAATGTCATCTGGTCTCTCACAGACTATCAAGAACTAGGGGTGGGAATGTCATCTGGTCTCTCACAGGCTATCAGGAACTAGGGGTGGGAGTGTCATCTGGTCTCTCACAGACTATCAGGAACTAGGAGTGGGGGTGTCATCTGGTCTCTCACAGACTATCAGGAACTAGGGGTGGGGGTGTCATCTGGTATCTCACAGACTAGCAGCAAATGGGGGAGAGGGGTGTCATCTGGTCTCTCACAGACTATCAGGAACTAGGGGTGGGAATGTCATCTGGTCTCTCACAGACTCTCAGAAACTAGGGATGGGAATGTCATCTGGTCTATCACAGACTATCAAGAACTAGGGGTGGGAATGTCATCTGTTCTCTCACAGAATATCAGGAACTAGGGGTGGGAATGTCATCTGGTCTCTCACAGACTATCAGGAACTAGAGGTGGGAATGTCATCTGGTCTCTCACAGACTATCAGGAACTAGGGGTGGGAATGTCATCTGGTCTCTCACAGACTATCAGGAACTAGGGGTGGGATGTCATCTGGTCTCTCACAGACTATCAGGAACTAGGGGTGGGAATGTCATCTGGTCTCTCACAGACTATCAGGAACTAGGGGTGGGAATGTCATCTGGTCTCTCACAGACTATCAGGAACTAGGGGTGGGAATGTCATCTGGTCTCTCACAGACTATCAGGAACTAGGGGTGGGAGTGTCATCTGGTCTCTCACAGACTATCAGGAACTAGGGGTGGGGGTGTCATCTGGTCTCTCACAGACTATCAGGAACTAGGGGTGGGGGTGTCATCTGGTCTCTCACAGACTCTCAGAAACTAGGGGTGGGGGTGTCATCTGGTCTCTCACAGACTATCAGGAACTAGGGGTGGGGGTGTCATCTGGTCTCTCACAGACTATCAAAAACTAGAGGTGGAGGGATGTCATCTGGTCTCTCACAGACTAGCAGCAACTGGGGGAGAGGGATGTCATCTGGTCTCTCGCAGACTAGCAGCAAGTAGGGGTGGGGGTGTCATCTGGTCTCTCACAGACTCTCAGATACTAGGGGTGGGGGTGTCATCTGGTCTCTCACAGACTATCAGGAACTAGGGGTGGGAATGTCATCTGGTCTCTCACAGACTATCAGGAACTAGGGGTGGGGGTGTCATCTGGTCTCTCAGCAACTGGGGGAGAGGGGTGTCATCTGGTCTCTCACAGACTAGCAGCAACTGGGGGTGCCATCTGGTCTCTCACAGACTAGCAGCAACTGGGGGTGCCATCTGGTCTCTCACAGACTAGCAGCAACTGGGGGTGCCATCTGGTCTGCCACAGATTATCATAAATTTGGGGATGCCATCTATAATTGCCAGTGATCTATTCATGGGGATAATTTGAGTGTTGGTGCTCAATCTTAAGGGACAGTTTGTGTGTTGTTGTTAAATCTTAGGGATAGATTGTATGTTGATGCTCAATCTTAGGGGATAGACTGAGCCTTGTTGCTCAATGTTAAGAGATAGCTTGTGTGTTGTTGCTTTTGTGTTTTTGATTAATCTTAAAGGATAGTTTGAGTGTTGTTCAATCTTAAGGGATAGCTTGTGTGTTGTTTCTCTATCTTAAGGGAAAACTTTTGTGCTGTTGCTCAATCTTAAGGGATGATTTATGTGTTCTTGCTCAATCCTAAGGGATAACTTGGGTGTTGTTGCTCAATATTAGGGGATAATTTGAGTGTCGTTGCTCAATCTTCCCCATGCCAAACACACACACACATCACATACACAACTTCTCCTCCTTTTTTTTCTCTCTATCTATCAGCCATTTTCCTCTGCTCTCCAGCAACTTGTACCTCCCTACACGATGATATCACAGCATCCAACAGTTCAGCTAAACTCATCAAACAAAGATGAAGGCAGTGACTTTGATGTAAAATAGAAAATATGATCGTCTAGGAGAGAAATTCCCCTCAGACACTATCCTGTCTTGACCTTTAAGTGTCTGTGTTGTAATTATCATGTCTTGATGTTTCTGTGTCTGTGTTGTAATTATCATGTTTTGATGTTTCTGTGTCTGTGTTGTAATTATCATGTCTTGTTGTTTCTGTGTCTGTGTTGTAATTATCATGTCTTGTTGTTTCTGTGTCTGTGTTGTAATTATCATGTCTTGATGTTTCTGTGTCTGTGTTGTAATTATCATGTTTTGATGTTTCTGTGACTATATTGTAATTATCATGTTTTGATGTTTCTGTGACTATGTTGTAATTATCATGTTTTGATGTTTCTGTGACTATGTTGTAATTATCATGTTTTGATGTTTCTGTGACTATGTTGTAATTATCATGTTTTGATGTTTCTGTGACTATGTTGTAATTATCGTGTCTTGATGTTTCTGTGTCTATGTTGTAATTATCATGTTTTGATGTTTCTGTGACTATGTTGTAATTATCATGTTTTGATGTTTCTGTGTCTGTGTTGTAATTATCATGTTTTGATGTTTCTGTGTCTGTGTTGTAATTATCATGTTTTGATGTTTCTGTGTCTATGTTGTAATTATCATGTTTTGATGTTTCTGTGTCTGTGTTGTAATTATCATGTTTTGATGTTTCTGTGTCTGTGTTGTAATTATCATGTTTTGATGTTTCTGTGACTATGTTGTAATTATCATGTTTTGATGTTTCTGTGTCTGTGTTGTAATTATCATGTTTTGATGTTTCTGTGTCTGTGTTGTAATTATCATGTTTTGATGTTTCTGTGTCTGTGTTGTAATTATCATGTTTTGATGTTTCTGTGTCTATGTTGTAATTATCATGTTTTGATGTTTCTGTGTCTGTGTTGTAATTATCATGTTTTGATGTTTCTGTGTCTATGTTGTAATTATCATGTTTTGATGTTTCTGTGACTATGTTGTAATTATCATGTTTTGATGTTTCTGTGTCTGTGTTGTAATTATCATGTTTTGATGTTTCTGTGTCTGTGTTGTAATTATCATGTTTTGATGTTTCTGTGACTATGTTGTAATTATCATGTTTTGATGTTTCTGTGTCTATGTTGTAATTAACTTGTCTTGATGTTTCTGTGACTATGTTGTAATTATCGTGTCTTGATGTTTCTGTGTCTATGTTGTAATTATCGTGTCTTGATGTTTCTGTGTCTATGTTGTAATTATCGTGTCTTGATGTTTCTGTGACTATGTTGTAATTATCGTGTCTTGATGTTTCTGTGTCTATGTTGTAATTATCGTGTCTTGATGTTTCTGTGACTATGTTGTAATTATCGTGTCTTGATGTTTCTGTGTCTATGTTGTAATTATCGTGTCTTGATGTTTCTGTGTCTATGTTGTAATTATCGTGTCTTGATGTTTCTGTGTCTATGTCTTAACATGGAGAGTGGGAGCCTGCTCAGAAGTCTGTCTCTTGAAAGAAGTCAGAGAACTTACGGTATTATAACTCCTCCCCCGCCCCTGAGAAAGAAGTCAGAGAACTTACGGTATTATAACTCCTCCCCCGCCCCTGAGAAAGAAGTCAGAGAACTTACGGTATTATAACTCCTCCCCCGCCCGCCCCCGCCCCTGAGAAAGAAGTCAGAGAACTTACGGTATTATAACTCCTCCCCCGCCCCTGAGAAAGAAGTCAGAGAACTTACGGTATTATAACTCCTCCCCCGCCCGCCCCCGCCCCTGAGAAAGAAGTCAGAGAACTTACGGTATTATAACTCCTCCCCCGCCCGCCCCCGCCCCTGAGAAAGAAGTCAGAGAACTTACGGTATTAAACTCCTCCCCCGCCCGCCCCCGCCCCTGAGAAAGAAGTCAGAGAACTTACGGTATTATAACTCCTCCCCCGCCCGCCCCCGCCCCTGAGAAAGAAGTCAGAGAACTTACGGTATTATAACTCCTCCCCCGCCCGCCCCCGCCCCTGAGAAAGAAGTCAGAGAACTTACGGTATTATAACTCCTCCCCTGCCCGCTCCCGCCCCTGAGAAAGAAGCAACTACTGGAAGTTATTCAGTGGCGGCACCTGTCAGAGATGAGTGTCAATATGTCAGCTACATGAAGGTCCCACAGCTAGGTGAAGGTCCCACAGCTAGGTGAAGGTCCCACAGCTAGGTGAGGGTCCCACAGCTAGGTGAAGGTCCCACAGCTGCATGAATGTCCACACCTACAGCAGTAAAATACTTGAACATTTACAACATAACTAGTTCCTCAATTTCCCAGTTGTTGGAGGCATTATTCTGCTGTTAGAAACAAAGATTATCACCACCATAATCATCATCATCATGTGCTGCTGTCATTCTCCCTGGCTGGGCTAGTTTAAATCATCACTTTTCTCTTCACAATGTATCAGTCAGCTGATCTCACAGGTTTATCTCAACAACTTTGTTGTGACATGTTACTATGAGATGTTGTTACTAGTGAGATGTTATTACTATGAGACGTTGTTACTAAGAGATGTTGTTACTATGAGACGTTGTTACTAAGAGATGTTGTTACTAAAATATGTTATTGCTATGAGATGTTGTTACTATGAGATGTAGTTGTGAGCTTTTTTTACTGCAAAATCTCGTAATTGTGACATGTTGTTACTGTGAAATGGTATTGTGAGATTTTGTTTCTGCAAATACTGTTATCGTGAGTTGTTGTCATTGTAAATGTTATCATTAGATGTTGCTATTGATGGATGCTGTTATTGTTAGATGTTTCGCTTTTTTTTAATTGTGATAAATCATTAGTGTGAGATGTTATGAAATACTGTTATTGTGAGATCATGTGTTGTTACTGTTATATGCTGTTACATTAATTTGCACTGTGAGATTGTGTGTTAATGTTACATGCTGTTACAGTAAATTACATTGTGAGATTGTGTGTTGTTATTTTTACATGTTGTTACTGTAATTTACATTGTGAGATTGTATGTTGTTATTGTTACATGTTGTTACTGTAATTTACATTGTGAGATTGTATGTTGTTATTGTTACATACTGTTATAGCATGTGTTTTTCTTGTAGTTCAATGTTACTTCAACAGCAAACACTCAAGAAATGTCACTCCTTGAAATTGTTGATAAGTAGATCGGCAATTCCATATTATGTGTATAGAGTATATTTGACATAGAAATACGGGTTATACTTCGTACAACTTCTTGTTGTTGTTGTTGTTGTTGTGCTGAAGTTACAGTCCTTCTTGCATGGAGAACTCGAGAGTTATATTTTTAGGCCTCTATTGTGCAAGGGAACTAACCAAATAAAATCTCCACAACACGCAAATAAGCACGAATTACGGGACGCAAGTCTCTGTGGCGTATCTGCCATTGTCAGGTTGTTTTCATTCTTTGCCGATAGAAAGTGCCGAAAAAGAAACTGCTAAACTTACTCTTGTTCTGGTGACTAAACCAGCGAGGATTCTGCACATGATAGTGGTAAATAATTCAGCGCCTGTGTGAAGGAAAGCTGATGAGATTAAAGAAGAAAGGCACGAAAGTTGTTAGAAATCAATGTGACAAATAGGCACCAAACTATAGCACACAGCCACTATCTCATGTAAACTTCTAGCATCCAGGTATGTAAATGTCAAGCACTGTTTTATCTCCAGTTTTTATCATTTACGTTTACATTATTATAACACAGAGTTGTTCATTCATTCACTCATTTGCATGTCCCTTGCGGAACTTTGCCTCCCAAACAGCACTCCTGTAGGCCTCTCGGTTGTGAGCAAGATGGCCTGCTGCTGTTGCATCCATTTCCAGATCGTCAACGATGTCTTGCAGCCATCTTCGTCTTGGTCTTCCTCTTTTTCTTTTTCCCATTATGTATCCTTCCAATACGGTCTTCTCTAACAGAGTTGTTACAAAACAAAAAATTCGCACATCTTTTCTTCGATCATTTCTAAAAATGCTAAACAAATTGGTAGCGTTTCATGACAATATAGCATTACATTATACTTTATCTGTGACAATATGGCGCTTTACATTATACTTTGCCTATGACAATATGGCGCTTTACATTATACTTTGTCTATGACAATATCGAACTTACGGTATTATAACTCCTCCCCCGCCCGCCCCCGCCCCTGAGAAAGAAGTCAGAGAACTTACGGTATTATAACTCCTCCCCCGCCCGCCCCCGCCCCTGAGAAAGAAGTCAGAGAACTTACGGTATTATAACTCCTCCCCTGCCCGCTCCCGCCCCTGAGAAAGAAGCAACTACTGGAAGTTATTCAGTGGCGGCACCTGTCAGAGATGAGTGTCAATATGTCAGCTACATGAAGGTCCCACAGCTAGGTGAAGGTCCCACAGCTAGGTGAAGGTCCCACAGCTAGGTGAGGGTCCCACAGCTAGGTGAAGGTCCCACAGCTGCATGAATGTCCACACCTACAGCAGTAAAATACTTGAACATTTACAACATAACTAGTTCCTCAATTTCCCAGTTGTTGGAGGCATTATTCTGCTGTTAGAAACAAAGATTATCACCACCATAATCATCATCATCATGTGCTGCTGTCATTCTCCCTGGCTGGGCTAGTTTAAATCATCACTTTTCTCTTCACAATGTATCAGTCAGCTGATCTCACAGGTTTATCTCAACAACTTTGTTGTGACATGTTACTATGAGATGTTGTTACTAGTGAGATGTTATTACTATGAGACGTTGTTACTAAGAGATGTTGTTACTATGAGACGTTGTTACTAAGAGATGTTGTTACTAAAATATGTTATTGCTATGAGATGTTGTTACTATGAGATGTAGTTGTGAGCTTTTTTTACTGCAAAATCTCGTAATTGTGACATGTTGTTACTGTGAAATGGTATTGTGAGATTTTGTTTCTGCAAATACTGTTATCGTGAGTTGTTGTCATTGTAAATGTTATCATTAGATGTTGCTATTGATGGATGCTGTTATTGTTAGATGTTTCGCTTTTTTTTAATTGTGATAAATCATTAGTGTGAGATGTTATGAAATACTGTTATTGTGAGATCATGTGTTGTTACTGTTATATGCTGTTACATTAATTTGCACTGTGAGATTGTGTGTTAATGTTACATGCTGTTACAGTAAATTACATTGTGAGATTGTGTGTTGTTATTTTTACATGTTGTTACTGTAATTTACATTGTGAGATTGTATGTTGTTATTGTTACATGTTGTTACTGTAATTTACATTGTGAGATTGTATGTTGTTATTGTTACATACTGTTATAGCATGTGTTTTTCTTGTAGTTCAATGTTACTTCAACAGCAAACACTCAAGAAATGTCACTCCTTGAAATTGTTGATAAGTAGATCGGCAATTCCATATTATGTGTATAGAGTATATTTGACATAGAAATACGGGTTATACTTCGTACAACTTCTTGTTGTTGTTGTTGTTGTTGTGCTGAAGTTACAGTCCTTCTTGCATGGAGAACTCGAGAGTTATATTTTTAGGCCTCTATTGTGCAAGGGAACTAACCAAATAAAATCTCCACAACACGCAAATAAGCACGAATTACGGGACGCAAGTCTCTGTGGCGTATCTGCCATTGTCAGGTTGTTTTCATTCTTTGCCGATAGAAAGTGCCGAAAAAGAAACTGCTAAACTTACTCTTGTTCTGGTGACTAAACCAGCGAGGATTCTGCACATGATAGTGGTAAATAATTCAGCGCCTGTGTGAAGGAAAGCTGATGAGATTAAAGAAGAAAGGCACGAAAGTTGTTAGAAATCAATGTGACAAATAGGCACCAAACTATAGCACACAGCCACTATCTCATGTAAACTTCTAGCATCCAGGTATGTAAATGTCAAGCACTGTTTTATCTCCAGTTTTTATCATTTACGTTTACATTATTATAACACAGAGTTGTTCATTCATTCACTCATTTGCATGTCCCTTGCGGAACTTTGCCTCCCAAACAGCACTCCTGTAGGCCTCTCGGTTGTGAGCAAGATGGCCTGCTGCTGTTGCATCCATTTCCAGATCGTCAACGATGTCTTGCAGCCATCTTCGTCTTGGTCTTCCTCTTTTTCTTTTTCCCATTATGTATCCTTCCAATACGGTCTTCTCTAACAGAGTTGTTACTATGAGACGTTGTTACTAAGAGATGTTGTTACTAAAATATGTTATTGCTATGAGATGTTGTTACTATGAGATGTAGTTGTGAGCTTTTTTTACTGCAAAATCTCGTAATTGTGACATGTTGTTACTGTGAAATGGTATTGTGAGATTTTGTTTCTGCAAATACTGTTATCGTGAGTTGTTGTCATTGTAAATGTTATCATTAGATGTTGCTATTGATGGATGCTGTTATTGTTAGATGTTTCGCTTTTTTTTAATTGTGATAAATCATTAGTGTGAGATGTTATGAAATACTGTTATTGTGAGATCATGTGTTGTTACTGTTATATGCTGTTACATTAATTTGCACTGTGAGATTGTGTGTTAATGTTACATGCTGTTACAGTAAATTACATTGTGAGATTGTGTGTTGTTATTTTTACATGTTGTTACTGTAATTTACATTGTGAGATTGTATGTTGTTATTGTTACATGTTGTTACTGTAATTTACATTGTGAGATTGTATGTTGTTATTGTTACATACTGTTATAGCATGTGTTTTTCTTGTAGTTCAATGTTACTTCAACAGCAAACACTCAAGAAATGTCACTCCTTGAAATTGTTGATAAGTAGATCGGCAATTCCATATTATGTGTATAGAGTATATTTGACATAGAAATACGGGTTATACTTCGTACAACTTCTTGTTGTTGTTGTTGTTGTTGTGCTGAAGTTACAGTCCTTCTTGCATGGAGAACTCGAGAGTTATATTTTTAGGCCTCTATTGTGCAAGGGAACTAACCAAATAAAATCTCCACAACACGCAAATAAGCACGAATTACGGGACGCAAGTCTCTGTGGCGTATCTGCCATTGTCAGGTTGTTTTCATTCTTTGCCGATAGAAAGTGCCGAAAAAGAAACTGCTAAACTTACTCTTGTTCTGGTGACTAAACCAGCGAGGATTCTGCACATGATAGTGGTAAATAATTCAGCGCCTGTGTGAAGGAAAGCTGATGAGATTAAAGAAGAAAGGCACGAAAGTTGTTAGAAATCAATGTGACAAATAGGCACCAAACTATAGCACACAGCCACTATCTCATGTAAACTTCTAGCATCCAGGTATGTAAATGTCAAGCACTGTTTTATCTCCAGTTTTTATCATTTACGTTTACATTATTATAACACAGAGTTGTTCATTCATTCACTCATTTGCATGTCCCTTGCGGAACTTTGCCTCCCAAACAGCACTCCTGTAGGCCTCTCGGTTGTGAGCAAGATGGCCTGCTGCTGTTGCATCCATTTCCAGATCGTCAACGATGTCTTGCAGCCATCTTCGTCTTGGTCTTCCTCTTTTTCTTTTTCCCATTATGTATCCTTCCAATACGGTCTTCTCTAACAGAGTTGTTACAAAACAAAAAATTCGCACATCTTTTCTTCGATCATTTCTAAAAATGCTAAACAAATTGGTAGCGTTTCATGACAATATAGCATTACATTATACTTTATCTGTGACAATATGGCGCTTTACATTATACTTTGCCTATGACAATATGGCGCTTTACATTATACTTTGTCTATGACAATATCGCACTTTACATTATACTTTGTCCATGACAATATGGCGTTTTACATTAATTTTGTCTATGACAATATAACGCTTTACATTATACGAGATTTGTCTATTATAATATGGCGCTTTACATATACTTTGTCTATGACAATATACATTATACTTTGTCTATGACAATATGGCACTATACATTATACTTTGTCCATGACAATATGGCGCTTTACATATACTCTGTCTATGACAATATGGCACTTTACATATACTTTGTCCATGACAATATGGCGCTTTACATATACTCTGTCTATGACAATATGGCGCTTTACATATATTTTGTCTATGACAATATGGCGCTTTACATATACTCTGTCTATGACAATATGGCACTTTACATATACTTTGTCCATGACAATATGGCGCTTTACATATACTCTGTCTATGACAATATGGCGCTTTACATATACTTTGTCCATGACAATATGGCACTATACATTATACTTTGTCTATGACAATATGGCACTATACATTATACTCTGTCTATGACAATATGGCGCTTTACATATATTTTGTCTATGATAATATGGCGCTTTACATATACTTTGTCTATGACAATATGGTACTATACATTATACTTTGTCCATGACAATATGGCACTATACATTATACTGTGTCCATGACAATATGGCGCTTTACATATATTTTGTCTATGGCAATATGGCACTATACATTATACTTTGTCCATGACAATATGGCACTATACATTATACTTTGTCTGTGACGATATGCTGCCCCTCCCCCTGTGGTTATCAGGGTAACTGGAGAGAAAAGAATAGAACCACTGCCACCCTCCATGCATGTCATAAGAGGCGACTAAGGAGGTTGGGGGATAGGCCAATGACCTGTTCTCTGTGAAAAAAAAAACTGGAACGTTAGAGAAACACGGAGAGGAAAACCAGGAAACTTTGTCTTGGAAAAAGAAGGGACTCTGACAACACTGAGAGAGGAAAACCAGGAAACTTTGTCTTGGAAAAAGAAGGGACTCTGATAACAGAAGTTGCAGAACCGACATCCCAACTGAGTACCAGGACACCTTTTACCACTGCATGCTGGAATGTTAGAACAATGTATGAAAGTGGAAAGGCTGCCATGATAGCGAGAGAAATGATTAGATACAATATAAAGATACTGGGGCTGAGCGAAACACACTGGACAGGAACAGGTGAGCTTAGACTAGCGACAGGGGAGACAATCCTTTTTTCAGGTCACCACAACCCAGATGCAGCACACTCAGAGGGCGTGGCACCTAATGCTGTCCAGAGAGTCCCAGAGAACATTGATGAGCTGGGAGGCAGTTAGCTCAAGGATAATTACAGCCTGCTTCTCAACAAAGAAGAAGGATATTAAGTTGAATACCATCCAAGGTATACCACCAACAAATGATGCAGAAGAGGTAGTAAAGGATGAATTCTACAACACATTGAAAGAAATCCTAGACCAACAAGGCAACAAACACATAACAGTTCTAATGGAGGACATCAATACAAAGGTAGGTAAGATCAACACAGGTTATGAGAAAGAAATGGGTCAGAATGGATTAGGAATAATGAGAGAAAATGGAGAAAGGCTAGCAGATCTATGCACGCTCAACAACCTTGTCATTGGAGGAAGTATATTTCCACATAAAACTATACACAAAGCTACGTGCGTATCACCAGATCATGTCACTGAGAACCAGATAAACCATATTTGTATCAGCAGAAGCTTTTGCAGAACATTGCAAGATGTCAGGGTGAAATGAGGTGCAGATGTAGCTTCTGACCACCACCTACTGATAGCTGAACTGAAAATGAAACTGAAGAAGCACCACAAAACAGACATGGCAAGGAAAAGATATAATATGGTACTGTTGGAAGACTCAGAAATTGCAAAGAACTTTCAACTGAAACTGAGCAACAGATTTCAGTTTCCGCAGGAGGACTCCAACGACAAGGTACGAAAAGATAACACCGACGTTGAAAAAGTAATGGGGAAAGAAGAATTGACATGATAAATCAGAATGGAGAAAGATTAATTGAAATATGTCTAACAGAGGGCATGGTCATCGGAGGAACAATATTTCCACACAAAGAGATACATAAAACAACATGGATATCTCCATATGATAGAACTAGAAACCAGATAAATCATTTTTGTATTAGAAAGCAATACAGAACATCTCTGATAGATGCAAGGGCATATAGGGGTGCAGATGTCAACAGTGATCACAATCTGTGTATAGGGAAAATAAAACTAAAACTGAAAAGCCAATACAAGAAATCAATACACAGAAAGATAAACAGCCACAGCCTGCAAGAAGAGAATACTAACAGTAATTTCAATCAGGACCTTGCCAATCATTCCACAACACTCACTGAAGTAGAGGAGATAGGTATAGATGAATTATGGAATTCTTACAGCACAGCACAATGAAAAAACCAAATAGAAATGCATGGATATCAGAAAACACATGGAAGTATATACATGAAAGACGAGCAGTCAAATTAGACATGCTGAATGTAAGGAGAGATCTTGGAAAAGATCTGGCGAAAGCAACAAACAAAGACATAGACAATAAAGTAAGAAGTTTAGCTAGAAGGGATAGAAAAGAATAAATAGACAATATGGCGAAAGAGGAAGAGAAAGCAGCAAAAACAGGAGACAGCAAAACTTTGTATAACATACAAAAGAGGCTAACAGGCACTATTACATCTAAAGAAAGACCAAACTTTAGCAAAACTGGAACCCTATTAACATCAAGTAAAGACCAAAAGCAAAGATAGGCTGAACACTTCCAAGAAATACTTAATCAACCACAGCCAAAAGAATTGTTAAACCTTGAAACCGACTTACCAACCCCACAACTAAATGTCAACCTAGATGAAATTAAATTGCATGAAACTAAAACAGCAGTGAATTTAATGGCTAACAACAAAACTGCAGATGAAGATGAAATAACACCCGAAGTGTTAAAATCTATCAATAGTGACAACATGAGACAACTACAGAGAATGTTTAACAAGATTTGGAAAGAAGAAAAGGTCCCTTCTAATTGGAAGAAAGGAATCATTGTTAAAATAACAAAAAAGGGCAACCTTAGTGACTGTAACAACTGGAGAGGAGTAACCTTAATATCAGTTGTGTCAAAAGTATTTTGCAAGGTCATTTTGAATAGATTTAAAGATATAGTGGATACGGCAATGAGAGAAGAACAAGCAAGATGTCAGGGTGAAATGAGGTGCAGATGTAGCTTCTGACCACCACCTACTGATAGCTGAACTGAAAATGAAACTGAAGAAGCACCACAAAACAGACATGGCAAGGAAAAGATATAATATGGTACTGTTGGAAGACTCAGAAATTGCAAAGAACTTTCAACTGAAACTGAGCAACAGATTTCAGTTTCCGCAGGAGGACTCCAACGACAAGGTACGAAAAGATAACACCGACGTTGAAAAAGTAATGGGGAAAGAAGAATTGACATGATAAATCAGAATGGAGAAAGATTAATTGAAATATGTCTAACAGAGGGCATGGTCATCGGAGGAACAATATTTCCACACAAAGAGATACATAAAACAACATGGATATCTCCATATGATAGAACTAGAAACCAGATAAATCATTTTTGTATTAGAAAGCAATACAGAACATCTCTGATAGATGCAAGGGCATATAGGGGTGCAGATGTCAACAGTGATCACAATCTGTGTATAGGGAAAATAAAACTAAAACTGAAAAGCCAATACAAGAAATCAATACACAGAAAGATAAACAGCCACAGCCTGCAAGAAGAGAATACTAACAGTAATTTCAATCAGGACCTTGCCAATCATTCCACAACACTCACTGAAGTAGAGGAGATAGGTATAGATGAATTATGGAATTCTTACAGCACAGCACAATGAAAAAACCAAATAGAAATGCATGGATATCAGAAAACACATGGAAGTATATACATGAAAGACGAGCAGTCAAATTAGACATGCTGAATGTAAGGAGAGATCTTGGAAAAGATCTGGCGAAAGCAACAAACAAAGACATAGACAATAAAGTAAGAAGTTTAGCTAGAAGGGATAGAAAAGAATAAATAGACAATATGGCGAAAGAGGAAGAGAAAGCAGCAAAAACAGGAGACAGCAAAACTTTGTATAACATACAAAAGAGGCTAACAGGCACTATTACATCTAAAGAAAGACCAAACTTTAGCAAAACTGGAACCCTATTAACATCAAGTAAAGACCAAAAGCAAAGATAGGCTGAACACTTCCAAGAAATACTTAATCAACCACAGCCAAAAGAATTGTTAAACCTTGAAACCGACTTACCAACCCCACAACTAAATGTCAACCTAGATGAAATTAAATTGCATGAAACTAAAACAGCAGTGAATTTAATGGCTAACAACAAAACTGCAGATGAAGATGAAATAACACCCGAAGTGTTAAAATCTATCAATAGTGACAACATGAGACAACTACAGAGAATGTTTAACAAGATTTGGAAAGAAGAAAAGGTCCCTTCTAATTGGAAGAAAGGAATCATTGTTAAAATAACAAAAAAGGGCAACCTTAGTGACTGTAACAACTGGAGAGGAGTAACCTTAATATCAGTTGTGTCAAAAGTATTTTGCAAGGTCATTTTGAATAGATTTAAAGATATAGTGGATACGGCAATGAGAGAAGAACAAGCAGGATTTCAAAAAGGGAGAAGCTGTCTCGACCAGATCATTACTCTAAAAATAATATTTGAAGAACATATTGAAAAGCAGAAACCATTAATACTGAACTTCATAGATTTTAAAAAGGCATTTGATAGCATACACAGAGATTCATTGTGAGAATTTTAAGTCTATATGAAATACCATCTAAAATTGTCAACATCATTAAGGACTTCTACAATGGATATATTTGTGCAGTCAAGACAGAAGAAGGGATGAGTGAATGGTTCCAGATTGAAACAGGTGTGAAACAAGAATGTATACTGTCTCCTTTGCTTTTTGGAATTTCCATAGTCTTCATAATGAAAAAAATGCTGCACAGATAAAAAAGATATAATATGGTACTGTTGGAAGACTCAGAAATTGCAAAGAACTTTCAACTGAAACTGAGCAACAGATTTCAGTTTCCGCAGGAGGACTCCAACGACAAGGTACGAAAAGATAACACCGACGTTGAAAAAGTAATGGGGAAAGAAGAATTGACATGATAAATCAGAATGGAGAAAGATTAATTGAAATATGTCTAACAGAGGGCATGGTCATCGGAGGAACAATATTTCCACACAAAGAGATACATAAAACAACATGGATATCTCCATATGATAGAACTAGAAACCAGATAAATCATTTTTGTATTAGAAAGCAATACAGAACATCTCTGATAGATGCAAGGGCATATAGGGGTGCAGATGTCAACAGTGATCACAATCTGTGTATAGGGAAAATAAAACTAAAACTGAAAAGCCAATACAAGAAATCAATACACAGAAAGATAAACAGCCACAGCCTGCAAGAAGAGAATACTAACAGTAATTTCAATCAGGACCTTGCCAATCATTCCACAACACTCACTGAAGTAGAGGAGATAGGTATAGATGAATTATGGAATTCTTACAGCACAGCACAATGAAAAAACCAAATAGAAATGCATGGATATCAGAAAACACATGGAAGTATATACATGAAAGACGAGCAGTCAAATTAGACATGCTGAATGTAAGGAGAGATCTTGGAAAAGATCTGGCGAAAGCAACAAACAAAGACATAGACAATAAAGTAAGAAGTTTAGCTAGAAGGGATAGAAAAGAATAAATAGACAATATGGCGAAAGAGGAAGAGAAAGCAGCAAAAACAGGAGACAGCAAAACTTTGTATAACATACAAAAGAGGCTAACAGGCACTATTACATCTAAAGAAAGACCAAACTTTAGCAAAACTGGAACCCTATTAACATCAAGTAAAGACCAAAAGCAAAGATAGGCTGAACACTTCCAAGAAATACTTAATCAACCACAGCCAAAAGAATTGTTAAACCTTGAAACCGACTTACCAACCCCACAACTAAATGTCAACCTAGATGAAATTAAATTGCATGAAACTAAAACAGCAGTGAATTTAATGGCTAACAACAAAACTGCAGATGAAGATGAAATAACACCCGAAGTGTTAAAATCTATCAATAGTGACAACATGAGACAACTACAGAGAATGTTTAACAAGATTTGGAAAGAAGAAAAGGTCCCTTCTAATTGGAAGAAAGGAATCATTGTTAAAATAACAAAAAGGGCAACCTTAGTGACTGTAACAACTGGAGAGGAGTAACCTTAATATCAGTTGTGTCAAAAGTATTTTGCAAGGTCATTTTGAATAGATTTAAAGATATAGTGGATACGGCAATGAGAGAAGAACAAGCAGGATTTCAAAAAGGGAGAAGCTGTCTCGACCAGATCATTACTCTAAAAATAATATTTGAAGAACATATTGAAAAGCAGAAACCATTAATACTGAAATGCATGGATATCAGAAAACACATGGAAGTATATACATGAAAGACGAGCAGTCAAATTAGACATGCTGAATGTAAGGAGAGATCTTGGAAAAGATCTGGCGAAAGCAACAAACAAAGACATAGACAATAAAGTAAGAAGTTTAGCTAGAAGGGATAGAAAAGAATAAATAGACAATATGGCGAAAGAGGAAGAGAAAGCAGCAAAAACAGGAGACAGCAAAACTTTGTATAACATACAAAAGAGGCTAACAGGCACTATTACATCTAAAGAAAGACCAAACTTTAGCAAAACTGGAACCCTATTAACATCAAGTAAAGACCAAAAGCAAAGATAGGCTGAACACTTCCAAGAAATACTTAATCAACCACAGCCAAAAGAATTGTTAAACCTTGAAACCGACTTACCAACCCCACAACTAAATGTCAACCTAGATGAAATTAAATTGCATGAAACTAAAACAGCAGTGAATTTAATGGCTAACAACAAAACTGCAGATGAAGATGAAATAACACCCGAAGTGTTAAAATCTATCAATAGTGACAACATGAGACAACTACAGAGAATGTTTAACAAGATTTGGAAAGAAGAAAAGGTCCCTTCTAATTGGAAGAAAGGAATCATTGTTAAAATAACAAAAAGGGCAACCTTAGTGACTGTAACAACTGGAGAGGAGTAACCTTAATATCAGTTGTGTCAAAAGTATTTTGCAAGGTCATTTTGAATAGATTTAAAGATATAGTGGATACGGCAATGAGAGAAGAACAAGCAGGATTTCAAAAAGGGAGAAGCTGTCTCGACCAGATCATTACTCTAAAAATAATATTTGAAGAACATATTGAAAAGCAGAAACCATTAATACTGAACTTCATAGATTTTAAAAAGGCATTTGATAGCATACACAGAGATTCATTGTGAGAATTTTAAGTCTATATGAAATACCATCTAAAATTGTCAACATCATTAAGGACTTCTACAATGGATATATTTGTGCAGTCAAGACAGAAGAAGGGATGAGTGAATGGTTCCAGATTGAAACAGGTGTGAAACAAGAATGTATACTGTCTCCTTTGCTTTTTGGAATTTCCATAGTCTTCATAATGAAAAAAATGCTGCACAGATAAAACAGATATTGACTGGGTACATGGGACCCAACTAGAAGATCTTGATTTTGCTGATGACATAACTCTTATCAATAACAATGTGAATTCCATGCAAGAAAAAACAGATAGCCTGTCTTCACTGGCTAGCAAAATAGGACTTGAAATTAACAAGGACAAAACAAAAATAATGAAACTTTCCATTAATCAAAATGAAAAAAATACACATAGAAGGGGCAGATATTGAAGAAGTCAATCAGTTTGCATACCTTGGCAGCTACTCTCTGACTGTATTAGAGGATGTGTCTCTGACTGTAATAACCCAGAATCAGAGGATGTGTCTCTGACTGTAATAACCCAGAATCAGAGGATGTGTCTCTGACTGTAATAACCCAGAATCTGAGAATGTGTCTCTGACTGTAATAACCCAGAATCTGAGAATGTGTCTCTGACTGTAATAACCCAGAATCTGAGAATGTGTCTCTGACTGTAATAACCCAGAATCTGAGAATGTGTCTCTGACTGTAATAACCCAGAATCTGAGAATGTGTCTCTGACTGTAATAACCCAGAATCAGAGGATGTGTCTCTGACTGTAATAACCCAGAATCAGAGAATGTGTCTCTGACTGTAATAACCCAGAATCTGAGAATGTGTCTCTGACTGTAATAACCCAGAATCTGAGAATGTGTCTCTGACTGTAATAACCCAGAATCAGAGGATTTGTCTTCAACTGTATTACCCAAGCTTGTGAGGATGTATCTCTGACTGTAATAAGCCAGCATCTGAGGATTTTTATCTGACTGTAATAAGCCAGCATCTGAGGATTTTTATCTGACTGTAATAAGCCAGCATCTGAGGATTTTTATCTGACTGTAATAAGCCAGCATCTGAGGATTTTTATCTGACTGTAATAAGCCAGTTCGTGATGATTTGCCTTTGACAGTATTACCCCAGCTTATGAGGATGTGTCTCTGGTTGTTTTACCCTAGCTTGTGAGGATATGTCTCTGATTGTATTACTCCACATTGTGAAGAAATGTCTCTGATTGTATTACTCGAGCTTGTGAGGATGTGTATCTGGTTGTATTACTCAATCTTGTGAAGAAATGTCTCTGATTGTATTACTCCATCCTGTGAGGAATTGTCTCTTGTTGTATTACTCCACCTTGTGAAGAAATGTCTATTATTGTATTACTCCACCTTGTGAAGATGTGTCTCTGGTTGTATTACCCGAGCTCGTGAGGATGTGTCTCTGATTGTATTACTCGATCTTGTGAAGATGTGTCTCTAGTTGTATTACTCCACGTTGTGAAGAAATGTCTCTGATTGTATTACTTCACCTTGTGAGCATGTGTCTCTAGTTATATTACTCCACCTTGCGAAGATGTGTCTCTGGTTGTATTACTCGAGCTTGTGAGGATGTGTATCTGGTTGTATTACTCAATCTTGTGAAGATGTGTCTCTCATTGTATTACTCGAGCTTGTGAGGATGTGTATCTGGTTGTATTACTCAATCTTGTGAAGATGTGTCTCTGATTGTATTACTCGAGCTTGTGAAGATGTGTCTCTGGTTGTATTACTCCAGCTTGTGAAGATGTGTCTCTGGTGGTATTACTCCAGCTTGTGAAGATGTGTCTCTGGTTGTATTACTCGAGCTTGTGAGGATGTGTATCTGATTGTATTACTCAATCTTGTGAAGATGTGTCTCTGATTGTATTACTCAATCTTGTGAAGATGTGTCTCTGATTGTATTACTCCAGCTTGTGAAGATGTGTCTCTGGTTGTATTACTCCAGCTTGTGAAGATGTATCTCTAGTTGTATTACTCGAGCTTGTGAAGATTTGTCTCTAGTTGTATTACTCGAGCTTGTGAAGATGTGTCTCTGGTTGTATTACTCGAGCTTGTGAAGATGTGTCTCTAGTTGTATTACTCGAGCTTGTGAAGATGTATCTCTAGTTGTATTACTCGAGCTTGTGAAGATGTGTCTCTGGTTGTATTACTCGATCTTGTGAGGATGTGTCTCTATTTGTATTACTCCAGCTTGTGGAGATGTGTCTCTGGTTGTATTACTCGAGCTTGTGAGAATGTGTCTCTAGTTGTATTACTCGAGCTTGTGAAGATGTCTCTGGTTGTATTACTCGATCTTGTGAGGATGTGTCTCTATTTGTATTACTCCAGCTTGTGGAGATGTGTCTCTGGTTGTATTACTCGAGCTTGTGAGTTTGTGCCTCTGATTGTATTACTCCACCTTGTGAAGATGTGTCTCTGATTGTATTACTCCACCTTGTGAGGATATGTCTCTGATTGTATTACTTCACCTTCTAAGGATGTGTCTCTGATTGTATTACTCCACCTTGTGAGAATATGTCTCTGATTCTTTTGCTCCACCCTGCGAGGATGTGTCTCTGATTGTATTACTCCACCTTGTGAGGATGTGTCTCTGATTGTATTACTCCACGTTGTGAGGATGTGTCTCTGAGTGTTTTACCCTAGCTTGTGAGAATATGTCTCTGATTGTATTACTCCACCTTGTGAGGATGTGTCTCTAGTTGTATTACTCCACCTTGTGAAGAAATGCCTCTGATTGTATTCCTCCACTTTGTGAAGAAATGTCTCTGATTGTATTACTCCACCTTCTGAAGAAATGTCTCTTATTGTATTACTCCACCTTGTGAGCATGTGTCTCTGGTTGTATTACCCAAGCTTGTGAAGGTGTGTCTCTAGTTATATTACCCAAGCTTGTGAAGATGTGTCTCTAGTTATATTACTCGAGCTTGTGAAGATGTGTCTCTGGTTGTATTACTTGATCTTGTGAAGATGTGTCTCTGGTTGTATTACTTGATCTTGTGAAGATGTGTCTCTGGTTGTATTACTTGATCTTGTGAAGATGTGTCTCTGGTTGTATTACTTGATCTTGTGAAGATGTGTCTCTGGTTGTATTACTTGATCTTGTGAAGATGTGTCTCTGGTTGTATTACTTGATCTTGTGAAGATGTGTCTCTGGTTGTATTACTTGAGCTTGTGAGAATATGTCTCTAGTTGTATTACTTGATCTTGTGAAGATGTGTCTCTGGTTGTATTAGTTGAGCTTGTGAAGATGTGTCTCTAGTTGTATTAGTCGAGCTTGTGAGAATGTCTCTGGTTGTATTACTTGATCTTGTGAAGATGTGTCTCTGGTTGTATTAGTCGAGCTTGTGAGAATGTGTCTCTGGTTGTATTACTTGATCTTGTGAAGATGTGTCTCTGGTTGTATTAGTCGAGCTTGTGAGAATGTGTCTCTAGTTGTATTACTTGATCTTGTGAAGATGTGTCTCTGGTTGTATTAGTCGAGCTTGTGAGAATGTGTCTCTGGTTGTATTACTTGATCTTGTGAAGATGTGTCTCTGGTTGTATTAGTCGAGCTTGTGAGAATGTGTCTCTGGTTGTATTACTTGATCTTGTGAAGATGTGTCTCTGGTTGTATTAGTCGAGCTTGTGAGAATGTGTCTCTGGTTGTATTACTTGATCTTGTGAAGATGTGTCTCTGGTTGTATTAGTCGAGCTTGTGAGAATGTGTCTCTGGTTGTATTACTCGAGCTTGTGAGAATGTGTCTCTGGTTGTATTACTCGAGATTGTGAAGATGTATCTCTTGTTGTATTACTCAAGCTTGTGAGAATGTGTCTCTGACTGTAATAACCCAGCATCTGAGGATATGTCTCTGGCTGTGTTACTCCAGTATGTGATGATTGTCTCTGGCTGTATTACTCCATGATTGCTGTTTGGGTTTCTTGGTACATTTCCAGAAGATAGTTTACCAAAACGAAGATGGCTGAAAGACATTGTTGATGATCTGCAAATGGACGCAGCAGCAGCAGGCTATCTTGCTCACAACCGAGAGGCCTACAGGAGTGCTGTTTGGGAGGCAAAGTTCCGCAAGGGACATGCAAATGAATGAATGAATGAATGTATTACTCCAGTATGTGATGATTGTCTGTGTTACTCCAGTATGTGATGAGTGTCTCTGGCTGTATTACTCCAGTATGTGATGATTGTCTCTGGCTGTATTACTCCAGTATGTGATGATTGTCTCTTGCTGTATTACTCCAGTATGTGATGAGTGTCTCTGGCTGTATTACTCCAGTATGTGATGAGTGTCTCTGGCTGTATTACTCCAGTATGTGATGAGTGTCTCTGGCTGTATTACTCCAATATGTGATGATTGTCTCTGGCTGTATTACTCCAGTATGTGATGATTGTCTCTGGCTGTATTACTCCAGTATGTGATGATTGTCTCTGGCTGTATTACTCCAGCATATCAGGAGGCAGCACCTGTTTTCAACAGTATTAAGAAGCAGTAAGTGAAGTTCCGGGATGATTGTTGTCTGCGCACAGCTTCTCGGCAGGGACATCCAGGACCAAGAGAAGAAGGTGTGAATCGCTTTAGAGAAACTTACCAGCGAAGCTCCTGCCTTCATTCTTGTGCTTGTCATATATAAAATTACTTGTAAATGAAAGAAGATTCCACGAGTGAACTTTTTCAACAAGAAAATAAAACAAAACAAAACTGGTATGAAAATATAATAGCAGCACATTCTTGTCGCACAAAATAAAATGATGTGTTGTGCTTACCATCATTTTCCAAGAAATCTTACCACCATTTCCCCACAAATCTTACCATTTTCCCATCAATCTTACCACTATATTCCAAGAAATCATACCATCATTTTCACAGAAATTTCACCATCATTTTCCCAGAAAATGTACCATCATTTTCCCAGAAATCTTACCATCATATTACCAGAAATATTACCATCATTTTCCCAGAAATCTCACCATCATTTTCCCAGAAAACGTACCATCATTTTCCCAGAAATCTTACCATCATTTTCCCAAAAATCTTACCATCATTTCCCCAGAAATCTTACCATCATTTTCCCAGAAATTAGCGTGAAAATCTTACACTGTTGTATACTTCCTCGTTCAGAATCTCACAGTATAAGTAATTATCAATAGTTTTAGCAACTATTTATTTCATTTTTGTGTAAATAAATTAGTTTATTTGCACTGCTTACAACAGGCAGTCAATATCACAAGAAAAAAGAACAGAAATATAGTATACTGATATCACAAGAAAAAAGAACAGAAATATAGTATACTGATATCACAAGAAAAAAGAACAGAAATATAGTATACTGATATCACAAGAAAAAAGAACAGAAATATAGTATACTGATATCACAAGAAAAAAGAACAGAAATATAGTATACTGATATCACAAGAAAAAAGAACAGAAATATAGTATACTGATATCACAAGAAAAAAGAACAGAAATATAGTATACTGATATCACAAGAAAAAAGAACAGAAATATAGTATACTGATATCAATTAAAAATGATTCAAACTTCTCAAAACCACTGAACTTTATAGTATCCGCATTAGAAACATGAAAATGGAAGTTGTACTTTTAAATGACATGCGCAGTGATAAGTTAAATAAAAAATTAGCACCGTTTCTTTAATGAAACGAAGCATCAAATAATGAATTGTTGTATGTAATGTACTGAAACACCGGATATTTACCAAAAAAGTCCATGAATGGACCTGAGGTACTGGAAGATAATATGGATGAAACAGCCAGATTCCTTAAAGAAGAAAAGAGTGTTGAGCAGGTTGTTCTAAACCTTCATAATATTAGTTAGAGCAGGTTGTAAGTCATTATAGTCTACACATTGTCCCACTTAAGTCTGGTCATTGTAGCCCACTCATTGTCTCACTTAAGTCTGGTCATTGTAGCCCACTCATTGTCCTACTTAAGTCTGGTCATAGTAGTCTACTCGTTGTCCCACTTAAGTCTGGTCATAGTAGTCTATTCATTGTCCCACTTAAGTCTGGTCATAGTAGTCTACTCATTGTCCCACTTAAGTCTGGTCATAGTAGTCTACTTAAGTCTGGTCATAGTAGTCTACTCATTGTCCCACTTAAGTCTGGTCATAGTAGTCTACTCATTGTCCCACTTAAGTCTGGTCATAGTAGTCTACTCATTGTCCCACTTAAGTCTGGTCATTGTAGCCCACTCACTGTCCTACTTAAAGTCTGCACCTAGACACAGCAAGTCACATCAACAAGAGCCACTACAACAACACAACGACAGCAGCAACAACAAAATAGCAAACAAAACCTATCAACAACAACAACAACAACAACGGCAAGAACAAAAACCTGTGCCAGCAACATAAGCAACATCAACAATAACTTAACAATAAAACCAATATCAGCATAAAGAGGATTTTTAAAAATTAGCAGTATCAATAACAACAACAGTAATAACAATAACAACAGCGATAACAATAACACCACCGCTAACAACAACAACAACAACAACAGCAATAACAAAAACAACCAACAACGACAATGTCAACAGCAATACCACCATCATCAACAACAGAAACAACACTAACAATAACAACAACTTCAACAACAACACCAGTTTCAATAACAACAACAGCACCAGTTATAACAACTTGATATAATATGGAATCTGACACCAGCACATCTGGGTACGCAGCAGAAAGAAAAAAAAAAAATGCGAGATCTCATCTGTTGTGAAAGTGGAAATTGTTTCACGGCGTGGACACTAACAGTCAGCTACACACTTCCGGATTGCAGTTACCATGACAACCTGGTAAGAGAATAACACACGCGTCTCTATAGATAGCTTTTTTGTATGAGGTAAGAAATAACATACAAGTTATCAGTCTCAATTTTAGTTCGCAGGTTATTCAAATCTTCATCTTTACATACATCTCCATGTTGTTCCTTACCAGTATTGTTTTCTTTGCATTCGCGTCGACTTATCGTCTGGAGGGAGATCTGACGTGTAAGCATGAGGAGGATCATACAACAGTTAATCATACAAAAACATATAGGACGAAGAATCAGAGAGAGGAGACAAAGTACAGATTCACATTAATTTGATGTTAACGTTTTGTTAGTTTCCAAGTTCCCTGTCACAGATACGACCATTTCCAAGTTCCCTGTCACAGATACGACCATTTCCAAGTTCCCTGTCACAGATGGCACTTTGTGGACGTTCCTCGTAGAAACTGTTATTGTTTACATGTTCCTTGTCATAATCATGACTGTACCAGAATATTACAGAGGAATGTATGATTACAACCGACTGTGACAGCAGAAATCAACAGTGTACTGGAGGAGAAAACCTGAACCGACAATAGAAGAAGTTTTATGGCAATAAAGAATCTGAAAAATGGTAAATCACCAGGATGTAATGAGATAACAGCTGAACTTATTAAAGCAGGAAGAAAGGAATGCGCAACAATCTATCATGCACTATGTAAAAAGATATGGCATTCAGGTATTTGGCCAAAAGAATGGAAAAGAACTGCAAAAAAGGGCTAACTTGAAATTATGCACAAACTACAGAACTGTTGCCCTGATTAGTCATGCCAGTAAAATTCTACTAAAAATCATAATGGGTAGACTTCGAAAGAAAATGGAAGGAGAAATCGATATGGTCCAAGCTGGTTTCAGGCAAGGAAGAGGAACAAGAGATCATATTTTCAACATAAGATTAATAATAGAGAAATGCAGAGAATTTAATGTGAATCTATATTTATCTTTTATAGACTATTCAATAGCATTTGATTGTGTACAACACCAGAAACTTTGGGAAATAATGGGATTTCCAACACATTTGATACAGTTAACATCACTGCTGTATCTAGACCAACAAGCAGCAGTAAGAATAAATGGTAAAACAACAACTTGGTTTGACATAAAACAAGGGGTCCGTCAAGGGTGCATATTGTCGCCTTACTTATAAAACTTGTATACTGAAAATATAATGCAGAATATTAGACATATAGACAAAGAATATTATGATGCCATAACAATTGGAGGTTATGAAATACCAGAGATTAGATATGCTGATGACACAGTATTACTGTCCACAACACAAAAAGGAATTGAAAAATTAATTATGTCAGTTAATAAGAATAATGAAGAGCAAAACCTCTATTTTAATGTGAAGAAAACTAAATTGATGACAACTGACAAAAGAAATAAGGCAGCTGAAATATGCATTACTGGGGAAAAATTGGAAGAGGTGGAGAGTTTTGAATTCTTATATCATTACTAACTAATAATGGAGGTACAGTTAGGGAAATTAAAAGGAGGACACTTATCATTCTTCAAAAAATAAAACAACTAAAGAATTTGTGGAGAGGAACAGACAGAACTTCAAAAATAAGATTTTTAAGGGCATGCATCTTTTCCATCGCAACATATGCCTGTGAGACCTGGACACTTAACAAAACAGCTGAGAAACAAATAGATGCTTTTGAATGTAGATGCT
The DNA here is from genome assembly GCA_009760885.1 of Achatina immaculata. NCBI lineage: Eukaryota > Metazoa > Mollusca > Gastropoda > Stylommatophora > Achatinidae > Lissachatina > Lissachatina immaculata. The sequence goes on from CM019718.1 coordinate 28,069,386, forward strand.
ACAGAAGAGTCTTTCAAATACTGTGGACACAAAAAGAACAAATATGTGTATACTACAAGAGCTTGATACTGAAGAAGGCTGGCTAGTAAAGAGGATTAAAGAGAGAGAACTTAAATATTTTGGACACATTAAACGTCATGATAATCTAGAGAAAACCGTCTTGGAAGGGTACATAATGAGAAAAAGAAAGAGAGGAAGACCAAGGCGAAGATGGCTGCAAGACATCGTTGATGATCTGTGATTGGACACATCAACAGCAGGACATCTTGCTTACAACCGAGAGGCCTACAGGAGTGCTGTTAGAGAGGCAAAGTTCCTCAAGAGACATGCAAATAACTGATTGACTGAGAAGCCTACAGGAGTGCTGTTAGGGAGGCAAAGTTCCTCAAGGGACATGCAAATAATTGACTGACTGAGAGGTCTACAGGAGAGCTGTTAGGGAGGCAAAGTTCCACAAGGGACATGCAAATAACTGACTGACTGAGAGGCCTACAGGAGAGCTGTTAGGGAGGCAAAGTTCCACAAGGGACATGCAAATAACTGACTGACCAGATACACAGTCATGATGGCAACAGAACATTTTATGACCGTCTTATCAGACCAGCCTGAAACTGTATCCCTCTTCTCCATGATGCTCATATATCTGGTTAATGTACTCCTTTAGCCTGGTTAACGCTGTAGGGCTTGCATTGATCTTTATGTGTGGGGGGGAGGGAGCTTGGGAAAAAGTGTGCTATGGCTTGGAACAATTATTCGAGAAAACCACTATAACCAGCTGTTTCATCCTACATAACTTCTGTGAGTCAACATCAGCACGACATCACCTGCATGTATAACAGTTGGTAAGTCAAGAGAAATAAGACGTAGTATCTATTTGTATTTATTTCTCTGTGTATGTCTGTCTTTCTGGCTGTCTGTCTCTCTGGTTGTCTGTCTGTCCATCTGCCCTACTGTCTGTCTATCTATAATCTCATGCGCACCCACCTGTCCATCCCTCTGTCTATCTCTGTGTGTCTATGTATCTGTCTCTGTGTGGTTCCTGTCAAAGAGTGTAAGATTTCCTTGTCTATGTTTTTGTCAAAGAGTGTAAGATTTCCTCCCTGTCTATCTCTGTGTGTCTATGTTCCTGTCAAAGAGTGTAAGATTTCCTTGTCTATGTTTTTGTCAAAGAGTGTAAGATTTCTTCCCTGTCTATCTCTATGTGCCTATGTTCCTGTCAAAGAGTGTACGATTTTTTTCAACGGAGACCAGAAAGATGCTGATGCAAGTATTACACCTTCTACCAAGTATCTGGAGAAAGTGACAGATTGTGAGATAGAAATCTTGGACGGAACAGCCGACACAAGAACACAATGTTGTAGCAGATGGTGGGCGAAATAGGTCTGTCTGTCTGTCTAATATATTTATCACTCTGTAAGATCTGCTTGCTTTGTCTGTGTAATCTACCTGTCTGTGCAAGCTATCTGTCTGTTTAATATACCTGAGTGTGTAACCTACCTGTCTGTGTAATCTATCTGTCTGTGTAATCTATCTGTCTGTGTAATCTATCTGTCTGTGCAAGCTATCTGTCTGTGTAATCTACCTGTCTGTGTAATCTATCTGTCTGTGTAAGCTATCTGCCTGTTTAATATACCTGAGTGTGTAACCTACCTGTCTGTGTAATCTATCTGTCTGTGTAATCTATCTGTCTGTGTAATCTATCTGTCTGTGCAAGCTATCTGTCTGTATAATCTACCTGTCTGTGCAAGCTATCTGTCTGTGTAAGCTATCTGTCTGTGTAAGCTATCTGTCTGTGTAATCTATCTGTCTGTGTAATCTATCTGTCTGCAAGTATAATTTGCATGTAAGTATTTGGAGTTTTTTTCATGAAATATTTTGGGTTTTGGAGAAGAAAAAATCTTGTAGATGAGCCCAAAGCTCCTCCATCTGTCTGTTTATGTTCTTTTGTGTCCTCATCTTTCTGTCTGTTTAAGTTCTTTTGTGTCCTCATCTTTCTGACTGTTTATGTTCTTTTGTGTACTCATCTTTCTGTCTGTTTACGTTCTTTTGTGTCCTCATCTTTCTATCTGTTTATGTTCTTTTGTGTACTCATCTTTCTGTCTGTTTATGTCCTTTTGTGTCCTCATCTTTCTGTCTGTTTACATTCTTTTCTGTCTTCATCTTCTCATTTCTTGTTCCTCACTCTGTTCTTCATGTGAGACCCACTCAACAGCCTGTCTTGCTCTGTTGTCCTGTAAACTGCTGCAGATACAAACTCATAGCCTCATCAGGTCAGGATGGAAGAAACAGCCCTTATTTCCAGAAATTCTGGCTGCTTCATTTTGATAACTGAATCTTTTTATTTATTATTATTTTTATTTTCCACAACTGTGTGAAGTTCTTTGCTCGTTTGTTGTCTTATATATTGCTTGTTAAAATCCTTGTCTTCAGTGTTATTCTGTCTACCCTCCAGTTCTCCTCTCGTGCATTTCAAAGGTTCTCTTATTTCTCTGTCACTCTAAGTTCATGAACAAATTCTACCAATAATACTTGCAGTCGTGCTCTGTACTACCATCACTTTGTTTACTCTTCACATGTACCTGGTACAGGACGAGTTCCTGACATCTGATTCAAATTAGAACGTTTAGAAGATCATGGCTTCCTGCAGGTTATCATCATCTGATTCAAATTACAACGTTTAAAAGATCGTGGCTTCCTTCTTTGCTTTCTCAGATTACAGCTAAGGAGCACTGTCTTGTTGTCCTCTCTTTGGTCATTCCACGGCTTTTGTCCTAGGCTATCACAGTATCTTGGCTAAAGTTCTACATTGTGTTACAGTCCCCTGGGAACAACTGTGTTAAGAGCACACTTATCTTAACATAGTCTTTGTTGGACAGGGAACATAGATCTGTTTGCTTAAAAACTCTGACCTACTTCTGTAGCCCAGAAACCTGTACCAATCAATACTCATTGTAATTGTTATTTTTGTAAAATGTAATGTCAGATTGGTGGACAGATGGGGACATGGGGATTGCCGGCAGGGATGAGAAAAATCTGGTGTGAAACCAATGAATCCAGGACGTGACAAGCCTATGGGTCTTTACAACAATGGCTGTCAGAATGATGTAAACAAAACACAGCCAGCAGACTATAGGTGGTGGGGAATGGATATTGTTGAGGCACTCACTGGATCACAAAAAGCAGCAATTCGAGTTGAAAATAGAACTGGAAAATATCAACCTATGAAACAAGGTGTGCGACAAGGATGTGTACTATCTCCAGACCTTTTTTCTCTGTACAGCGAGAATATTCTTAGAATGATCATCACAGAACCAGGCATAAAAATTGGAGGATACAATATTAACAACCTTCGGTATGCTGACGGCACAGTACTGATAGCTGAGAACCAACAAGACCTGCAAAATCTCTTGGATAAATTCGCTAAAGGAAGTGAACAGAAAGGTCTTACTTTGAACATCAGAAAGACAGAGACTATGGTTATATCTAAGAAACAGAATCCACCAGCATGCAGTATAAAATTAAACGGAACTATTCTAAGGCAGGTGCAGAAATTCAAATACCTTGGAGCAGTAATAACTTCAGATGGGAAATGTAGAACAGAAATTAGGAACAGAATAGACCAAGCAAATACTGCATTTCAGAGAATGAGAAACACATTAGCCAACACATCCTTATCAATGAATGTTAGAAAACGAGTCCTAAAATGCTATATTTAACCTATCTTGTTATATGGAAGTGAATCATGGACAATAGGCAGGACTGCACAAAAAATGATTGGAAGCATCAGAAAACTGGCAAAAAGCAAGAACTTAAAATAATCCAGTGAAATGCTGAGAGTGTCAGCAGTGTTAGAGATGGCTGTAGCAAAAAGGTGGAACTAGAGAACATACTCTTTGCACAGCAGGATATGCTGCATACAGGAGACACACCTAACCAAAGATGCCGTCTTTAAAATCAGAGGCTACCAGTATTTTAGATGAGACCAACAGGACAGAAGAGAAAGAGAAATACTCACACTTGTTAAGAATAAAATCAGCGCATGTCAGGTGGGAGTGTACATGGAAGGAGCCGAATACCAGATGATCCATCTGAAAAGTAGTACTACAGACTTCCACCTCCTTAACTATTACTGTCCTGATGACCGCCAACTTGCTCTAGAAACTTTACCACATAAAGAGAGACTGATGGTCTGTGGAGATTTTAACAGCCATTCCCAGAGCTGGGGCTATGACCACATAGACAAAGGAGGACAGAACTGGCAGGATAATAATGGACTCCTCCTGATCAAACAGCCAGTGTATCCCCCACCATTTTACTCAAGGACTTGGCATACAACCTCAACACCAGATCTGGCATTTCACTCTCCAGACCTGAAGTGGAACATTACACGCGAAGTTGGAAAACAACTTGGAGGTAGCGACCATCGACCAGTCTTCCTGATAATAGAAAATGAACTCCTTAACACCAGTAGCCCTCTCCCCAGATGGAAGTATAAAAAAAGCAAACTGGACAATGTACAGACATCGTACAGGTATCCTGGTAGGACAGCTGTCCATAGAAGGTAAAGATATTAACAGCATAGTGAAGGAGTTCAATGCTTGTATCCTTCAGGCCGCTTGTGAAACCATTCCCAGGGGGAGCTCGTAGGGACTATAAACCATACTGGTCTAGTGAGCTGGGAAAATGCCATGATGACATGGAAACAGCTCGAAAGCAAGCAGAAAATAGACCGTGCCAAGAACACCACAATAATTACCAACATGCTAAGGCCAAATTTCAGAGAGCAAAGCTGCAAGCCAGACGGGAAAGTTGGAGAGAGAAAACAGAGTCCCTAAACTTTGAAAAGGATGGAAGGAAACTGTGGAAACTAATCAAACATTTAAATGATGAGAGTACTGGAAGAAGTACAAAGATTATACTAATAGAAAACTCTTACAGGTAAACATATAGCAGATCACTTTGCTCACATGTTTGCACAAGACTGCAACATTGATATCCATCCAGAGAAAGAGCGTACAGTGCGCACTGACCCACAGAAAGAAGAGGAACAAGGCAGAAAAGTGGAGGTTATGGATGCACCAATCACACGCAGCGAGTTAGACCTAGCAGTCAGTAAACTGAAACCAAGGAAATCACCAGGACCAGATGGAGTGTCCAATGAAATGATCAAGAATCTGGGAATGGCAGCAATGGGAAGCTGTTGGATATTTTCAATATGTGCTGGAGCACAGGTAAGTTACCTCAAATCTGGAAGGAAGCAACTATGGTACCTCTGCTGAAGCCAGGGAGAAACAGTGATACTGCTTCCAGCTACAGGCCAATCAGTCTCACTAGCTGCCTCTGCAAAACGATGGAACGCATCATTGACCGGAGGCTAAAATGGTACCCCTAGAAAGTGAAAACCTTTTCTTTCCACAACAAGCAGGATTTAGGCAGTACTACAATACAGAAGATCAAGTGACCTATCTCTCTCAAGAGACTGAGGACACATTCCAAGAGAAAAACCTTGTACTAGCAGCGTGGACAGACCTAAAGAAAGCCTTTGATAAAGTATGGAAAAAAGGTCTGCTGTGGAAACTAAGAAACTGCAATGTGAATGGAAGACTGTACAACTGGATAAAGTCCTATTTACACAATAGAAGAGCAAGAGTAGTAATTGATGGTCACAAAAGCCAGAAAGTACTTCTGCGACATGGCATACCACAAGAAGGAGTCCTTTCACCTACACTATTCCTGGTATTCATTAATGACCTGGTCAAGGAACTTCCCTACGGAATCAAAGCGGCACTGTATGCAGATGATCTGGTTATGTAATGTACAGAAGAACATGCAACAATTGCTACACAGAAACTCCAAAGAGCAGCAGATATATTGATATTATGGACAAAAAAATGGTGTGTAAGTATCAACACCAAGAATTCATGTACCACTCTGTTCACTTTCTCATCTAAACAGAAAGCAGGTAAGATCTTTGTAAATGAAATATCCTTAAGGATGGACAACCAACCCACTTACTTAGGAGTGATCTTGACTCAAAACTGACCTGGAAGCAACACATCAGCAATGCAGAAGCAAAAGCCAGAAGAAAACTAGCCATATTAAGAAAATTGAGTGGAACCACATGGGGAGGTAGTGAAAGAATCCTCAAGAGTGTATATCAGCAAAGTATTCTACCACATTTAGAATACGGCTCAACAGCTTGGTGGACAGCATCAAACACTACGCTGCATAATCTAGACAAGGTACGAAAACAGTCACTATGGATTATCACAGGTGCCATGAGGTCCACACCAGTAGTAGAAATGCAGAAAATAGTTAATGTTCAAGCGCTAAAAGAATGTAGAGACACAAAGGTCATGACCTTGAGCGAGAAATTCCTTAGCTCTGTAAGCCATCCCCTGAAGGAGAGATTCAATAACTTGGCACTAAGACAGCTTAAAAGAAGCAGCTTCATTCATCAGGCCAAGCATATGCGTAAGCTGATACCTGACCTTCCAACTGTAGTCGCTCCATTATCATCTGTACCAGAGCATTCAAGTGCCATGCCGTGTGGGTAGGCAATCATTTCTCTCCTCAATGCCCTGTCTTTGGACTTGATTATAAGATTCCCCGGTGACTTTCTTCCTAGCCACACTGCCAGCCCATCCAGTAACTTCTCTCTCTCTCTCTCTCTCTCTCTCTCTCTTCTCTCTCCTCTCTCTCTCTCTCTCTCTCTCTCGTCTTCCTCTGTCAATCTCTTTTCAGTTTTTCCAGTTGCCACAGTGTGTTCCAATTCTCCTCTTCTCAGGAAATGTCCTATAAATCTCGCTTGTCTGCCTCTGATCTTTGCTGTAATTTGCCTTCTAACTCCAGCCTCTCATAAGACTTCCTCATTGGTTTTCTTAGCTGTCCATGGTACCTCCAACATCCTTCTTATAAACCATATCTCCATGGCCTCCATTTCTCGCTGTACTCTCTTAATCATGGACCATGCTTCACATCCATAAAACAAAGTTGGCTCGATGTAACATTTAAGTACTTGGAATCTTGTTTCCATTGATATGGATCTGTTGCACAAGATGTTTCTCATTGTCTGGAATGCTGACTTGGCTTGAGCACGTCTGCTTTTTTATTTTGTTGTGACATTTCCCATCAATTGTTATAATTGTTCCTAAGTACTTGAATCTATCAACTTGTTTCAGTTCTGTGCCATCGATGGTAATGCTACATTTTGGTGGTATTCTTTTCTTTGAGATGACCATCACTTCAGTCTTCTTTCTGTTCAGGCTGAGACATTTATTTTTACTTTCACAAAATGCTATGTCCAAGATAGCCTGTAGCTCCCCTTCACTTTTAGCAATCAGAACTGTGTCGTCTGCATATCTTAAGTTGTTCAGGTTGTACCCACCAACTGATATTCCTGGCATGTTCTCTATATTTCTCATTATGTTTTCGCTGTACAAAGAGAAGAGGTCAGGAGATAAAACGCATCCTTGTCTCACTCCCAATTGTATGTCTTGGAATGCTCCTATTTGGTTTTCAACCCTCATTGCTGATGATTGCTGCCATTATATGTTCTTGATACGTGTGTACACATATGGATCTGCACATGATGCCGTAAGAATGGAGGGGCAGGAGCACATACTGAATATGTAAACAACACCACTGACAAGATTTCCATACCCAATGGAAAATACTACAACAACTATGATGCAGAAGTTAGGGCAATTATTGGTGCGATTGAAAAACTATCAGACTCCAGAATTGATACTTGCCCTGTAGTAATTCTCACAGATGCAAGATCAGTACTGGAAGCTCTTCAGTGCAACAAACTACCAGACCTTAAAGATGCCTTGTCAAAAATTGGCTTACAACACGGAGTCACCTTGCAGTTTATTCCTTCCCACTGTGGGATACCAGGCAATGAGAAAGCTGACCATCTGGCCAAAGAGGGCACTGAAATGGAGCAACCAGATTTACCAATTACCTATAATCAAAAGAAAAGCATGATAAAAACCTACAAGAAGCCACAAACACCACCACATGATGACTGTCACATGCTAAAGAGAAAGGAACAGGTCACCATTTTCCGTCTCCAAACAGGACACACCCGACTCCGAAGTCATATGTATACAAAGTTTAAAGTTGGTACTACTACTCTTTGTACATGTGACCAGGTGCCCCAAACTGTGGAACATATCCTCCAAAACTGCACCAACTATGAGACACTGAGAAATAATTACTGGCCTAGTGAAACCACCACAGAAGATAAGCTCTATGGTTCCATACATTAATTACAAAAAAACAGTGAAATTTATCCAAGAGACAGGACTGCAGATATAGACAGACAGTGTGTACAAAGAAGAGGAAGAAGAGGAGGAGGAGGAAGGAAGAAGAAGAAGAAAAAGAAGAAAGAAGGAAGAAGAAAAAAAGAAGGAGAAGAAAGAAGAAGAAAGAAGAAGAAGAAAGAAGAAGAAGAAAGAAGAAGAAGAAAGAAGAAGACAGAAGGAAGAAGAAGAAAGAAGGAGGAAGAAGAAAACAGAAGAAAGAAATAGAAAGAAGAAGAAAGAAGGAAGAAGAAGAAAAAAGAAGAATGAAGAAGAAGAAGAAGAAGAAAGAAGAAGAAGAAAAAAGAAGAATGAAGAAAAAGAAGAAGAAAAAAGAAGAAGAAAGAAGAAGAAGAAAGAAGAATATGAAGAAAGAAGAAAAAGAAGGAAGAAGAAGAAAGAGGAAGAAGAAAGAAGGAAGAAGAAGAAAGAAGAAGGAAGAAAAAGAAGAAAGAAAGAAGAAGAAAGGAAGAAGAAGAAGAAGTGTTACATTATCTTGACTAAAGTTCTAAATTCTGTTACAATATCTTGATTAAATTTTAAAGTGTGTTACAATATCCTGGCTAATGTTCTTAATTGTGTTATAGGATCTTGACCAGTGTTCTGAACTGTGTTATAGTACTTTGACCAATGTTCTAAATTGTGTTACAGTATCTTGACTAAAGTTATAGAAGGACATGTGATTAGATAAGTTCTCATGTTAGATATCCCTTTATCACATCATAAAGATTATCAGTATTAATCTTATTATATCATGTGTGTGTTTGACTGCCAGAACTGTGAATGTTAACTGCGAGGGCTCATTGTTTATGTGAATGTTAATTGTAAGAACTCATTGTTTTTGTGAATGTTCAGTGCGAGAACTCATTGTTTATGTGAATGTTCACTGCAAGAACTCATTGTTTATGTGACTGCAGGAATCACCGTCCTGCCTGCAGCCATGTTTAAGCTAACAGTAGCTGTAGTACAAGTGGTTCGTGGCATGATCCTGGACGGGAATGACCTACTTCTGATTGGAGTCCCACTGGCTATCTACCTGTATTATCTCTGCTACCTGAAACCTAAAGAGCCGCCCATGTGGATGTTGGATCCCAGCTCTGTCTGCAGCAAGTGCACCGCCAAACACACCAAAGACTTGAGCTGGAAATGTTAGCTCACTGAGCTTATCTTTGTCTGTTTGAAGACGTTTCTAAAATACTGACACTCTGTAGACACAGACCAATTATACTTTTATAAAAGATTCTATCACTCTTGTCCATTATGACTTAGTCAAGTTCAATACAAGCATATAACAACTAAAATCATCCAAACATCGAAACTTAGGTCGAGAACTTAACCCGTGCTTAATAAGGTCGATCATGGTTTTATAATGATCTGAAACAACAGTGTATAGTTTAGGTTTGATACAGAATTATATGTGGTATAGTTTATATTAGTTTGATAAAAAGAAAATATAGTTTTAATCTCAGTTCTAGTGGACGTGTAAATTACGTTATATTACATAAACGATTTACTTGACGTCAGATCTAAGAAGTTTCTTAGTTGTCTTCTAATGTTTGACAACTGCTCAAAGTTGTTCTATAATCTTAGAATTTGTCACATGTCCAACAATTAATATATCTCTAAATTGTATGTTATTTCTGTATGTCTGACACGTTAACATATCTCTAAATTGTATCTTATATCTGTATGTCTGACACGTTAAAATACCTCTAAATTGTGTCTCATGTCTGTATGCCTGACACGTTAACATATCTCTAAATTGTATCTTATATCTATATGTATGACGTGTTAAAATACTCTAAATTTTATCTTATGTCTGTATGTATGACACGTTAACATATCTCTAAATTGTATCTTATGTCTTTATGTCTGACACGTCAAAATATCTCTAAACTGTATCTTATATCTGTATGTCTGACACGTCAAAATATCTCTAAATTGTATCTTATATCTGTATGTCTGACACGTCAAAATATCTCTAAATTGTATCTTATATCTGTATGTCTGACACGTCAAAATATCTCTAAATTGCATCTTATATCTGTATGCCTGACACGTTAATATATATCTAAAGTGTATCTTATATCCGTATGTCTGGCACGTTAACATTGTGTGAATCGTCGAAAGTTTGACGTTTAAAGAACGTGACATAATGTAACATATTTCAACGTAATGTAGTAATGAAGCCAAGACATTTAACAGTTTGTAGCACTTTTGCTACTATCTGAAGTAAATGGTCACATGACTAAGAATGTAAGTGGAGGCTAATGACCGAAATAAATCAGATCAAATTTCTCTCCTTCAATCGTGCTTCTCCCCGAGGAAATTCGTCACCGAATTAATAAACGAATGGATTAATAATAATCATAATCATAATAATCTTCGTTCGCTTCTACCACCAAGATCGCCCTGTGATCCCACTGAATTTACTCCTGTGATTCTTCCAATAGTCTCATTTAGGACGGAAGTTCAGAGCATCTTGGGGCTTTGGCTTGTATTCTTGGTGGGTCACAGAAGCGGAAGTGCGTGACACTGTGGTTTTTATTGCACCATTTTAGTCTAGAGTTGGACTTTCTCATCGGAAAACGTCGACGTGGTTTGGATATCAGTATATCCCCGCCGAGTGAGAGGTGGTTGCCCATCCAATCCAGAGTTGAACTTTCTCGCCGGAAAACCTCAACGTTATTTGGATATAATATATCCCCGTCGGGTGAGAAGTGGTTGCCTATCTAGACTGCATGTCCAGTGTCTCCGACTTCGGCATTTTGTGGTCGTGGCCGCTACCCTTCCTGGCGGTGACCAAGGCGGAACTTTTATTGAGGAGGACGAATCCTCGCCACTAGTGAGTTTCACCCCTGGGTTAAGCCGGTTTAGGCTTATTATCCTAGTATGGGTGTATATAGGACGTGACCGGCCTCTAGAGCGAAGGTACCGTGTTATGCGTAGCCATCAAGTTTCACCCCTGGGTTAAGGCGGTTTAGTCGTATTGCCCCAGTATGGATGAATATAGGATGTGGCCGGCCTCTGGAGCAGAGGTGCCATGGTATGAGTAGCGCTCACCGCAAATCTACTGGCCATACCGATTAAACTTCACTTAGTCCTTTCCATCACCTTTTTCACAGTGGCGTCGCGCGGCAACCTTAATCGCATTTTTCTTCGTTGGCCGGGAGGAATTTCACCACACGCACGGCTGCTTAAGAATCTTGCCAGCATTGCCTTAGTTTAACCCCTGGGTTAAGCCGGTTTAGACATTTGAGCCAGTATGGGTCTATATAGGACATGGCTGGCCTTTCGAGCAGAGGTGCCTTGATATGAGTAGCCCTGACCTCGAGACTACTGGCTACTTCACTTAATCCTTTCCACCACCTTTTCCACGGCGACGCTGCACGGCAACCCCAATCGCATTTTTCTTCTTTGGCTGGGAGGAGCTTCACCCCACGCACGGTAGCTGAAGAAGCTTGCCATTGGCGAGCAGGAGTTCTTCTTCTCCTAGATGAGCCACCAACCAAGATTAACGAGTCTCATCTACCTAAAGCGTCTGGTTTTCAGGCGCCAGATATTCGCCATTCGCCCCTTCTCCTGCCAGTTTAAACAGTTCCGCCACGTGAAGGCCAGAAGCTGGATTTGGACTGTCAGAGGGTATTTGAGACGCACGCCATGGAGACATTTAATTGGAGTGGAGAGCTTACCCTCCACCCCACCTCCGGCTATTACAGTCCTTAGAACAATAATAATAATAATAAACATAATAATAATAACGCTGGTGGAAGTTAAGTCATCAAAATAAAATAATCGTGCGCTCTCTCTGTGTTAGCAGCATATAGAGTGATATTTTGTCAAATCTGACAGTCGTGAGGCTCTGGTGGCTACCTGCCTGTCCTTTCTGTCTGATTAATCAGTTCTTTTGTTGCAGCTCTCTCTCCCTCCCCCCACCCCACCCCCATATGTCTTATGTCAAGAAAAACAGCAAATTTCAGTGCCCGATTTGCGCCAGACAGTGTCAGAAACTGCTTAGTGAAAAAGCCGGTGTAACAGGCCAGAAGCCCTCCCTGCAGGACAGACTCTTCCCCAAGCTACGATTCACTCTCGGAATCATTCCTACCTGCGGTCACCACACATTAATTTGATTAGAATTGTTAAAATGACCCATAAATTTGGTTAAAATTGTCAGAGTGACCCATAAATTTGATTAAAATTGTCAGTGACCGATAATTTTGATAGAGTGTTCTGAAGTTTATTTTAAGAGCTGCAGAATTTCAGAGGAGAAGTCAGCGTGACCTGGAATCAAACTACTAAGGGATTTTGTTTCATAAAATTATTACTATTTTTGTTTATGCCAGTAAACGCAAAAAAAAGGGGGGGGGGGGGTGGTAGCGGTGGAGCTGAAGTAAAGTTTGGAATGAAGACATAATCCAGTCCACAACCATACCGCTGCAAAACCTGTCCGACAGACAAATGCTTTTTTTCCCTGGTACTTTCGGCGCCCCCTTGATAATAAACAGTAGAACAGATGTCTGGCCTCTTGAGTTTACAGTCACTAAATCGTTAGTCAGCACAGCAGCTTGTAAGTAGCTGCCCAGATATCCCACACCTCAGTCCCACGCTACTCACACTTTCTACATCTATAATAGTTCATTCTAATGTAGTCACAGACTTGGGAGAATATACATGACACAGCATTTTCAGTAAACATAATTTCACAACATCATGTACATCAGCACATTAGTTCGTGATCTCAAGTAAGGTCAAACAGGTGATGACAGGGTCACGTGCTGATCTCAAGTAAGGTCAAACAGGTGATGACAGGGTCACGTGCTGATCTCAAGCAAGGTCAAGCAGGTGATGACAGGGTCACGTGCTGATCGCAAGCAAGGTCAAACAAGTGATGACAGGGTCACGTGCTGATCTCAAGCAAGGTCAAACAGGTGATGACAGGGTCACGTGCTGATCGCAAGCAAGGTCAAACAGGTGATGACAGGGTCAGGTCACCTCACACTGTGCTGGAAAAATGTGACTGCTCACGAATTACAAAAAATCCTACTCTTAACCTACATGTATTTGTAGATAAACATAAAATCACTCCCCTGTAGATAACCAGCAAACCACTCCCCTGTAGATAACCAGCAAATCACCCCCCCTTAGATAACCAGCAAATCACCCCTCCCCAGTAGATAACCAGCAAATCACTCCCCTGTAGATAACCAGCAAATCACCCTCCCCCCTTAGATAACCAACAAATCACTCCTCTGTAGATAAACAGCAAATCACTCCCCTGTAGATAACCAACAAATCACTCCCCTGTAGATAACCAACAAATCATTCCCCTGTAGATAACCAACAAATCACTCCCCTGTAGATAACCAACAAATCACTGCCCTGTAGATAACCAACAAATCACTCCCCTGTAGATAATAAGCAAATCACTCCCCTGTAGATAACCAACAAATCACTCCCCTGTAGATAACCAGCAAATCACTCCCCTGTAGATAAACAGCAAATCACTCCCCTAAATAAACAGCAAATCACTCCCCTGTAGATAAACAGCAAATCACTCCCCTGTAGATAAACAGCAAATCACTCCCCTGTAGATAAACAGCAAATCACTCCCTTGTAGATAAACAGCAAATCACTCTCCTGTAGATAAACAGTAAGTCACTCCTCTCTAGATACCTTCTTCTTCGTTCGCTTCTACCACCAAGACCGCCCTGTGATCCTACTGAATTTACTCTGTGGTCCACATGAGATCCCCGAGAGCACCACAAGAGGTTCAGAGTATTGCAGGACTTGAGCCTGTATTCTCAGTGGGTCTCAGAAACGGAATTGCGTGACACCGTGGTTTTCGTTGCATCAGTTTATCTAGAGTTGGACTTTCTCACCTGAAAACCTCGACGTGTTTTGGATATCAGTATATCCCCGCTGGGTGAAATGTGGTTGCCCAACCAGGCTAGAGCTGGACTTTCTCATCGGAAAACCTCGCCGTGTTTTTGGATACCCGTGTATCACCGCCGGGTGAGAGGTGGTTGCTCATCTAGTCCAGTGTTGGATTTTCTCACCGGAAAACCTCAGCGTGATTAGGATACACATACATCCCCTCCGGGTGAGAGGTGGTTGCCTATCTAAATTGCACTGGTCCAGTGTCTCCGACTTCAGCATTTTGTGGTCGTAGCCGCTACCCTTCCTAGTTGTGACCAGGACGGAGCTTTTGTCCAGGAGGACGAATCCTCGCTACTAGTGAGTTTCACATTTGGGTTGAGCCAGTTTAGGCGCATTATTCCAGTATGGGCTGTTTAGGATGTGACTGACCTCTAGAGCGGAGGTACCGTGACATGAGTAGCCATCAAGTTTCACCCCTGGTTTAAGCCTGTTTAGGCATATTTCATCAATATGGGTGTATATCGGACGTGGCCAGCCTCTAGAGCAGAGGTGCTGTGGTATGAGTAGCTCTCGCCCTGAGACTACTGGGCATACCGATTAAGCTTCACTTTGTCCTTTCCATCACATTTTCACATCGGCGACGCACGGTAACCCTAATTGCTTTTTCGCATTTTCTTCATTTGCCAGGAGGAGTTTCACTCCACGCAAGGCATCCAGAGAATCTCGCCAGTAGTGTCTTAACCCCTGGGTTAAGCCACTTCAGGCAATTCGCCCGTAAAAGTGCACATAGGACGTGGCCGACCTCTAGAGCAGAGGTGCCGTGGTTGAGCAGTCCTGACCTCGAGACTACTGATTACTTCACTTAATCCTTTCTTTCACCTTTTCCGCAGTGGCCCCGCGCAGCAGCCCCATTCGCACCTTCTTCAGACGGGCCTGCGTGCCCAATTCTGAACCTTTTTGAAATAAAGATCAATCAATCACTGGCCGGGAGGAGCCCCCCTCCACGCACGGTAGCTGAAGAATCTCGCCAGCAGCGGGTTTTGAACTAATAAAAGCGCTCTATCTACGAGGATGGGAGCTTGTTAAGCATGTATTTGCTCTAGAATTGCCACAGGTATCCAAGTATGATCGTGTCATCTAAGGAAACTCGACTGATTTAATGAGCCATTCGCTGTTTCACCGTGAGACAGTGTGAACTTAGACATGCATGGCTTAATCTTTGAGAAAGCATATGCCTACTGGCAGGATCAACCAGATAGCTTTCTTTGCCGAACCTTAGTCGGATATCTGCCGACAGACCAACGCGGGACAAGGGAGACAGCGCTCTGCTCAGAGCGGATCCCTTTCGACTCCGGTGGCGTTTAACCACACGCTGCGGCGGCCAGCTCTCTCTGCTCTAACTAAAGAGAAGAAAGCCCGGCACCGACAACCAACGCACATTACATACTGCAGACCCAATACTCTTTGTGAGAGATGGGCCAATTTCGAGACCATCGGTCGACAAAACCATAGTACACCACAGACACGTTAGCACGAACCTGGCTGGCTAGCTGTTTATAGGCTTCGCTCGACGGAAAAACCACTCGCTTCTGCATCGAAACATCTTAACTCTTGCCATCCGGGAAGGGAGCGGAAACCTTTCTCCTCACGCACCGAACTCGAGAGTGTTTTTTCGCCAAAAGAACCCATATAGATAAACAGCAAACCACTCCCCTGTAGATAAACAGCAAATCACTCCCCTGTAGATAAACAGCAAACCACTCCCCTGTTGATAAACATCAAACAACTTCCCTGTAGATGAACAGCAAATCACTCCCTTGTACATAATCAGCTAACCACTCCCGTGTTGATAAACATCAAACCACTTCTCTGTAGATAAACAGCAAAACACTCCCCTGTAGATAAACAGCAAATCATTCCCCTGTAGATAAACAGCAAATCACTCCCTTGTAGATAACCTGCAAACCACTCCCCTGTAGACAACCAGCAAACCACTCCCCTGTAGATAACCAGTAAATCACTCCCCTGTAGATAACCAGCAAATCCGTCCTCTGTAGATAACCAGCAAATCACTCCTCTGAAAATAACCAGCAAATCACTCCTCTGTGAAGTGACAGAGCCAATCTTGGGTCTATAGCCAAACATGTCATTGTGAGTCTGTAGCCAAACAAGCCACTGTGAGTCTGTAGCCAAACATGTCATTGTGAGTCTGTGGCCAAACATGTCATTGTCAGTCTGTAGCCAAACATGTCATTGTGAGTCTGTAGCCAAACATGTCATTGTGAGTCTGTGGCCAAACATGTCATTGTGAGTCTGTGGCCAAACATGTCATTGTGAGTCTGTAGGCAAATATGTCATTGTGAGTCTGTGGCCAAACATGTCATTGTGAGTCTCTAGCCAAACATGCTACTGTTTGACTTCATCACAAACAATAGATTCAACACAACCATGACTGCATTCATGCCTACATATAAATGCCTTCTGAACAATACATTGACTAGGTATGCTAGCCTGAAATATTAATGTTTCATCTTCCATATTTGACTGCACCATGTGCTCTAGGTCTAGCACCTTGTAGGATGATACAATTGAAAGCAAATTCTTGTAGCATCTTTAAAGTGTTATCCAGGTTTAAGAGAATGCCAGCTCTCAAGTTAACTTGACGTATCACATGATAACTTTCAACTCACGTGTGTGTTGTTATCATATTATCTGATTTTAGCCAACCAGCAACTTCCTTACACATAGCTGACTAAACAGATTATAAAACTTAATTTTCTCACAAACCACACTGTAATTGATCTGCTTAAGCAAATTTTGTAACCAATTGAAAAGCAACATAAATCTAATCATCCTTTGTATGTAGATGGCTTATGTCGCCTTGCTTGCTACACACATGTACTTCTTTACTTCCGTCTGGCTAACAAGAAAAGCAACATAAACTAATTCTCGCCGGTGACTCCGTAATAAAATTTCATGGAAATCAATTTTCCTGTGGCATATTTTGGTGGGCGCCCAAATGCGGGAAACTTTATGATAGAAAATTGAGCTTTGAGAAAAGTTATCTACTGGTCGCTATCTTCAGTCCACTACGTTTTATACTCCCGCGTTCTTTCCTTCCTGTTGTAGACAACCCAGTGTAATGTTTCCTCTCCAAGTATAGCAAGGATCTCAGTACAGTTGCTTTACAGAATAGCATTCATAAACTAGTAAAACTGCTGCCTTCTTCTCCTACTCCTCCTCTTCTCCCCTCCTTCTTCACCACTCTTCTTCTTCTTCTTCTTCTTCTTCTTCTTCTCCCCCTTCTTCTTCTTCTTCTTCACCTTCTCCCCCTTCTCCTTCTTCTTCTTCTTCTTCACATTCTCCCCTTCTTCTTCTTCTTCTTCACCTTCTCCCCCTTCTTCTTCACCTTCTCCCCCTTCTTCTTCTTCACCTTCTCCCCCTTCTTTTTCTTCTTCACCTTCTCCCCCTTTTTCTTCTTCTTCTTCACCTTCTCCCCTTTCTTCTTCTTCACCTTCTCCCCCTTCTTTCTTCACCTTCTCCCCCTTCTTCTTCTTCTTCTTCACCTTCTCCCCCTTCTTCTTCTTCTTTTCTTCTTCTTCTCTTCTTCACCTTCTCCCCCTTCTTCTTCTTCACCTTCTCCCCCTTCTCTTCTTCGTCTTCTTCTTCTTCTCCCCCTTCTTCTTCTTCTTCTCCCCCTTCTTCTTCTTCTTCTCCTTCACCTTCTCCCCCTTCTTCTTCTTCTTCATTCTCCCCCTTCTTCTTCTTCTTCTTCTTCTTCACCTTCTCCCCCTTCTTCTTCTTCACCTTCTCCCCCTTCTTCTTCTTCTCACCTTCTCCCCCTTCTTCTTCTTCTTCTTCTTCTTCTTCTTCACCTTCCCCCTTCTTCTTCTTCACCTTCTCCCCCTTCTTCTTTTCTTCTTTCTTCTCCCCCTTCTTCTTCTTCTTCTCCCCCTTCTTCTTCTTCTTCTCCTTCACCTTCTCCCCCTTCTTCTTCTTCTTCACTTCTCCCCCTTCTTCTTCTTCTTCTTCTTCTTCACCTTCTCCCCCTTCTTCTTTTCTTCTTTTCTTCTTCTTCACCTTCTCCCCCTTCTCTTCTTCTTCTTCTTCACCTTCCCCCTTCTTCTTTCTTCTTCTTCTTCTTCACCTTCTCCCCCTTCTTCTTCTTCTTCTTCACCTTCTCCCCCTTTTCTTCTTCTTCTTCTCCCCCTTCTTCTTCTTCACCTTCCCCCTTCTTCTTCTTCTTCACCTTCTCCCCTCTTCTTCTTCTTCACCTTCTCCCCCTTCTTCTTCTTCTTCTTCTTCTTCTCCCCCTTCTTCTTCTTCTTCTTCTTCTTCTCCCCTCTTCTTCTTCTTCTTCACCTTCTCCCCCTTCTTCTTCTTCTTCACCTTTTCCCCTTCTTCTTCTTCACCTTCTCCCCCTTCTTCTTCTTCTTCTTCTTCACCTTCTCCCCCTTCTTCTTCTTCTTCCCCTTCTTCTTCTTCTTCTTCTTTTTCTTCTTCTTCTTCACCTTCTTCTTCTTCTTCACCTTCTTCTTCTTCTTCTTCACCTTCTTCTTCTTCACCTTCTTCTTCTTCTTCACCTTCTTCTTCTTCTTCTTCTTCTTCTTCCCCTTCTTCTTCTTCTTCACCTTCTTCTTCTTCTTCTTCTTCTTCTTCTTCTTCTTCTTCTTCTTCTTCTTCTTCTTCACCTTCTTCTTCTTCTTCTTCTTCTTCTTCTCCCCCTCTTCTTCTTCTCCTTCTTCACCTTCTACCCTTCTTCTTCTCCCCCTTCTTCTTCTTCTTCTTCTCCCCCTTCTTCTTCTTCTTCTTCACCTTCTCCCCCTTCTTGTTCTTCTTCTTCACCTTTCCCACCTCTTCTTCTTCACCTTCTCCCCCTCCTCCTCCTCCTTCTTCTTCAGCTTCTTCCCTCCTCCTCCTTCTTCTTCACCTTCTCCCCCTCCTCTTCCTTCTTCTTCTTCTTCAGCTTCTCCCCCTCCTCCTTCTTCACCTTCTCCCCTCCTCCTCCTTTTTCTTCTTCTTCACCTTCTCCCCCTCCTCCTCCTCCTTCTTATAACCTTCTCTCCCTCCCTCATCCTTCTTCTTAACCTTCTTTCCTCCCTCCTCCTTCTCCTCCTCCTCCTCCATCTTCTTCTTCTTCCTTTTCTTTGCTCATCTTGAGTAGGTTAAACACGTCTGTGCTTGGCTTGAGTAGGTTTAACAGGTCTCTGCATGGCTTGAATAGGCTCAACAGTTCTGTACTCGTTTTTAGTAGGTTGAAGAAGTCTGTGCTCGTCTTGAGTAGGTTGAACAGTTCTGTGCTCGTCTTGAGTAGGTTGAACAGTTCTGTGCTAGTCTTGAGTAGGTTGAATAGGTCTATGCTTGGCTTGCGTAGGTTAAAGAGATCTGTGCTCGTCTTGAATAGGTTGAAGAGGTCTGTGCTAGGCTTGAGTAGGTTGAAGAGGTCTGTGCTAGTCTTGAATAGGTTGAAGAGGTCTGTGTTAGGCTTGAGTAAGTTGAAGAGGTCTGTGCTAGGCTTGAGTAAGTTGAAGAGGTCTGTGCTAGGCTTGAGTAAGTTGAAGAGGTCTGTGTTTGGCTTGAGTAAGTTGAAGAGGTCTGTGCTTGGCTTGAGTAAGTTGAAGAGGTCTGTGCTTGGCTTGAGTAAGTTAAAGAGATCTGTGCTAGGCTTGAGTAGGTTGAAGAGGTCTGTGCTAGTCTTGAATAGGTTGAAGAGGTCTGTGCTTGGCTTGAGTAAGTTGAAGAGGTCTGTGCTTGGCTTGAGTAGGTTGAAGAGGTCTGTGTTTGGGTTGAGTAGGTTGAAGAGGTCTGTGTTAGGCTTGAGTAAGTTGAAGAGGTCTGTGCTAGGCTTGAGTAGGTTGAAGAGGTCTGTGTTTGGCTTGAGTAAGTTGAAGAGGTCTGTGCTAGGCTTGAGTAAGTTGAAGAGGTCTGTGCTTGGCTTGAGTAAGTTGAAGAGGTCTGTGCTTGGCTTGAGTAAGTTGAAGAGGTCTGTGTTTGGCTTGAGTAAGTTGAAGAGGTCTGTGCTAGGCTTGAGTAAGTTGAAGAGGTCTGTGCTTGGCTTGAGTAAGTTGAAGAGGTCTGTGCTTGGCTTGAGTAAGTTGAAGAGGTCTGTGCTAGGCTTGAGTAAGTTGAAGAGGTCTGTGCTAGGCTTGAGTAAGTTGAAGAGGTCTGTGCTATTCTTGAGTAAGTTGAAGAGGTCTGTGCTAGGCTTGAGTAAGTTGAAGAGGTCTGTGCTAGGCTTGAGTAAGTTGAAGAGGTCTGTGTTTGGCTTGAGTAAGTTGAAGAGGTCTGTGTTAGGCTTGAGTAAGTTGAAGAGGTCTGTGTTAGGCTTGAGTAAGTTGAAGAGGTCTGTGCTAGGCTTGAGTAAGTTGAAGAGGTCTGTGCTAGGCTTGAGTAAGTTGAAGAGGTCTGTGCTATTCTTGAGTAAGTTGAAGAGGTCTGTGCTAGGCTTGAGTAAGTTGAAGAGGTCTGTGCTAGGCTTGAGTAAGTTGAAGAGGTCTGTGTTTGGCTTGAGTAAGTTGAAGAGGTCTGTGTTAGGCTTGAGTAAGTTGAAGAGGTCTGTGCTAGGCTTGAGTAAGTTGAAGAGGTCTGTGCTAGGCTTGAGTAAGTTGAAGAGGTCTGTGCTAGGCTTGAGTAAGTTGAAGAGGTCTGTGTTTGGCTTGAGTAAGTTGAAGAGGTCTGTGTTTGGCTTGAGTAAGTTGAAGAGGTCTGTGCTAGGCTTGAGTAAGTTGAAGAGGTCTGTGCTAGGCTTGAGTAAGTTGAAGAGGTCTGTGCTAGGCTTGAGTAAGTTGAAGAGGTCTGTGCTAGGCTTGAGTAAGTTGAAGAGGTCTGTGCTAGGCTTGAGTAGGTTGAAGAGGTCTGTGTTAGGCTTGAGTAAGTTGAAGAGGTCTGTGCTAGGCTTGAGTAAGTTGAAGAGGTCTGTGCTAGGCTTGAGTAAGTTGAAGAGGTCTGTGCTAGGCTTGAGTAAGTTGAAGAGGTCTGCGGGATATGCTCTTGCGCCTGGACACCAAAACAACATGGGCATGTTTTGTAGCAGTATATTAGAATAGGCATAGAGTGATCGGAAAAATCTGATTCTCTGGTTGTCGCTCGGTTTAAAAAACAAGAAAGCACCGTACGGCACTCCAGCAGACGATATTGGGGAGATGAGAATTTTAGTTAGCACAGATATGATAGAAGTTTTGATCAGAGTAGAAGTTTTTATGATGGACTGTGATCAGTGTGAAACTATGTAGAATAACTTGGAGGATTTAGTCTGGTCAGCTTGACCAAGATGTTTTTGCTGGCTGTTATTCTGGTACTGTTGAGATTTATTAGGACCAGTGGTTCTAAAAATGTGTGTGTGACTTGTGTGGAAATTCAGTGGCATGTTCATGATATTCAGTAAGTTGTACTTTTGTTATCACGATGTTAGACTGCTGTTTGTCTGGGTGTGAATGTAGATCACTCACTTCCCATATGGCAAACTTCTGTCTTGCTGGGGGTGGAGCCTAACTGTACTTATTGTTTAACATTCTTCATCTCATGTCACCTATCATTAGTACTCATTAATAAAACTTGTTTTGTACTTCTCATCTTGTCAAGTCACTACACGATGTTATCTGTAGTTTTGTCTCGGAAAAGTCAGAGGTTTTCATATTGTGCTGCTGTGATCTACGTTGGAGTTGTGTGTGGCTGTGTTCGTTTATCTGCGTATACCAAAGAAACAATTGCTTATACTGTCAGATTCAACAGTCAAATTGACTATAACTTACTCCACTCAAACTCATAGAGCAGTAGCACACACAATCTCGGTAATTTGTCATCACTTAAAAGTAGTGATATTATTTAAGACCACGTGAAACTCTAAGGAGGACATTGTTAAGAGAAGCCAGTTTAGTTGGCATAACATCCTTTGATGAGGTTGAAAAAGTCGCGGAAAACATGAGAACTTGGCAAACAACTATGCCAGCCCTATATGACGTTTAACGGCACGGGAAGAATGTAAATGTAAGATATTTTTTTCATAATTTGGTTGACTATTATACTGGGGTTTGGAGGAGACATAAAAATCGTTGAACCGTTGAGGCGGGACATGATTAAAAAAAAAGGTTGGGAAACGATGATGTACAGTAAAGTAGGTTATATATCATAGCAAATAAAAATAATAAATTTGCATGTAAACGACTTGCAAATGCAACGTGAACTTCTCAAAGAAACAGACATCAAGAAAACAAAATACTTTGGCCACACCAAAAGGACAATAACGTACTGAAGATCGTGCTAGAAGGAAAGGTGGGCGGAAAAAAAAGAGAGATAAAAGGGATGGCGGCTGCAGTAAAGTTGGTTTGAATAATAAAGGTAGATAGAGGTGTATGGTAAAGTTTTACAAGGGAGAGGGAGTAAGTGAGAAAAAAAAACGAATAGAAAGTATAAGAGTAAGATGAGAATGTATAAATGAAACATATACAACATCCAATATTTCGGCATAAGCCTTTTTCGAGGATTACATACACAAACAAAACACGACATATAACTAATAGAAAATGAAAAACGTATCTTAGTGTCACCCTCCTAAGTAGGAGACACAAGAATGCATGTCCCGTTGACGAGGCATAAGAGACCTGGAGGGGGGGGGGACACAAAGGATAGCAAATGAAGCCAATTGGAAATAAGAGACGGGGAAACGGAGAGAAACATCTGGGGCAATAGAAACCTGTAGGCTGCTAGAGAAGTAGGTGTCCCCCGGGGGGGGGGGGGGGATTAGATGGGAAGATAATGAATGAAGAACTAGGAACGAACAGAAAGGGTCATAAACACCTGTAAGCCGCTAGAGGCGCAAATCGGGGTGGGGAGGGGCGAGGGAAGCAGGGAGATAATATGAAACTGGTGAATGAAGGACAGCCACAGCCTACAAGAAGAGATTACTAGCAGTAATTTCAATCAAGAACTTGCCAATCATTCCACAGCACTCAGTGAAGTAGAGGATATAGGTATGGATGAATTATGGAATTCTTACAGCATAACCATAATCACAGCAGCAAAAGCAAGCGCTGGACTGAAAAAAACCAAATAGAAAAGCATGGATATCAGAAAACACATGGAAGTACACACATGAAAGATGAGCAGTCAAATTAGACATGTTGAATGTAAGGACAGATCACGGAAAAGATCTGGCGAAAGCAACATACAAAGAAATAGACAAGAAAGTAAAAAGTTCAGCTAGAAGGGATAAAAGAGAATACATAGACAATATGGTGGAAGAGGCAGAGAAAGCAGCAAAAACAGGAGACAGCAAAACTTTATATAACATACAAAAGAGGCTAACAGGTACTATTATATCTAAAGAAAGACCAATCCTTAGCAAAACTGGAACCCTATTAACATCAAGTAAAGACCAAAAGCAAAGATGGACTGAACACTTCCAAGAAATACTTAATCGACCACACCCAAAAGAATTGATAAACCTTGAAAATGACTTACCAGCCCCACAACTAAATGTCAACCTAGATGAAATTACATTGCATGAAATTGAAACAGCAGTGAATTTAATGGCTAACAACAAAGCTGCAGTTGAAGATGAAATAACAGCCGAGATGCTAAAAGCTGTCAATAGTGACAACATGAAACAACTACAGAGAATGTTTCATAAGATTTGGAAAGAAGAAAAGGTCCCTTCCAAATGGAAAAAAAGGAATCATTGTTAAAATACAAAAAAAGGCAACCTTAGTGATTGTAACAATTGGAGAGGAGTAACTTTAGTATCAGTTGTGCCAAAAGTATTTTGCAAGGTCATTTTGAATAGACTTAAAGATATAGTGGATACCGCAATGAGAGAAGAACAAGCAGAATTTCGAAAAAGGAGTACCCGTCTTGATCAGATCTTTACTCTAAGAATAATAGTTGAAGAACATATTGAAAAGCAGAAACCATTAATATTGAACTTCACAGACTTTTAAAAAGGCATTTCATAGCATACACAGAGATTCATTGTGAAGAATTTTAAGTCTATATGGAATACCATCTAAAATTGTCAACATCATTAGAGATCTCTGCAACGGATATGTTTGTGCAGTCAAGACAGAAGAAGGGATAAGTGAATGGTTCCAGATTGAAACAGGTGTGAAACAAATATGTATACTGTCTCCTTTGCTTTTTGGAATTGCAATAGACTTCATAATGAAAAAATACTGCACAGGTAACACAGGTATTGACTAAGTACATGGGACTCAACTAGAGTTATAAGCACAAAAACCAAGTTAAGACTATTCAATTCAAATGTACTATCCACTCTCATTTATGCATGCGAAAGCTGGAAAACTAAAGAAATATATAATAAATTAGACTCTTTTGAAAACAAATGTTTAAGGAAAATACTCGGCATCAAGTGGAACGACTTCAAGAACAATGCAGAGATAAGACAGATGACTGAACAACAACCAGTCTCTTGGGTGATTAGGAAAAGGAGATGGACATATGTTGGTCACGTGATGAGAAGAAACAATCAGAGAATCCTAAAGAAGCTATCAAGTGGAACGCAACAGCCTGAAGAAAAAGAGGCAGACCACGTGAAAGTCTAAAGAGGACATTGTTAAGAGAGGCCAAATTTAATAGGCATAACATCCCTTGATGAGTTTGAAAAGCTTGCCGAAAACAGGAAAAATTGGCGAACTACCTTGCTAGGCCTATGTGACGTTCAACGGCACGGGAATAAGATAATAAGAGAATGAAGGACAAAACCCGAGGGGGCAATGAACACCTATAGGCCACCAAAGAAGAAGAGAAGGTGGCGATGGGAAGGGGGAGGGAAGCTAGGAGAAAGAAACAAGAAAGTAGAGTATAAATCGAAGAGAAAAAGTGGGAAACAAAGAAGATAAAGGAAGCTGAAGACATTTTTAATTCCAGCTGGGTGGAAGCAGCCAGCCTGGAAAATAAGGCGCTGTTCTAGGACCCTCCGAGATCGTACATCAGCCTCTTATTTCCGATTTGCTTCATCTGCTATCCTTTGTGCACCCCACTCCCACGTGGTCTTTATGCCTCGTCAATGAGACACGCATTCTTGTGTTTCCTAACTAGGAGGATGCCACTAAGATAAATTTTTCATTTTCTGTTGGTTATATGTCGTGTTTTTTATATTCGTTTGTTTATGTAATCCTAAAAAAGTGCTCAAGCCGAAATATTGGATGTTGTATGTTTTTCATCTATACATTCTCATATTACTCTCATACTTTCTATTCGTTTTTTTCTCACCTACTCACTCCCTCTCCCTTGTAAAACTGCATCGTGCACTTTAATTTACCTTTAAAAGGAAATAAGAGCGAAATGTAGACAGAGATGTACATGGGAAGATAATATATAAAAGGGGACATGATACCGCCTGGCTGAGTGGATCGTAATGGCCAGTGAGTATCTGGAGATTCATTACTGCCAACCTTCGTGCCGAAGACGGGACGCGATGATGGAATTGCTCAAGGAGCTGTCCCGAACGTTCTACAACTTGTTATTTAGTTGTTCTTTTCATATCTCTTTATCTTTTATGTTTTTGTATGATTAAGATGTAAAGCGAAACGTTAAAACTGTGTGCAGGTTAACTAACAAAACTGTTTCTACGTTTGTGTAACATCTCTCTCTCTCTCTCTCTCTCTGAACCTTAAGTGCCCAGGGCACATGGGGCTTCCGCAAGGGTTTTCCACAAATGCCTGTCCTTCGCCTTTTTTTCTGCTCTTGCCCAGGTGAGCCCTCTATTGCTCAACATCCTTTCTGTTGTTCTTCTCCCTATCTCTTTTGGTCTACCCTTACTTCTGCTCCCCTGTGGTGTCCATCTTAGTGCTATTTTTTATAGTTAGTTGTCAGTCATTCCGAGCACATGTCCCAACCATCGCCAGCGTCTTTCCTCAATAATTGTTGTCAGTGGTTTCATCTGCATTTCTGCTAATAAGATGTTATTTCTTATGGTGTTTGGCCAAAATATTTTTCTAATTCTTCGTAAACATTTAATCTGGAAAGAATTCAACTTGTTTTCTATGGTTTTGGTGATTTTCCAGCATTCACTTCCATAGTGTAGTACACTTAGAACATTACTCTTAAATATCCTGATTTTCATATTTATGTTTAGTTTTTTTTTTATTTCCATATAGTCTGCAGCATTGCAAAAGCCTGGTTTGCTCTAGTAAGTCTGCTGTTGATGTCCTCTGTGCTGTCTCCATTTTCTACTACTCTGCTGCCAAGATATACAAATTCGTTGACCTCCTCCACTAACTTGTTATCTACTCTGAGTACATTTCTGTTGTTCACATTTTGCTTCATTAACTTTGTCTTTCCTACGTTGATCTTTAGTCCTATGTTGTTTGCATTCTGAGTTAGCTTGTTTATTTTATCTTGCATATCTTTGTGACTGCTTGATAATAGACAAATGTCGTCCGCAAAGTCAAGGTCTTCCAGCACTGTGTCAAGGGTCCATTGTAATCCTCTGCGTTTGTCTGATGTTGCCTCCTTCATTAACCAGTCTACTGCCAAGATAAATCATGTTGGTGATAGTACACATCCCTGTTTCACTCCTGTTTGTACCCTAAAGCTGCTGGAGTTATGTTCTCCACAGATAACTTTGCACTGAAAACCCTCGTATAGGGCTTTGATTATATTAACTATTTTATGGGGGAGGCCATGCCATCTTAGGATTTTCCACAGTGCATCTCTGTTGACACTGTCAAAGGCTTTCTCAAAATCTATGAACAATGCATATGTTGTGCTATGCCACTCATTTGCCTGTTCTAATATTTGTCTAAGTACAAATATGTGGTCTATGCATGATTTTCCTTTCCTAAATCCTGCCTGCTCTTTCCGAAGTTTTTCCTCAAGTGTTGGTACAATTCTGTTGATGATTATTCTGCAAAATACTTTACTGGTGAGTGGCAGTAGGGTAATGCCTCTCCAGTTCCCGCAATCTCTGAGGTCATCCTTCTTTGGTAGTTTTACTATAAGCCCAGTTTTCCACTCCTCTGGGGCTTCTAGATCCCAAATTTGTTGTAATATCCGGCAAAGTTGTTTTGGTGTTTCTGTTTCTTCTGCTTTCAACATCTCAGCAGTCACTTCATCTTCACCTGGTGCCCTGTCTGATTTTAGCTTCATTATCGCCTCCTTTACTTCATTTATTGTTATTGGTCCTGTATTGATGTTTAGTTCCGTTTTTGCTTCAGGTATGTCTATTGTATGTGCTGCTTGTGTTCTGTTTAGTAGGGTGTTAAAGTGTTCCCTCCATCTTTCAATTTTTTCTTTCTCCACTGACCAGTTGTCCATTTTGTGTTCTTACTGCACTTTCACATCTTGTGTTGAAGTTACATGTCATCTACTTTGTGATTTTATATATGGTTTTCATGTCATTTGTATATGCTGCTTTCTCTGCTGTTTCTGCTAAGTTGTCATAATATTGACGTTTATCTTGACGGCATGATTCCTTCACTTCTTTGTCTTTTTGTGCATAATTACTTAAAACTCGTTCTTTAAGCCGTTGTGATTTGGTGTTCAGCAATTTTTTCTTGATTTCTTTTCTTTGCTCTATCTTTTCCCATGTGGTCTTGCTTATCCATTCCTCTTTTCTCCTTTTCCGATATTCCAGCACCTCTTTTGCTGTTTCCTGTAGTGTTTTATTGAACTATAATATGGACATTTCTGCTTCGTCTTGTAGGACACTGAAGCGGTTCTTAAGTACTATTGAGAATTCATTTCTTATTTGCTGGTCTATCAGTTTTCTTGTATCAAAATGTATCTTTCTGTGTTCTCCGATTTTGGCTTTCCTTAATTTTAGTTTTATTTTTGCTACCAGAAGGTTATGATCACTTCCTACATCTGCTCCTTTCCTTGCTCGCACATCTTGTAGTGACCGTTTCCACTTGTTGTTTATTAGTATGTGATCGATTTGGTTTTCTGTGGTTTTATCTGGGGACCTCCAAGTCACCTTATGGATGTTTTTGTGTTGGAAAATTGTCCCTCCGATGGTCATCATGTTTTCTTCACAGAAACTGCACAATCTTTCTCCATTTTCATTTATTTCTCCGATTCCTTCTCTTCCCATGATTCTTCTTATATCTTCATTTCCTTCACCTACTTTTGCATTGAAGTCGCCCAAGATGAGTAGCATATCATGCTTGGGTATTGTTTCTACTGTGGCTTGGAGGCTGTTGTAAAAATCTTTTAATTCCTCTTCGGCTGCTTCTGTTGGTGCATAACAAACTATAATAGACAGCTTCGTGAATCTTGAGTTGAACCGTGCATATAATAATCTCTCATTTATTGGGGTCCATTTCAGCAATGCTCTTGATGCTTCTTTCGTTATAATCAATGCTACTCCTCCTTCATGAAGATCTTCTTTACCTGACCATATTATTGTATCTTCTATGTGCTGTGTTGTTAATTTCCTTCTGCCTTGTCCTGTCCATCTTGCTTCTTGTATTCCTAGTATGTCTAGTTTGTATCTGTGCATTTCCTTGATGGTTTGTGCTAGTTTTCCAGTCTGGTTTAGTGTTCTTACATTCCAGCTGCCTATTTGTATCTTGTGTTTAGGTTCCAGGAGGTCTGCAGTCAGGCTGGGGACTTCCAGTGGCTGGCTTTCATCCACAACCTTCATGGGCTCAGTTTCCTGATAAACACTTCTCCTTCCACCTGCATTTGCTTTTTCCCTTGCTTCCGTTTCTGTAGCAGTCTGATAGTTTTTTTTTTACCAGATAGGGTTGCTGGCCCTATGCCGAACCCTCCTTAGTCGCCTTTTACGATCATGTGTGGTAGGGTACAGTGGTCCTATTCTTTGCAGATCCCGGGTACCACACGGTGTGTGTGTGTGAGTGTGTTTGTGTGACATAGTTTAACATTTTGTTGGGACGGACCAGCGGACTAATCAACTTCCGGTAATGGAGGATTAGATTTTTCGCCCCTCTAGAAGGTTGGTAAAACTATTTTCCTTTTGTTGCCTTTTCAAACGTTGTTTGTTTAATACAATATAGCAGAAATGACGTTTATTCCGTGCTTTATCTTGACAACGATATTCTGTCGGCTCAACAATAACGAATGCAATGATATACCAAAAGTTGTAACAATTTCCTGAATATATTCAGGAAGTGAGAAACGTGAACGAGGAGTAGGAATAATATTTGACGAACAAACAGTAAGGACAATTGTAGGATATTTGAACATCTCGGACCGAGTCCTGCTAGCCCAACTGTAAGGACGACCAGTGAACATAAATATTATACAAGTGTACGCTCCAACATCTGAAAGTTCTGAAGAAGATGTACAGATATTTTATAATGACATAGAGACAGCACTAAAACACACAAAGTCACATGAAGTTACCATAGTCATGGGAGATTTTAATGCCAAAGTTGGTAAAGAAAGAACTTCAGACATCGTTGGTGACTATGGACTGGGGGAGAGGAATGACAGAGGTTGCAAATTAATTGAATGGACAAAAATACACAGCATGGTTGTAGGAAACACCTGGTTTAAACAACATCCTCGAAGACTAGCAACGTGGTGCAGCCCAGACAAAAAGACTTTTAATCAGATAGACTACATATTAATCAACAAACGATTCCGCAATGCATTACTGACAACAAAAACCATGCCAGGAGCTGACTGCAATAGTGACCATGACCCACTCTGTGGAAAAATTAGAATAAAGCTAAAGAAAACATGCAGAAAAGTGAGAAACATCAAACTGAATACAGAACTCCTTAAAAATGACCAAGAACTGAGAGAACAATACAAAGTTATTATAACAAATAGATACAATGCAATAGCAAAGATAAATAGTATAGATGAACAAGGGGCAATGATAAGATATTCTATCCACCAAACTGTTAAGGAGATAATACCACCAAAAAAAGAAGCCTCTAAAAATAAATGGATGACAGATGACATCTTAAGATTGATGGACAAGAGGAGGAGGAGGAGTAAAAATAATGAGAAAAAATATAGCAAGATAAATAAAGAAATAAGACGCAAATGCAGAGAAGCAAAAGAAGTGTGGTTAAATGAACAATGCAGACAAATAGAGGACTCTCATAATAAAGACAGCAAAAACATGCACAAACGAATTAATGAACTCACAGACAGGAAAAAAAATATACCACAGGATGCCTGAAATCGAAAGAAGGTAAAATGTTAATGGGAAAAGAAGACATTGTGGACAGAGTATATTGGTGAGCTGTATGGAGGAGAAAGACCAGAATTAACACCAGATACTGAAAACTGTGATGTACCACCAGTACTTGAAGATGAAATCATAGATGCCATCAAACACATGAAGAAAGGAAAAGCGACTGGGCCTGATAATATAACAATAGAAGAAATAGAGGCACTAGAGGAGACAGGTATAAAAATAACCAAGTTACTGAACAACATTTAAAACAGTGGTTATATACCAAATGACCTGATTAAATCCACATTTATAGCACTACCAAAGAAACCAGGTGCAAAGGAATGTGATGACCACCGGACTATCAGCCTCTCATGTCACATAACGAAGCTATTTCTGAGAATCATAATGAGAAGAACAAGGAAAAAGATAAAAATGGAAATAGCAGATGAACAGTTTGGATTTGTTGAAGGAAAGGGAACACACAATGCCATTTATGCTTTACAAACACTAACAGAAAGAGCTTTAGAAGTACAGAGAGATCTCTGCTTATGCTTCATTGATTACACCAAGGCATTCGACAAGGTGAAACATAACAAAATTATTAAAATGCTTGAAGACGTCAATATAGACGGCAAAGACCTGAGGATTGTAAAACATCTATACTGGCAGCAAGAAGCAGCAGTTCAAGTTGAAAATAGAACTGGAAAATATCAACCTATAAAACAAGGGGTGCGACAAGGATATGTACTGTCTACAGACCTTTTTTCTCTGTACAGCGAGAATATTCTAAGAATGATCATCACAGAACCTGGCATAAAAATTGGAGTCTTGTAAGATCAGCAGCCACACTTAGTGTTCTAGATGACAAAATATCCATGTGACATCTGGATACGCGTGTATACAGATGGATCTGCACATAATGCCATAAAGAATGGAGGGGCAGGAGCATATATTGAATATCCAAACAACACCATTGACAAGATTTCCATACCCACTGGTAAATACTTCAACAACTTTGATGCAGAAGTTAGGGCAATTATTGCTGCAGTTGAAAAACTATCAGACTCCAGAATTGATACATGTCCTGTAGTAATTCTCACAGATGCAAGATCAGTACTGGAAGCTCTTCAGTGCAACAAACTACCAGACCTTAAGGATGCCTTGTCAGAAATTGGCTTACAACATGGAGTCACTTTGCAGTGGATTCCCTCCCACTGTGGGATACCAGGCAATGAGAAAGCTGACCATCTGGCCAAAGAGGGCACCGAAATGGAGCAACCAGACATACCAATCACCTATAATCAGAAGAAAAGCATGATAAAAACCTACAGGAAGCCACAAACACCACCACATGATGACTATCACATGCTAAACAGAAAGGAACAAGTCACCATCTTCCGTCTCTGAACAGGACACAGCCGACGCCGAAGTCATACGTATACAAAGTTTAAGATTGGTACTACTAATCTATGTACATGTGCCCAGGTGCCCCAAACTGTGGAACATATCCTCCAGAACTGCATCAACTACGAGACACTGAGAAATAATTACTGGCCCAGTGAAACCACTAAAGAAGATAAGCTCTACAGTTCCATACATGAGTTACAAAAAACAGTGAAATTTATCCAAGAGACAGGACTGCAGATATAGACAGACAATGCGAACGAAGAAGAAGAAGAAGAATTGGAGGATACAATATTAACAACCTTCTGTATGCTGACGACACAGTACTGATAGCTGAGAACCAACAAGACCTGCAAAATATCCTGGATAAAGTCGCCAAAGAAAGTGAACAGAAAGGCCTTACTTTGAACATCAAAAAGACAGAGACTATGGTTATATCTAAGAAACATGCAGAAAATCACAAGAGAATTACCTGGGATTCGAACACCGACTCCAGTAGGACGAGCAGCTGTCTAGCCACAAGAGAACAGCGTACTATTGACTTAGCCAACTAGCACCCCTTCTTTTTTTTTACCGTGTTCGAATCCCAGGTAATTCTCTTGTGATTTTTCTTTCTCTCACGTCTCACTAAAGTGCTTTGTCTACGATTTTTTCGAGGTCTAATCCTACAAAATTTGTTCTCTTACTTTATCGTACCAAAGCCTCGTAGTTTCCTATTTATAAAAAAATTGTTCCAGTGCTACAGCTGATGCTGACACAAATTGATGTCACTGTCTGAGCGAACAAAGAAGAAGAAGAATACAAATACAGATTAACAGACTTAGACTAATACAGTATAGCAAATTGATACCATAAACTTGTTTATGTATTAAAGATCTCTTACAACCCACAGATTTGTGCTTGAAACCACGTTTGATCACATCTAATCTAATGAAAATGAAGTCGTGCATCCCTGCAAAGGACAAGGAAGAAGATGAAGTGAATCAAGAAGTTCCCCAGAATTTCATCCCATCTCTTCAGCCTCGCAACAGTGTACCCAACTCTGCCCAGCCCACATCAATGAGGCAGAGTCAGACGGAGTCATCTCCCATTTCCTGGCAACCAACTTGTGGTCCTCGAAGAGTTTCACCGCCCCCGCCAGCCCCAGCGTTGCCAAGTCTGAAGCTGAGCGAGCAACATAACTGGCAGGCCTCGGTCCAGAGTGTTCGAGAACGAAACGCTGTCATGTTCAACAACCCTCTTATGGCAGATGTTTTCTTCACTGTCGGCTCTGCTGGAAACCAGAGGAGGATTCCAAGCCACAAATATGTCTTGGGCTCTGGCAGCTCTGTCTTCTACGCCATGTTGTACGGTGGTCTGGCTGAGGAAACAAAAATTATGGAAATAAATATACCTGATGTGGAACCAGCGGCATTTCTCAATTTACTCAGGTTGGTATTTCTCAGTTTAGTCAGGTTGGTATTTCTCAGTTTACTCAGGTTGGTATTTCTCAGTTTAGTCAGGTTGGTATTTCTCACTTTACTCAAGTTGGTATTTCTCACTTTACTCAAGTTGGTATTTCCTTCATAATAGAGGTAAATGAATTTTAAAAAATAGATCCCAGCTGACTCTAAAATATATCCCACATGACTAAAAAATGTATCTCGTCTGACTTTAAATTATATCTGAACTGACTCTGCAATATGTTTTATGCAAAAAATACATCTCAAAATTGAACTCCTTTATCATACATAAGTTGTGTTTTCATGAGTTCAGTTTGATAAAAAAAGATCTTGTTCCACAGAATCAAGGCAGAATTTTTTTGTTTTGTGGGAAGATTTACATAAGTCAGTCATGTAACAGATTTAGATTTATGCAAGAGTCAGTCATGTAACAGATTTAGATTTATACAAGAGTCAGTCATGTAACAGATTTAGATTTATGCAAGAGTCAGCCATGTAACTGATTAAGGTTTACGCAAATCAGGCAAGTAACTAAATAAGAATTATAGAAGTTGACAGACAAAATAAGATTTATACAAAGATCAGTTTCTTACACTAGATGTGTAAGTGATTACACCTGTATTTCTTACAATTCCAGATACCTGTATTGCGATGAAATATGGGTGGAAGCAGACTCTGTCCTGGCCACTCTTTATGCTGCCAAGAAGTACATTATCCCCCAGCTGGCCAAAGCTTGCGTGTGTTACCTGGAGACAAGTCTCAGTGCCAAGAATGCTTGTGTTCTGCTTAGCCAGGGTAGGTTGTTCGAGGAGCTGGAACTCATGCAGCGCTGTTGGGAGGTCATCGATGCCCAAACAGAAGAGTCGCTGAAGTCTGAGGGTTTTACCGACATTGACAAACAAACTCTCGAGACCATACTGTCAAGAGAAACTCTGAACACAAGAGAGATAAATGTGTTTAATGCCACCTGTAGGTGGGCTGTTGCCGAGTGTTACCGTCAAGATCATGATCCAACACCCGAACATCAGAGGCGAGTTCTGGGAGATTGTCTCAATCTTATCAGGTTTCCGGCCATGAGCCTGGAGGAGTTTGCTGATGGCCCTGCTCAGTCTAACGTGCTCACCCTCCAGGAGTGTCATGACCTGTTTCTGCACTTCACGTCCAGGCAGTCACCCAAACTGGCGTTCACCAAGGTGTGCAGGAAGGGTCTCTCACAGTACACAGTTCACAGGTTTCAGTCGTCTGCGTATCGCAGCAACCAGTGGCGGTATCGAGGGAGGTGTGACAGCATACAGTTCTCCGTGGACAGAAGAATATTCTTGGCTGGGTTTGGCCTTTATGGCTCCAGTAACGCGGCTTCTGAATACAGTGTAAAGATGGAACTGAAAAGAAATGGATTCATCGAAGGTCAGTGTGTCACAACATTCCTCTCTGATGGCTCCAGCAACACATTTCCTATCTTCTTTAAAAGCCCGGTTCAGATTGAACCAGAAACCTTTTACACTGCCAGCGTTGTTCTTGACGGCAAAGAACTAAGTTACTTTGGACAGGAAGGTATTGCAGAAGTGCAGTCTGAGAAAGTCACTTTTCAGTTTCAGTGTTCTTCAGAAAGTACCAATGGTACAGGGGTTCAAGGAGGTCAGATACCCGAGTTGATCTTTTATTGCTAGCTGGCTTTGTTTTGTTCTCAGATTCTGGGTGTCTCATATCACAGTTTGTAGTTACATGCAGACATCGCTTGCTTTTCGGCCACTCACTCTTTCAGCTGTTGTCAATTATAGCCAGAACTCAAGCATTTGCATGGTCTGCTCTTTGCACCTGTTGTGGCCAGCTTTCACGCAGTTTGACTCTGACCAGCGGTGAGAGATAAGAGAAATGATGACTGTAGTAAAGCTGGTTCTGGCAGTAAACGTAGATTTGTATGGTTCAGTTTTACAAAAAAGATATAGTGAGGAAGATGGGTGGAAACTAGTGGTAGAAAATGAGTACATGTAATTGAAGAACATGGGATAGTTCAGTGTTTTGACAAATGCTTATGTCAGTGACAGTACGCAAAAGCAACACACCAGATAAATATGCAAAAATACATAAAAAATTAACGCTAAGCTCTTTGGTATCCTCCTTGTAAGATGAGACAGGCATTTTTTAACTCTTCCCGTGCCAGAGGAGGAAACTCGTACGTTCAGATGGGTGCCGGAATAAAAGCGCGGGTCTTGATCTGTATAGGGGGTATAGTTGTAAAGTGGAATGGAAAACAGAATTTCCATGTACTTCCGTGTACTTATTATGTTTCAAAATATAACTAAATGTATGAAAATTTCATAAATGTAAAGTTTTTTAGGAAAAAAGAAGTAATGTGATGTTTTTAGACAATGATTATGCCCAGGTCACCATCAGCTAGGTCTAGATCTACACTACTTACCATTTGAGATGTCTAGATCTACTTTTCGATCTCGTATTGTGATTCTATGTTGCATTCTTGCTAAATTATTGTCTGAAATAACCTCCTAACTACTTCTCCAGTCGTCTAAATATGTCTAGATCTACTTGGGATACATTCAAGAGCAGTGTGGTGGTCATAGGCCATGTCCATACCCCTATCTACATCATCAAAAATTGAAAATTTTCCATGTTTCTCTTCCTTTTTTATCGCTCAGCATTGCTTGTAACTAAGCACTCTTTCACCATTTTGAAAAGTGTCACCGGAAACGCGGACAAAATATGTATAATCTAAATATTACACCAGTTGTTTTATTGAAACAAATGAATTGTCACTACAGCGACTATGGCACGCAACTCAGTAAACGGAGGTTCTTACTATAGCAACAGTGGCACAGGAGGAGTTAATATCTCGTGCATTTTGTGCTCACCTTTCTTACCAGGAGGATATCAGAGAGCTGAGGGTTCATTTTTTTACATTTATTTATTAATTTTGTGTTTGTGTGTGTGTATTTTCCTGGTGTGTTGTTTTTGTATTGTCCTTGACAAAAACAGCTTGCTGAAGTTTTGGATTGTTCAGTGTTCTTCATTTATGTGTTGTTGTGTGTTGCGGTCTTACTTTCCACCACTCTCATTCCTACCCATTTTCCTCACTCTTTCTATCTTTCGATAAAACTGAGCCATCCACCTCTGCCTACCTTTGTTACTAGATGCTTTGTTTAAAACCAGGCTTCATGCCCTAAGTCTGTTTTCAGAAGTTGTTTGTTCTTATAATATTCTTACATTTGTGCTTTTAATATATTTGCGTTTATAATAAAGGCTCATAATGCAGCCATAAAGCGTAAAGAACTTATAAGGTTCTGAGTTTGCAAGAAAAGCTAGAACTACGACAAGTTAGTGACGAAGGCATGTCTTATGCTAATTCTGGCCACAAACTCTCAACACTTAGTACACTTCTGGCTGAAGCCAGAACGTTAGAGGAAATTAAAATGCTGCATTAGCAAAGTCATTAGGAAGCGGGACAATGTATTTTTGTCAAATAAGTGAATTGTGAAATATTTAAGTGAAATAAAGCATGTTATTTACACTTCTTCATGGCCAAAATAGTTTTGTAGTTAATAAGGACTGGATTCCACTTTTTGACCAGTTCTGCTGTTTGAACATTCTCTTTCCCTTTAACCATTGAGTAAGGGTGGATTGCCTGTTTGTGAACAAGTGACTTTCTCAGATTGCCATGTCACAGTCTATAGTTAAATGCTGAGACAAGTTGAGCTCACAACAGCAGCTTGTTTCAGCTAGTGATGATCTGGACATGAGAGAGAAAAAAGACGGGCCACATCCAGGATTGTGGGAAACTGGGGAATAGAGTGCAGGTCTAGGACTTGGTCATGCGGAGAGTTTTTGTCTCTGTGTGGTAGAGTGCAGGTCTAGGACTTGGTCATGCTGAGAGTTTTTGTCTCTGTGTGGTAGAGTGCAGGTCTAGAACTTGGTCATGTGGAGAGTTTTTGTCTCTGTGTGGTAGAGTGCAGGTCTAGAACTTGGTCATGTGGAGAGTTTTTGTCTCTGTGTGGTAGAGTGCAGGTCTAGAACTTGGTCATGTGGAGAGTTTTTGTCTCTGTGTGGTAGAGTGCAGGTCTAGGACTTGGTCATGTGGAGAGTTTTTGTCTCTGTGTGGTAGAATGCAGGTCTAGGACTTGGTCATGCTGAGAGTTTTTGTCTCTGTGTGGTAGAGTGCAGGTCTAGGACTTGGTCATGTGGAGAGTTTTTGTCTCTGTGGTAGAGTGCAGGTCTAGGACTTGGTCATGCTGAGAGTTTTTGTCTCTGTGTGGTAGAGTGCAGGTCTAGGACTTGGCCATGTGGAGAGTTTTTGTCTCTGTGTGGTAGAGTGCAGGTCTAGGACTTGGTCATGCTGAGAGTTTTTGTCTCTGTGTGGTAGAGTGCAGGTCTAGGACTTGGTCATGTGGAGAGTTTTTGTCTCTGTGTGGTAGAATGCAGGTCTAGGACTTGGTCATGCTGAGAGTTTTTGTCTCTGTGTGGTAGAATGCAGGTCTAGGACTTGGTCATGCTGAGAGTTTTTGTCTCTGTGTGGTAGAATGCAGGTCTAGGACTTGGTCATGTGGAGAGTTTTTGTCTCTGTGTGGTAGAGTGCAGGTCTAGAACTTGGTCATGTGGAGAGTTTTTGTCTCTGTGTGGTAGAGGTTTATGGCTCAAAGCATGGCAAGGACTTGATGATGGTGATGATGATGATGAATTATTTAGATTTTCACCAGATTTTCTTTTTCCTGTATTCTGTAGATACCACCCATCAGTTTGTTATACTGACTTATGTCCTTGTTTGTTATATTGACTTATGTCCTTGTTTGTTATACTGACTTATGTCCATGTTTGTTATACTGACTTATGTCCATGTTTGTTATACTGACTTATGTCCATGTTTGTTATACTGACTTATGTCCTTGTTTGTTATACTGACTTATGTCCTTGTCTGTTATACTGACTTATGTCCTTGTTTGTTATACTGACTTATGTCCTTGTTTGTTATACTGACTTATGTCCTTGTTTGTTATATTGACTTATGTCCTAGTTTGTTATACTGACTTATGTCCTTGTCTGTTATACTGACATGTCCTTGTTTGTTATACTGACTTATGTCCATTTTTGTTATACTTACTTATGTCCATGTTTGTTATGTTGACTTTGATATGTTGCATGTTGAAGAATTATCATTTTTCATAGAAGAATTATGTTATGACTGGCCAAGTTTTACTGGGTGACTGTAGACAACTTTAATAGTGAAATACAACAACCTTGTTTTATATATACCCTTTGTGTTGTTAGTGTAACTGTTTTGTTTATATAGTGCTTTATGGCTGTGGACTTTAACAGATAGAACAATTAACATAGAACAATTAGATTGTGTTTGACTTAAGATTAAACTTGAGCATTTTGAGAAACCTCTGGGGGTGGGGGGAATCATGTTACTTACGACTGTGGATGAATATCATATATCACGTGTTGATGTTCCTTGTTGTTATGTATGATAACACTGGATAAATATCATGTGTTGATGTTCCTTGTTACCGTATATAACACTTTTAACACTTGTGAATCATTCACCAACAATGTACATGAAAGTAGTCAAAGATTGTTCAGACACAATTTTATATATATATATATATGGATGTGGGTTTATGTGTATGTATGTTCCGGCATAACTATGAAACACCTGGAGCAATTTAAACCAAACTTGATACACATATAACTTACAATCTGGAGAAAAATACTGTGGGGGGTAAGACACCCCTAGCACCCCTGGGATGGGGATGACATGTAAAAATAATTGACAGTGGCCGATACTAACATTTGCCCAGTGAAGTAAGGGATGCAACTTCTATGATATTTATGCGCAATGCCTGCCTCAGGTTGTGTCCCTTATGGATAGCGTTGAATATATCTACACAATTTAATCTAGTTGTTGGACAAAATTCAGCCCACACAAATCGATGGCATTATATCTGCTGAGCTGCCTGACCCAATACAAGATCCTGAACTTTTTGCCGTGGTAACGAAAAACATGATCGATGGACCATGTGGAAATCTCAGTCCCCACTCTCCATGTATGAAGGATGGAAAGTATAGCAAGAAATGCCCAAGAAAATTGATTAAAGAAACACAAACCAGAAATGACGGTTATCCTGTATATAGATGGCGAGCTCCAGAAGATGGAAGGTTCATGGTGAAACTAATGATATGCAGCAACACAGATATAGAAATCTACATTAGGTGTGTTGTACCATTTTCGGCGCTGCTGTTGAAGCAGTTTGGCAGATCCTAGGATTTCCTACTGTTGTTCACGTCAGTGTCTAGTTAGAAAATGGTCAGAGAGTTTATTTCACAACAGAGAGCGCTCCTACAGTGGTTGATCAGACACCACCTTAACAGCTTTCTTTCAACTGTGTCACAGGATCCTTTTGCAAAGACTTTGTTGTATCCTGAGATATCTCGATATTACACATGGAGTGCATCGAGGAAAGTTTTCTGTAGAAGAAAAGTTGGCTAGTCTGTCCCTGGACATGATACAGTCGCAAATGACACCTTGGGTCAAGTGTACACATTTCACCCCAGTAACACAGAATGCTATTTCGTTAGGATGCTTCTTCACTCACTTCGAGGACCAAGGTCTTTCGCGGAGCTAAGAACAGTAAGCGGCGACGTTTGCCAGACATTTAGAGAGGCCTGTCAGAAGTTGGGTTTACTGGAAGGAGACCAGCATTGAGATGACACATTGCAAGAAGCCGAATTGATCTCCCTCCAGCAAGTCACAGGGGCAGTCTATTAAATACTGTGGAGTGGATTTGAGATCACCATGTTTCTCTCACAGACAACTTTATGTTGCTTGCTCAAGGATGGGTTCACCCAAGAATTTATTTATTCTTGTCCTGGAGGTGAAACTAAAAATGTTCTTTATAATCAAGTATTGAGTTAAATTAATATTATAGTTAAATTAATATTATAGTGAATTTGTAAAAGACTTTACTTTATAATTTATATACTGTACTTATACTTAAATACCAGTAAATAAAATTACTTCGATTTTACACTATAGTCATTCCTTTTCCTGTCTAATAGAAGATTTGGATAAATAAATCACAGGGCAGTGCTGGGTAATCAGCTAGTATTCTCTAAATTTGCTAACAACCATGTCTGCAGTATTCTGTTTTCAGTTTCCCCCAACACTAATGTGTTAGATAACTTCACACACAGTTCCCACCCCCCCCCCCCAACGCTAATGTGTTAGATAACTTCACACACAGTTCCCACCCCCCCCAACACTAATGTGTTAGATAACTTCACACACAGTTCCCACCCCCCCCCAACACTAATGTGTTAGATAACTTCACACACAGTTTCCACCCCCCCCAACACTAATGTGTTAGATAACTTCACACACAGTTCCCACCCCCCCCCCCAACACTAATGTGTTAGATAACTTCACACACAGTTTCTTCCCCCCCCCCAACACTAATGTGTTAGATAACTTCATACACAGTTTCTCCCCCCCCCCCCAACACTAATGTGTTAGATAACTTCACACAGTTTCTTCCCCCCCCCCCCCCCCCAACACTAATGTGTTAGATAACTTCACACACAGTTTCTTCCCCCCCCCCCCCAACACTAATGTGTTAGATAACTTCACACACAGTTTCTTCCCCCCCCCCAACACTAATGTGTTAGATAACTTCACACACAGTTTCTTCCCCCCCCCCCCAACACTAATGTGTTAGATAACTTCACACACAGTTTCTCCCCCCCCCCCCCAACACTAATGGTTAGATAACTTCACACACAGTTCTCCCCCCCCCCCCAACACTAATGTGTTAGATAACTTCACACACAGTTTCTCCCCCCCCCCCCAACACTAATGTGTTATATAATTATTCTGACTGTAGGGTAGATTACAGGGTGCTAAGTGCAGATCTGCAGCTGAAAACTTCACATGAGGACACTTATTTTCTCTACTACCTCTGCTCCTGTCCTTTTATTGGGCTGTGCCTGCTGTCATAAAATAAAGTAAAAATAAAATTATTTTTATATAAGACTTTAAATACAGACTTTCTTACTCATAAAATTAAATACAGACTTTCTCACTTACTCATACAATACAATATTGCAAAAGCAGCATTGACTTTCAAGAATCTTGGGAACATATGGCATTCAAAAGTTATAAGCTCAAAAACCAAGTTAAGACTGTTCAATTCAAATGTAATATCCACCCTCATTTATGCATGTGAAAGCTGGAAAACAACTAAAGAAATAGACAAGAAATTTAGAGTCTTGAAAACAAATGCCTCAGGAAAATACTCGATATAAAGTGGAACAAATTCAAGAACAACACAGAGATAAGACAGATAAGCAAACAACAACCTGTCTCATGAGTGATCAGAAAAAGAAGATGGACATATGTCAGTCATCTGCTGAGAAGAAACAGCCAGAGAATCCCAAAACAAGCTGTCAAGTTGAATACAAAAGGCTGAAGAAAAAGAGGTCAGCCACATGAAACGTTAAACAGGACATTGTTAAGAGAGGCCAGTTTAGTGGGAATAACATTCCTTGATGAGGTTGAAAAGATCACCGAAAACAGGAAATCTTAGAAGTCTACCATACGAGACCTATGACGTTTAGTGGTGCAGGAGGGATGTAAGATACAATACATTCTTTCTTTCTGACTCATACAATACAGACTTACTCATACAGTACAAACTTTCTTACTTACTCATACAATACAGACTTATTCACTCATACAATACAGACTTACTCACTCATACAATACAGACTTTCTGACTCATACAATACAGACATACTCATACAATACAGACTTACTCACTCATACAATACAGACTTACTCACTCATACAATACAGACTTTCTGACACATTACAATACAGACTTTCTGACACATTACAATACAGACGTACTCACTCATACAATACAGACTTACTTACTCATACAAAGCAACGTATTCATACAATACAGACTTTCTTACTCTCCAAGCTAACATCATGACTTGTGATTTTAATCTTTCTCATCTTGTCCTGCATTGACTGTTAGCTATGAGACAAAATGACTGTATTTCAAGTTTTAAATAGAAGAAAAAAGAAATAAAAAAAAAATGTCAGAGCATGATTTCTCTGAATTAAAGCAGACAAGAAAGAAACAAGTATCAGTTTTCAGACTGTCAAAATGGATGAAAGTAGCAGCTCTTTCCAATCATCAGACAGGTGTCTTGGCCCTATTATACACCTGATACTCTAAGGGGGTGGGCCCCTCTGGTCATGACTCCCAGATATCTTGTGAGTTTTTTTTTTTTGTTGGTCATGTCCCACAATTGAACCCACGATCTTCCAGTTGGCACTGCCTGTCAAAGTGCATCTTAGTGATTTAGTTAAGGAGGACCAGTATTAGATATGACAAATGAAATTATTTATGTTCTCAGTTGCCTGCTCCACAGCCAGCATGAGGCCTTTTCTGCTGTTTCTGAAAGGCTTTTCAGTGCCCTTGCTTTTGCTTGTCCCTTTATACCCAGTTGCTTACATAGGTCATATGCTGATGTTGCTATGAATCCTCTCACTCCCACTTCTACAACTATCACTTTTGCCTTGACTCCTGCCTCCTGCCTTAGTTGCTTGACCAGTTCATTGTACTTCTCACATTTGAATAAATGCTGCTCTGTGGCAGTATTTCTGTACTGCACTTGTCACTGTAGAATTTCTACTATTAAAGGGAAATAATAAAAGATAAAACTAGTACTTAGTCTATAATTTTTAAAGCCCCTACTTAAGTATGACAAAGATAGTTGAAGGTTATGTTGTTTACGATTTGTAAATCTCACTGATAGTTGGGAAAAAGTGGAAGTATCAAAAGTGGAATGTCTGGGTCGACATGACCAAATGAAAGGAGTAACATAAAATTTAAGCCTTGGAATGCTTTTTTTTTTTTTTACTCAAGGTCAGTTTTGACATGTTAACTTCACAAGAACTATCTGGTGAGTCGCCGTCTGTCTAGACTAGTTATATTTAGTAACAAAGTTAAATTTGGAAATGTTCCACACGTTATTACCCAAGGTCAGTAGACAGACAATTTCACAGATGTCTCGTGAACTTTTAGAGAAAGTTCAAGGTACAATTTGTAGGGAATATTTAAGTTTGATCGACTTGGTTAGGGATCAGATTTTGTGTAGAATGTTTTGCTGAGTGGTCATTTTTTCCAGTGGAGTAGTTGCAAGTCGGTTTTAATTAATGATGTAATAGGTTTAGATTCCCCCCCCCCCCCGTGTGGTACCCGGGATCTGCAAAGAATAGGACCACTGTACCCTACCACGCATGATCGTAAAATGCGACTAAGGAGGGTTCGGCATAGGGCCAGCAACCCTATCTGGTAAAAAAAAAACTATCAGACTGCTACAGAAACGGAAGCAAGGGAAACAACAAATGCAGGTGGAAGGAGAAATGATTATCAGGAAACTGAGCCCATGAAGGTTGTGGATGAAAGCCAGCCACTGGAAGTCCCCAGCCCGACTGCAGACCTCCTGGAACCTAAACACAAGATGCAAAGAGGCAGCTGGAATGTAAGAACACTTAATCGGACTGGAAAACTAGCACAAACCATCAAGGAAAAGCACAGATACAAACTAGACATACTAGGAATACAAGAAGCAAGATGGACAGGACACGGCAGAAGGAAATTAACAACACAGCACACAGAAGATACAATAATAAGGTCAGATAAAGAAGATCATCATGAAGGAGGAGTAGCATTGATTATAACAAAAGAAGCATCAAGAGCATTGGTGAAATGAACCCCTATAAATGAGAGATTATTATATGCACGGTTCAACTCAAGATTCACGAAGCTGTCTGTTATAGTTTGCTAAGCACCAACATAAGCAGCTGAAGAGGAATTAAAAGAAGATTTTTACAACAGCCTCCAAACCACAGTAGAAACAATACCCAAACATGATGTGCTACTCATGTTGGGTGACTTCTATGCAAAAGTAGGTGAGGGAAATGAAAATATAAGAAGAATCATGGGAAGAGAAGGAATCAGAGAAATAAATGAAAATGGAGAAAGACTGTGCAGTTTCTGTGAAGAAAACATGATGACCATCAGAGGGACAATTTTCCAACATAAAAACATCCATAAGGTGACTTGGAGGTCCCCAGATAAAACCACAGAAAACCAAATCGATCACATACTAATAAACAACAAGTGGAAA
Organism: Achatina immaculata; assembly: GCA_009760885.1. Lineage (NCBI taxonomy): Eukaryota > Metazoa > Mollusca > Gastropoda > Stylommatophora > Achatinidae > Lissachatina > Lissachatina immaculata. The sequence goes on from CM019718.1 coordinate 28,113,734, forward strand.
CGGTCACTACAAGATGTGCGAGCAAGGAAAGGAGCAGATGTAGGAAGTGATCACAACCTTCTGTTAGCAAAAATAAAACTAAAATTAAGGAAAGCCAAAATCGGAGAACACAGAAAGATACGTTTTGATACAAGAAAGCTGAAAGCCAGCAAACAAGAAATGAATTCTCAGTAGTACTTAAGAACCGCTTCAGTGTCCTACAAGACAAAGCAGAAATGTCCATACTAGAGTTCAATAAAACACTACAGGAAACAGCAAAAGAGGTGCTGGGATATCGGAAACAGAGAAAAGAGGAATGGATAAGCAAGACCACATGGGAAAAGATAGAGCAAAGAAAAGAAATCAAGAAAAAATTACTGAACACCAAATCACAAAGGCTTAAAGAACAAGTTTTAAGTAATTATGCACAAAAAGACAAAGAAGTGAAGGAATCATGCCGTCAAGATAAACGTCAATACTGTGATAACTTAGCAGAAGCAGCAGAGAAAGCAGCATATGCAAATGACATGAAAACCATATACAAAATCACAAAGCAGATGACAGGTAACTTCAGCACAAGATGTGAGAGTGCAGTAAGGACACATAAGGGAAAACTGGTCAGTGAAGAAAGAGAAAAATTGAAAGATGGAGGGAACACTTTAACACCCTACTAAACAGAACACAACCAGCACAAACAATAGACATACCTGAAGCAAAAACGGAACTAAACATCAATACAGAACCATTAACAATAAGTGAAGTAAAGGAGGCAATAAAGAAGCTAAAATTAGACAGGGCACCAGGTGAAGATGAAGTGACTGCTGAGATGTTGAAAGCAGAAGAAAAAGAAACACCAAAACAACTTTGCCGGATACTACAACAAATTTGGGATCTAGAAAAAGCTCCATATGAGTGGAAAACTGACCTTATAGTAAAACTGCCAAAGAAGGGTGACCTCAGAGATTGCGGGAACTGGAGAGGCATTACCCTACTGCCATTCACCAGTAAAGTATTTTGCAGAATAATCATCAACAGAATTGTACCAGCACTTGAGGGAAAACTTCGGAAAGAGCAGGCAGGATTTAGGAAAGGAAAATCATGCATAGACCACATATCTGTACTTAGACAAATATTTGAACAGGCAAATGAGTGGCATAGCACAACATATGCATTGTTTATAGATTTTGAGAAAGCCTTTGACAGTGTCAAAAGAGATGCACTGTGGAAAATCCTAAAATGGCATGGCCTCCCCCATAAGTAGTGAATGTAATCAAAGCCCTATACGAGGGTTTTCAGTGCAAAGTGATCTGTGGAGAACATACCTCCAGCAGCTTTAGGGTACAAACAGGAGTGAAGCAGGGATGTGTACTATCACCAACATTATTTATCTTGGCAGTAGACTGGTTAATGAAGGAGGCAACATCAGACAAACGCAGAGGATTACAATGGACCCTTGACACAGTGCTGGAAGACCTTGACTTTGCGGACGACATTTGTCTATTATCAAGCAGTCACAAAGATATGCAAGATAAAATAAACAGGCTAACTCAAAATGCAAACAACATAGGACTAAAGATCAACGTAGGAAAGACAAAGTTAATGAAGCAAAATGTGAACAACAGAAATGTACTCAGAATAGATAGCAAGTTAGTGGAGGAGGTCAATGAATTTGTATACCTTGGCAGTAGAGTAGTAGAAAATGGAGACAGCACAGAGAACATCAACAGCAGACTTACTAGAGCAAACCAGGCTTTTTGCAGTGCTGCAGACTATATGGAAATCTAAAAAACTAAGCATAAATACGAAAATCAGGATATTTAAGATGTTCTAAGTGTACTACTCTATGGATGTGAATGCTGGAAAATCACCAAAACCATAGAAAACAAGTTGAATTCTTTCCAGACCAAATGTTTACGAAGAAGTAGAAAAATATTTTGTCCAAACACCATAAGAAATAACATCTTGTTGGCAGAAATGCAGATGAAGCCATTGACAACAATTATTGAGGAAAGACGCTGGCGATGGTTGGGACATGTTCTCAGAATGACTGACAACTCACTACCAAAAATAGCACTAAGATGGACACCATAGGGGAACAGAAGTAAGGGTAGACCAAAAGAGACATGGAGAAGAACAACAGAAAGAATATTGAGCAATAGAGGGCTCACCTGGGCAAGAGCAGAAAAAAAAGGCAAAGGACAGGCATTTGTGGAAAACCTTTGCGGAAGCCCCATGTGCCCTTGGCACTTAAGGTTCAAAGAGAGAGAGAGAGAGAGAGAGAGGCGCTTGCTCGGCATATTGTTCTTTAGGACAATGTTCTTTTACCTTGTACTGATATGTAGGTATTAAGAGTATTGTCCTTGTCAGGACAGATTTGTGTGTTCGGGAGATTTGTTGGAAGTTCACTATACTGTAAGTAGTTGTTTGTACTTGCTTATTGTTGTCGGGCTTTTCTTTCCCATGACGTCGACTACAAGCCCGGGAAGATCTTGTATTGCTTGTTAAATCACCCTGCCATGTTGGCAGTTCGTTTTCCTTCCTCATCTCCATCTCCCATCGTTAATTTTTTTAAAAATTCAATAAATGTTTGATCTGTGTCTTGGAATTTAGTCTATTCATTACATACATGGATTTCTAATCTATTAGTCATGTTGACTGAGTGAGAAGTCCTGTACAAGTTTTCATTACGTGACATTGTTGTTTTTGTTGTGGCAGTTGCGAACCTGGCATTGTTGTTGTGTCACTCGGGGTGTACCATAGTGACAAGTTTGCCTTTTGGATAAAGTATTGTTACCAACTCTTACAGGCAACAACATGTAAGTCTTTCTAATACAATTAAATTCCACAAAAAGTCAATATCTCTGACTCTCTGTGTGCTGCCACAAAGGCATACGCCTATAGTTGATGCCGTGTTGGCACAATTAGTGGTATATCCTCGAAGGAAGAAACCTTTTACAGCTCCTTTATTCTTGTTTTTTATGGACCGTCACAAACTGTCATTCATTTATTTGCGTGTACCTTGCGGAACTTTGCCTCCCTAACAGCACTCCTGTAGGCTACTCATTTGTGAGCAAGATGGCCTGCTGCTGATGCATCCATTTGCAGATCATCAACGATGTCTTGCAGCCATTTTCGCCTTGGTCTTTCTCTCTTTCTTTTTCCCATTATGTGCCCTTCCAAGACGGTTTTCTTTAGATTATCATGATGTTTAATGTGTCAAAAATATTTAAGTTTTCTCTCCTTAATTTTCTTTACTAGCCAGCCTTCTTCAATATTAAGTTCTTGTAGTATGGATATATTTGTTCCTTTTTGTGTCCATGATATTTGAAAAACTCTTCTGTAGCATTTACATTCAAAGTCATTTATGTGTCTCTCAGCTGTTTTGTTTAGCGTCCAAACTGTGGTCATCCACTATTTGTGACATTTGGCTAGTTTCTTTCTTTCTTTCTTTCTTTCTTTCTTTGTTCGATTCTGCAATAATACAGGGGAGTTTTAATATTGTTATTATTGTAACTCAAAGTCGAAAACGAAGGTGCACAATCCGAACAAGGGAAGTTACTCTTATCTGCCGAAGGAATTCCAGCAGATCTGATATGTCGCCATTCCATTTGTACTGATTCAGAGTGTCCTGGCAACCATTTACAGTTTCTCGCAGTGCAGATACCTTGTATTAGACAGACGTGTCCAGTTATACATGGTAGGCATGTAGGGACTTGAACGTAGCTTAGATTTTATAACACTGATTTTGTATCTAGCCATGATATTTATAGCAGTGGGTGTAGATGTGGCTGGTGTTCTTTTATTTTTGTGTAAAGGATTTATTGTCTGTTCAGTGATCATTTTAGAGACTATTAATCAGATTTTCCGGCTTTGTAATCAGTGGAAAAGTCCTCTCTCTCCTTTCCTGAGACTAGTATTATGCCACTACTAACACCAGACACGCTGTGAGTGAACAAAACCTGTCGGTATTGAGTCTGTAGATTGTGGGATTTGTACCAGTCTCAGCCGTGAAAGGACGGGGATTTTATTTTACTGTTCACGTTCATGTATTTTTATTTTGTAAAGTTAATTTTTGTCTCACTGTTTTGTATGATAATGAGGTCTAAGGTTTTTTTTCCTCACTCTGTTCCCCCTTTTATATAAGCATCTACATAGACAATCTTTATGTCAGTACTGTACCACTTGTGTGAAAGTTAAACATGTTATCACCAGCATGTCAGGTGTGAAAGTTAAACATGTTATCAGCAGGGTGTCAAGTGTGAAAGTTAAACATGTTATCAGCAGCATGTCAAGTGTGAAAGTTAAACATGTTATCAGCAGGGTGTCAAGTGTGAAAGTTAAACATGTTATCAGCAGGGTGTCAAGTGTTAAAGTTAAACATGTTATCAGCAGGGTGTCAGGTGTGAAAGTTAAACATGTTATCACCAGGGTGTCAAGTGTTAAGGTTAAACATGTTATCACTAACCTATAAACATAAAGCACACATGAAGGTGAAAGTCTTATTGTATTAGCTTGTCTTGTTCTTAGTTTTCTTGATCTGACATGATTGAACTGTGCATGCCCCTTCATGTATAAATAGTCACTAATAAAGTGAGTCTCACTTGTTTGTTGAGTTTGTTGTTTAAATAGATGGCGAAGAGAAAATTTATTTTGTTATAAAAATGTCTGACTGTAGTTTCAGAATGAAATATTCTTTATTTTTAACATTGTGGCGATGATTAAAAGATAAATCTGTGTGACTCTGGCTAGTTCAGGATAAGGCAAATCTTGCCAAGCTACATGAAGGATAAACACCTTCTTTAAAATAAATTTTAAAAAAATTTTAACACATATGGCATAGGTATAGAAATCTAGGTGAATGGAGTAGTATCTTACTGCTGTCATTACAAAAATTACATTGTGCTAATGCATACATTTTTATATTACTTTTTTTTTCTGTTTCTCTTTTTCAGATGAAGCTGAAGTTGCCCAATGCTGAGAATGGAATGTAGAGAGACAGTCATAGCCAGTCATCTGTACCATCTACTTGACTGTAGTCATCATGAAAGAGTAGAGAGAACAGCAAGAAACAATGGCCAAAAACCAGGCAACTACAATCTGCAATGACAATACTGAAACAAGACATAGGGAAAAGTTCAGTGACAGATTCCAGAAATCTTCCTCCACTAGTGTTTTAACATTGGTAGTTCCTAGATGGATGCTGTGCCACTTGCCCATATTGGTGACTGTGGTGTCTGTGGTTGTTGCTGTGATAGTTACAAACACACATCGTTACATACTAGAGAACTCACTGCTTGAGAAGACAGATGCTTATGGCTGGGAAGTGGTCAGCTTATTCTCGGACCATGACAAGAACAATGACTACCATCTGAGCTTTGATGAGGCCCTCCCACTCCTACTTCACTTTTTAGGAAAGTCCAGGGTAAAGTGTGAAAAGAGAATAGAGACAAGGCTTGCTTTAGCAGGGTAAAGTGTGAAAGAGAGAATAGAGACAAGGCTTGCTTTAGCAGGGTAAAGTGTGAAAGAGAGAATAGAGACAAGGCTTGCTTTAGCAGGGTAAAGAATGAAAGAGAGGAGAGAGAGAAGAGAGACAAGGTTTGCTGTAGCAGGGTAAAGTGCGAAAGAGAGAAGAGAGACAAGGTTTGCTGTAGCAGGGTAAAGTGCGAAAGAGAAAAGAGAGACAAGGTTTGCTGTAGCAGGGTAAAGTGTGAAAGAGAAAAGAGAGACAAGGTTTGCTGTAGCAGGGTAAAGTGTGAAAGAGAAAAGAGAGACAAGGTTTGCTTTAGCAGGGTAAAGTGCGAAAGAGAAAAGAGAGACAAGGTTTGCTGTAGCAGGGTAAAGTGTGAAAGAGAAAAGAGAGACAAGGTTTGCTGTAGCAGGGTAAAATGTGAAAGAGAAAAGAGAGACAAGGTTTGCTGTAGCAGGGTAAAGCATGAAAGAGAAAAGAGAGACAAGGTTTGCTATTACAGGGTAAAGTGTGAAAGAGAAAAGAGAGACAAGGTTTGCTATTACAGGGTAAAGTGTGAAAGAGAAAAGAGAGACAAGGTTTGCTGTAGCAGGGTAAAGTGTGAAAGAGAGAAGAGAGACAAGGTTTGCTGTAGCAGGGTAAAGTGCCAAAGAGAGGAGAGAGAAGAGAGACAAAGTTTGCTGTAACAAAGTAAAGTGTGAAAGAGAGAAGAGAAACGAGGCTTGATGTAGCAGGGTAAAGAGTAAAGAGAGAAGAAAAACAAGGTTTGCTGTAGCAGGGTAAAGAGAAAAGAGAGACAAAGTTTGCTGTAGCATGGTGAAGAGAGACAAGGTTTGCTGTAGCATGGTGAAGAGAGACAAGGTTTGCTGTAGCTGGGTAAAGAGAGAAGAGAAACAAGGTTTGCTGTAGCAGTGTGAAGAGAGAAGAGAAACAAGGTTTGCTGTAGCTGGGTGAAGAGAGACAAGGATTGCTGTAGCAGGGTAAGGAGAGAAGAGAAACAAGGTTTGCTGTAGCAGGGTAAAGAGAGACAAGGTTTGCTGTAGCAAGTTAAAGAGAGAAGAGAGACAAGGTTTGCTGTAGCAGGGTAAAGAGAGAAGGGAGACGAAGCTTGGTGTATCAGGGTAAAGAGTAAAGAGAGAAGAGAGACAAGGATTGGTGTAGCAGGGTAATGAGAGAAGAGAGACAAGGCTTGCTGTAGCAGGGTAAAGAGTAAGGAGAGAAGAGAGACAAGAATTGGTGTAGCAAGATAAAGAGTAAGGAGAGAAGAGAGACAAGAATTGGTGTAGCAAGGTAAAGAGTAAGGAGAGAAGAGAGACAAGGCTTGCTGTAGCTGGGTAAAGAGAGAAGGGAGACAAGCTGTCAAAGATTAGTTTTCATTTAAGAAAATTGAAAGTTTATTGTTTTTGTCACATTATTCTTGTCACACTATTTTTGTCACATTCTCTCAGAAACTGACGCACAAGGTGTGTCCAATAAATAATGAGACTGATTTCATAAAATTTGATTTGTTCAGAATATACTTACATATTCTTAAAATTCCTTGAAATAACATCCTTGATCATCAGTACACCATTGCCAATGGTTCTGCCACATGTCGTAGCTCGCCTGGAAGTCTTGAACAGGGATCTCCTTCAAAGCACTCGTCATGGCAGCTTGCATGTCATTAACAGTCCCAAAATGGTGGCCTTTCAAGCTTGATTTGAGCTGAGGAAACAAAAAGAAATCAGCTGGGATCAAGCCCGGGCTGCAGTGATGTTGGCTTAGGATTGCCACAATTTGTTTTGCCAGGAACTCTCTCACTAGGAGCGACACATGGCTTGGTGAATTGTCTTGGTGAAAAATGCAGGTGTTGGCGATCTCTGGGTGGACACTTACGACTCTGTTCTTCAGCTGTTTAAGCACTTCCACATAAAATGCTGCGTTGACCATTTGTCTGAATGGTACAAACTCCTTATAAACAACACTTTTAGAGTCAAAAAAGTCCAAAACCACTTTCACCTTATCAGCATTGTTGGAAGTGTGAGACGTTAATGGGAGCCCAGTGCATTGTTCATCCTTGACACTCACTCTTCCTATGTTGAACGTCTTGTGCCCCCGAAACACTTATGCTTTCGATAAAGCATTCTTCCTGTAGGCTTTCTATATCATAGCAAGCATCTTGGTCATGGAAAATTTTTAAGTTTAACACAAAACTTTATCGCGTATCGCATTTTGACCATTACGCAATGCTTAAATAGCTGTCCACTTCGCAAGCAATCCGCACTATGTAAAAGCTCTGACCCCTCGTGGAGCATAGGCGCCAACAAGAGCTCGCCAGATCTCCTAAGCGTAAATTGGTCTCCCCTATGTACTTCATACTGCAACGTTTGCATATAATAGCATAAATAACATTGCGTGAAGTGCAGATGAAACCCTCCTGAACTGATAACATGGACTTGGGGAAGGAGATTGGCTAGCCTCGACAACAAACGGACAAGTGTTGCATCTACGGTGTCCCCCCCTCACCCCTGACACCTTCTGTCTAGTGGCTATCATGTTTCTGTTACCTTTCCTCCTCCCCCCCGCTTGTTTTCCTCCTCTCTCTCCACCTCTTCTTTATCTTCTTCTTCTTCGTTCGCATTGTCTGTCTATACCTGCAGTCCTGTCTCTTGGATAAATTTCACTGTTTTTTGTAATTCATGTATGGAACCATAGAGCTTATCTTCTTTAGTGGTTTCACTGGGCCAGTAATTATTTCTCAGTGTTTCATAGTTGGTGCAGTTCTGGAGGACATGTTCCACAGTTTGGGGCACCTGGGCACATGTACATAGATTAGCAGTACCAACCATAAACTTCGTATACATATGACTTCGGAATCGGGTGTGTCCTGTTCGGAGACGGAAGATGGTGACTTGTTCCTTTCTGTTTAGCACGTGATAGTCATCATGTGGTGGTGTTTGTGGCTTCCTGTAGGTTTTTATCATGCTTTTCTTCTGATTATAAGTGATTGGTATGTCTGGTTGCCCCATTTCAGTGCCCTCTTTGGCCAGATGGTCAGCTTTCTCATTGCCTGGTATCCCACAGTGGGAGGGAATCCATTGCAAAGTGACTCCATGTTGTAAGCCAATTTTTGACAAGGCATCCTTAAGGTCTGGTAGTTTGTTTGCACTGAAGAGCTTCCAGTACTGATCTTGCATCTGTGAGAATTACTACAGGACATGTATCAATTCTGGAGTCTGATAGTTTTTCAACTGCAGCAATAATTGCCCTATCTTCTGCATCATAGTTGTTGCAGTATTTTCCAGTGGGTATGGAAATCTTGTCAGTGGTGTTGTTTGGATATTCAATATGTGCTCCTGCCCCTCCATTCTTTATGGCATTGTGTGCAGATCCGTCTGTATACACACGTATCCAGGTGTCACATGGATATTTGTCATCTAGCACACTAAGTGTGGCTGTTGATCTTACAATGCTGCTTTGCATCTCACCATTCTGCACACCTTTCACTTCAGTCTGAATAGTTATTTGTGTATAATCTGCTTCTTTCCATGGTGTATGCTCTGGTACAGATGATAATGGAGCGACTACAGTTGGAAGGTCAGGTATCAGCTTACGCATACGCTTGGCCTGGTGAATAAAGCTGCTTCTTTTAAGCTGACTTAATGCCAAGTTATTGAATCTCTCCTTCAGGGGATGACTTACAGAGCTAAGGAATTTCTCTCCCATGGTCATGACCTTTGTGTCTCTACGTTCCTTTAGCGCTTGAACACCAACTATTTTCTGCATTTCTACTATTGGTGTGGACCTCATGGCACCTGTGATAATCCGTAGTGACTGATTTTGAACCTTGTCTAGATTATGCAGCGTAGTGTTTGATGCTGTGCACCAAGATGTTAAGCCATATTCTAAATGTGGTAGAATACTTTGCTGATATACATTCTTGAGGATTCTTTCACTAGCTCCCCATGTGGTTCCACTTAATTTTCTTAATATGGCTAGTTTTCTTCTGGCTTTTGCTTCTGCACTGTTGATGTGTTGCTTCCAAGTCAGTTTTGAGTCAAGAGTCACTCCTAAGTGGGTTGGTTGTCCATCCTTAAGGATATTTCATTTACAAAGATCTTACCTGCTTTCTGTTTAGATGAGAGAGTGAACAGAGTGGTACTTGATTTCTCTGTGTTGATACTTACACACCATTTGTTTGTCCATGATGTCAAGATGTCTGCTGCTCTTTGGAGTCTCTGTGTAGCAACTGTCGCATATTCATCTGTGCACCACATGACTAGATCATCTGCATACAGTGCTGCTTTGATTCCATAGGGAAGTTCCTTGACCAGGTCATTAATGAGTACAAGGAATAGTGTAGATGAAAGGACTCCTTCTTGTGGTACACCATGTCGCAGAAGTACTTTCTGGCTTTTGTGTCCATCCATTACTACTCTAGCTCTTCTATTGAGTAAATAGCACTTTATCCAGTTCTATAGTCTTCCATTCATATTGCAGTTTCTTAGTTTCCACAGCAGACCTTTTTTCCATACTTTATCAAAGGCTTTCTTTAGGTCTATCCACGCTGCTAGTACAAGGTTTTTCTCTTGGAATGCATCCTCAATCTCTTGAGAGAGATAGGTCACTTGATCTTCCGTACTGTAGTACTGCCTAAATCCTGCTTGTTGTGGAATGAGAAGGTTTTCACTTTCTAGGTACCATTTTAGCCTCAGGTCAATGATGCGTTCCATCGTTTTGCATAGGCAGCTTGTGAGACTGATTGGCCTGTAGCTGGAGGCAGTATCACTGTTTTTCCCTGGTTTTAGCAGTGGTACCAAGCTTGCTTCCTTCCAGATTTGAGGTAACTTACCTGTGCTCCAGCACATATTGAAAATATCCAACAGCTTTCCCATTGCTGCCATTCCCAGGTTCTTGATCATTTCATTGGACACTCCATCTGGTCCTGGTGATTTCCTTGGTTTCAGTTTACTGACTGCTAGGTCTAACTCGCTGCGTGTGATTGGTGCATCCATGACCTCCACTTTTCTGACTTGTTTCTCTTCTTTCTGTGGGTCAGTGCGCACTGCACTCTCTTTCTCTGGATGGATATCAATGTTGCAGTCCTGTGCAAACATGCGAGCGAAGTGATCTGCTACCTGCTTACCTGTAAGAGTTTTCCCATCCTCTGTTAGTGTAATCTTTGTACTTCTTCCAGTACTCTCATCATTTAACTGTTTGATTAGTTTCCACAGTTTCCTTCCATCCTTTTCAAAGTTTAGGGACTCTGTTTTCTCTCTCCAACTTTCCCGTCTGGCTTGCAGCTTGGCTCTCTGAAATTTGGCCTTAGAATGTTGGTAATTATTGTGGTGTTCTTGGCATGGTCTATTTTCTGCTTTGCTTTCGAGCTGCTTCCACATCATCATGGCATTTTCCCAGCTCACTAGACCAGTATGGTTTATAGTCCCTGCGAGCTCCTCTGGGAATGGTTTCACGAGCGGCCTGAAGGATACAAGCATTGAATTCCTTCACTATGCTGTTAATATCCTTACCTTCTATTGACAGCTGTCCCACCAAGATACCTGTACGATGTCTGTACATTGTCCAGTTTGCTTTTTTATAGTTCCATCTGGGGAGAGGGCTACTGGTGTTAAGGAGTTCATTTTCTATTGTCAGGAAGACTGGTCGATGGTCGCTACCTCCAAGTTGTTTTCCAACTTCATGTGTAATGTTCCACTTCAGATCTGGAGAGTGGAATGCCAGATCTGGTGTTGAGGTTGTACGCCATGCCCTTGAGTAAAATGTTGGGGGATCCATTGGCTGGTTGATCAGGAGAAGTCCATTATCATCCTGCCAGCTCTCAACTTCCTCTCCTCTCATGTCTATGTGGTCATAGCCCCAGCTCTGGGAATGGCTGTTAAAATTGCCACAGACCATCAGTCTCTCTTTGTGTGGGATTGTTTCTAAAGCAAGTGGGCGGTCATTAGGACAGTAATAGTTAAGGAGGTGGAAATCTGTATTACTACTTTTTAGATGGATCATCTGATATTCGGCTCCTTCCATGAACACTCCCACCTGACATGCGCTGATGTTATTCTTAACAAGTGTGAGTACTCCTCATTTTCTTCTGTCCTGTCGGTCTGATCTAAAACACTGGTAGCCTCTGATTTTAAAGGCGGCATCTTTGGTTAGGTATGTCTCCTGTATGCAGCATATACTTACCTGCTCTGCAGAAAGTATGTTCTCTAGTTCCACCTTTTTGCTATAGCCATCTCTAACACTGCTGACACCCTCAGCATTCCACTGCATTATTTTAAGTTCTTGCTTTTTGGCTGTTTTCTTCCGTTGTATTTTTTGGCCAGTAGCTCTACTCTCATGTTTCCTGACTCCACAAGACGAACTGAGAGGACCTCCAGTAGCATTGGGTGGACCCTTTCGAGGCAGGGGGCCAGGCACTGCACCTGCCTGGTTAGTCTTCACAGGGCGAGCACCATGTTTGAATACTGCAGATAGAGACATTTCATTAGCGATAATGCGTGTTACCCTGATTTTTGCCATGTGCCTTTTGGCTGGGTAACTCTGACTTCAGCACCTTTCCTTGCTAGGGCAGACTGTGGTCTTGCTCGGACTGCCATGAAGACAGTGTGGCTGGCCTGGCCAAAACTTTGTTTTCCAGCCTCTGGTGGCTGTATGTAAGTCCCTTCTCCATGTCAGATGGTTTGGAGACAGTTCCACAAAGACACTCTGACTTTGGGATGAGGAATCTGATGAGTGCTTCAACAATATCCATTCCCCGCCACCTATAGTCTGATGGCTCTGTTTTGTTTACATCATTCTGATAGCTATTGTTGTAAAGACCTATAGGCTTGTTACGTCCTGGATTCATTGGTTTCACACCAGACTTCCCTCATCCCCGCCAGAGATCTCCATGTCCCCATCCATCCACCAACCTGACATTACATTTTACAAAAATAACAATTACAATTAGAGTTGATTGCTACAAGTTTCTGGGCTACAGAAGTAGGTCAGAATTTTTAAGCAAACAGATCTATGTTCCCTGTCTCACAAACAGTATGTTAAGATAAGTGTGCTCTTAACATAGTTGTTCCCAGGGGAACCTCTTCTTTATGATTGGCTCTATCAGCTTATCCTTTGTGTGGCCCGCATGTTCTCAATGCATCTTCTAGTGGACATGCATTTCTCTATTTCCTTCTTCTGGAGGAGACCGTATTAAGATAAGTTCTTCGTTTAATTATTTGTATTTGTTTTTGTCTCATTTATGCATGTAATCCTCGAAAAAGGCTCATGCTGAAACATAGGATGTTGTATGTTTTTCATTTATACATTCTCATACTTCCTATTCGTTTTTTCTCACTTTACTCACTCCCTCTGCTACTTTGTAAAACTACACCATACACCTCTATCTACCCTAGATTTCTACATTATTACTGTTAGTGGCTCCATATATTTCTACATTATTACTGTTAGTGACTCCCTGGATTTCTAAATTATTACTGTTAGTGGCTCCATAGATTTCTACATTATTACTGTTAGTGACTCCCTAGATTTCTACGTTATCACTGTTAGTGGCTCCATAGATTTCTACATTATTACTGTTAGTGACTCCATAGATTTCTACGTTATTACTGTTAGTGGCTCCATAGATTTCTACATTATTACTGTTAGTGACTCCCTAGATTTCTACGTTATCACTGTTAGTGGCTCCATAGATTTCTACATTATTACTGCTATTGACTCCACAGATTTCTATATTATTACTGTTAGTGACTCCCTAGATTTCTAAATTATTACTGTTAGTGGCTCCCTAGATTTCTACATTATTACTGTTAGAGGCTCCCTAGATTTCTACATTATTACTGTTAGTGGCTCCCTAGATTTCTATATTGTTACTGTTGGTGACCTGTCAGATTTCTATATTGTTACTGTTAATGACCTGTCAGATTTCTGTATTGTTACTATTAGTGACCAGTTTCTAACATAGTTTTTTATCTCTGAGCTATCTCAGTGTTACTGATCATGTGTCTGCACATACTCTGCATGTTTTTCTGTTTCCTAAGAGAACACTGCAGTCACCGAGTTTCTTCTCTGAGTAGGTCTGGACAAAATTATTTCTTTGAAGCTCTAGAACATGTCTGTGTACTTAATGAAACACTAACCTGTTTTCTTGCATTTTCTAAGCATTTATGTATAACTGTGTGTCAGAGTCTGGTGACCTTAATCTGTAATCCTCTTTTTGTTTGGTTTTGTTATTGTTGTTGTTGTTGTTGGTATATGGTAGTTCCATTCAGATATTGATTTATTTTCAATATGTCACATCAGCTGCTTTGTCTGTCTTTCTGTGTGAGTGGGTGGGTGTTTTTTTTGTTTTTTTTTTCAGCTGGCTATGACTTCTTCAAAGGTGTCATGTAACTGTTGCCCTATAAATGTCTCTGATTGGAGATGAATTCTCTGAATAATCATAACATTCAAGCCATTTGATTATGAGAATCTGTCTGAGATTACATCTTTGTTAGAATTCACATGTCTCTGTATCACAGGAACAGAGTGAATCTTCACATACTGATGTGAATCCAGGAGAGGATGTTGTTACCATAGAAGCCAAGATGATCCCCCTGAATTTGTCAACAATGACCAAAGACTGGGAACATGATGTAAGTTATACATGAGGGTATACATAAATGAAGTGTCTCTTTTTGTCTGATATGTTAAGTGTGGCTTTGTTAGTGTTGGATGACAAATTGTAGTCAGTCTCTCTCTGTGCTGGCCAGATATAGCCAAGCTACGGGGGAACAGCTGGACACCAAGCTGGCTGCAGACTGTGAGAAGTGGAGAGAATTTATTACTGTCTAACAAGGTACTATTAAATGTGCTTGCTTTATCAGTCAGCATCCACCAAAGACATGGATGGATCGACACTAACTCATCCTCAGAACAGACATCATCATCATGTGCCATACTAGACAGGCTTAAGGAGCAGTGCTCATCCAATTTGTATATGTCATCTCACATAATGTTGTCACTGTGTAAACTAAAATTTAATGAGCATACAGTTGTGATGTTTTGGTGTGAACTTTAATCATACAAAAACACACAGGACAAAGAAATAGAGAGAGGAGATAAAATATAATCCAGGAGGGATTCACATGTGAGTTTCATAATGTGATATATGCCATTGTATGGAAAAGATGCAGGATAACTTATATTGGTGAAACAGGTTTCAGATTAGGTGACTACATACAGAAACATCTGCATGATATCACCCAGCATGCTTCGAAACCAGTCCTTAATAATTTCACTGGCCCCAGACCACAGAGGCAAATCTGATTTTCTGGTAACAGCCATCAAACAATGTCACGCTGATGACAGAACCCACCTAGAGCTTGAGAGCCACTACATTAAGGAATATGGATGCTGGAACCACATGATTTAAACTCGCAGTTCAGTTACACCCAGTGTTTCCCTCTTCCATAGTCATATTCCTTCTGCACTAAGTTCCACTTCATTCTCACATGTAATACATAGTTCAGAACCTTCTTACAGCATCAGATTACATCCCCTCTACCCCAAGTATAATCACCTATTCCACCATCTCCTGGCTAGATTACCATTGTATTACTCTCACCCTTTTCTGTAGTCTCCCCATCTCCCCCTTCATGACCCACCTATCACACATCACAAGTCTCCATTTAAACATTTTCTACACTCCATCATGTGCACTTCTGAACATGACATCTTACAAGCCACAGCTTCTTACAAGTCACAGCTAAGTGCTCCATTTATTTTATTTTATTCTATTTTTTCCATTCTTATTTTTTACATAGCATTCATATGAATTTATATTTTATCTTCTCTCTGTTTCTGAGTCTTGTGTGCTTTTGTGTGATTAAGTTTCACACCAAAACGTTACAACTGTGTGGTCGTTAATTAATAAAGCTGTTCCTACTATTTTCCTAGTTTATACATTTTGTTATCACAGTTTTACTGCAGTGACTTCATGTATATGCTTAGTTTTATATACTTATATATATATATATATATATATAGTAAAAAAAAAAAAAAAGGTAAAGGCAACCCTGTCGTGCCTTAGAGGCACATAGGGATATGGTGTTAGTGCCCATATTTTCCTTGACCTGTCATCACACTAGAGGGTGATATGGTCAGTATCACGCCTGGCTGCCTTTTCCTTCCCAACTCCAGAAGAAGTCGGGTACCCATTTCTACAGCTGGGTGACTGGGGTGCCGCCGGCCGGATATATATATATATATATATACTTATATACACTATTCAAATGTTGTCACAGTATGCAGTTATTTTTATTTTAATCTGCACTTTGTCACGTTGTACTGTCAAGTTATATAATTACTGTCATCTCATGATCATTGTTAACATCTTGTGTTTCAGTTTGTCAGTTTGTACTGTCAAGTTCTGTAATTACTGTCATCATATGATCATTGTTTACATCTTGTGTTGCAGTTTGTCACGTTATATTGTCAAGTTCTTTAATTACTGTCATCACATGATCATTGTTAACAATATAATGATAATGATACTGATGATGGTTATAATGACAACAATATACTGTCACATCAGGTGTGGGATTGGCTGAGTATTAATACTTCTAATATCTTAAATAACAATATCTTAACAATATCAAATAGATACAATGCAATAGCTAAGATAAATAGTATAGATGAACAATGGGAAATGTTAAGAGATTCTATCCACTAAACTGTTAAGAAGATAATACCACCAAAAAAGAAGCCTCTAAAAATAAATGGATGACAGACGACATCTTAGGACTGATGGACAAGAGGAGGAGGAGTAAAAATAATGAGGAAAAATATAACGGGATATATAAAGAAATAAGATGCAAATGCAGAGAAGCAAAAGAAGTGTGGTTAAATGAACAATGCAGACAGATAGAGGACTCTCATAATAAAGACAGCAAAAACATACACAAACGAATTAGTGAACTCACAGGCAGGAAAACAAAATATACCACAGGATGCCTGAAATCAAAAGAAGGTAAAATGTTAATGGGAAAAGAAGACATTGTGGACAGGTGGACATAGTACATCGGTGAGCTATATGGAGGAGAAAGACCAGAATTAACACCAGATACTGAAAACTGTGAGGGACCACCAATACTTGAAGATGAAATCATAGATGCCATCAAACACATAAAGAAATGAAAAGCGACTGGGCCTGATAATATAACAATAGAAGAAATAGAGGCACTAGAGGAGACAGGAATAAAAATAATAACCAAGTTACTGAATGACATTTCTAACAGTGGTTATATGCCCAGTGACTTGCTTATATCCACATTTATAGCACTGCCAAAGAAACCAGGTGCAAAGGAATGTGATGACCACCGGACTATCAGCCTCTCATGTCACATAACGAAGCTACTTCTGAGAATAATTATGAGAAGAACAAGGAAAAAAATAAAAATGAAAATAGCAGATGAACAGTTTGGATTTGTTGAAGGAAAGGGAACACACAATGCCATTTATGCTTTACAAACACTAACAGAAAGAGCTTTAGGAGTACAGAAAGATCTCTGCTTATGCTTCATTGATTACACCAAGGCATTCGACAAGGTCAGACATAATGAAATTATTAAAATACTTGAAGACATCAATATAGACGGCAAAGACCTGAGGATTGTAAAACATCTATACTAGCAGCAAGAAACAGCAATTCAAGTTGAAAATAGAACTGGAAAATATCAACCTATAAAACAAGGGGTGCGACAGGGATGTGTACTATCTCCAGACCTTTTTTTCTCTGTACAGTGAGAATAATCTAAGAATGATCATAACAGAACCAGGCATAAAAATTGGAAGATACAATATTAACAACCTTCTGTATGCTGACGACACAGTACTGATAGCAAAGAACCAACAAGACCTGCAAAATCTCTTGGATAAAGTCGCCAAAGAAAGTGAACAGAAAGGCCTTACTTTGAACATCAAAAAGACAGAGACTATGGTTATATCTAAGAAACAGAATCCACCAGCATGCAGTATAAAATTAAATGGAACTATTCTAAATCAGGTGCAGAAATTCAAATACCTTGGAGCAGTAATAACTTCAGATGGGAAATGCAGAACAGAAATTAGGAACAGAATAGGCCAAGCAAAGACTGCATTTCAGAGAATGAGAAACATTAGCCAACACATCCTTATCAGTTAATGTTAGAAAATGAGTCCTAAAATGCTATATTGGACCTGCCTTGTTATATGGAAGTGAATCATGGACAATAGGCAGGTGTGCACAAAAATCATTGGAAGCAGTAGAAATGTGGTTTATTAGAAGAATGTTGCGAATCCCCTGGACAGCAAAAATAACTAATGAAGAATGTATGAGAAGAGCTGGAGAGACAAAAAAACCTTGTCAAAAAGATAAGAGAGAGACAATGTACTTTCATAGGACATGCAATGAGAAGAGGGGGCATTGAAAATATTATAACAACAGGAAAAATAGAAGGAATAAGATCAAGAGGAAGACCAAGAGAAATGATACTGGACAGTCTGACAAGATGGTGTGAGAGGAGATCACCAACTGAGCTGATGGCCTGCATGAAGGATCGTGTACTCTGGAGAAGCACAATAGGCAACGCCAGTCAGCATGGCACCTGATGATGATGATGATGATGATGAACAACAATATCTTATTACAACATTGATATTTAATTGCATTACTATCATTTTTCTATCACTGAACTAATTCATGGTTTGCTACTGTCTTCCTGAGTATAGATCCACAACAATGAATCATTTTATGGGTTGTTCCACTGGTTATCTCCCCACACTGTGACAAAAGAGTTCGGAGTTTCTCGGTTTCTGGAGCTGCTACCTGAAGACCTGACAAACATTCCAGCACCAGGTCAGGTGATATTTCATTTCCTGTTTTATGTGGCAAGATGACCAGCATGACTATATCTAGCTAGAAGTATTAGTCCAGCATGGCTATATCTAGCTAGAAGTATTAGTCCAGCATGACTATATCTAGCTAGAAGTATTAGTCCAGCATGACTATATCTAGCTAGAAGTATTAGTCCAGCATGACTATATATCTAGCTAGAAGTATTAGTCCAGCATGACTATATATCTAGGTAGAAGTATTAGTCCAGCATGACTATATGTAGCTAGAAGTATTAGTCAAGCATTACTATATCTAGCTAGAAGTATTAGTCCAGCATGACTATATCTAGCTAGAAGTATTAGTCCAGCATGGCTATATCTAGCTAGAAGTATTAGTCCAGCATGACTATATCTAGGTAGAAGTATTAGTCCAGCATGACTATATCTAGCTGGAAGTATTAGTCCAGCATGACTATATATCTAGCTAGAAGTATTAGTCCAGCATGACTATATCTAGCTAGAAGTATTAGTCCAGCATGACTATATCTAGCTAGAAGTATTAGTCCAGCATGACTATATATCTAGCTAGAAGTATTAGTCCAGCATGACTATATCTAGCTAGAAGTATTAGTCCAGCATGACTATATATCTAGCTGGAAGTATTAGTCCAGCGTTACTATATCTGGCTAGAAGTATTAGTCCAGCTTGACTATATCTAGCTAGATATATTCCAGCAACAGAACTGCTGGAGGAGAAACTGAATAAACCTGTAGACTTTACCATAGTAATAGGACTCCAGATTTATTGTAGTCAGAAAGCTGATATTATAACAGGAGTTTGCTGAACATCTTCTTGTCTAGTGAGGATGAGTCCAAAAGTAAACTTAATTTTACTGTAAAATATCTACATAGGGTAGTAGACTGTTGTAGTACAGATGTTTAATCCCATCCCCCTCTCTAGATGTGTGTGTATGAAGTCATGTCCACCTTTTTGGAAATACAAAGGTCATACTGAAAGTTGAGCTAAACATTTTTTAAAATCAGAATTTGTAGATGAGAAAATATAAATGTATCACCTTAACTTGCATTCTTTTCTTCACTTTTCAACATAATCTCCATTTCTCTTCACACATTTTCCCCATCGCTCTGCAAGTTTGAAAATACCCTCCTGGTAGAATTCTATTCCAGCTGACCAACGGCACAGACGCACTGCTTTCTGGACATTCTCTCCTATGTCGTAGAGTTGGAAGGCACAGACACACTGCTTTCTGGACATTCTCTCCTGTGTGGTAGTGTTGGCCTCGCAAGGGTTCTTTCACACAAGGAAAAAGATGGTAATCACCGGGTGCCAGGTCGGGGCTATAAGGCAGGGTGTGGGAGAGTTTCCCAGCCTATTTTCTGAATTTCCTCAGTTGTGTGGCCAGCAGAATTTTTCTCACAGCTCTGTGATCTTCAGTCAACAAATGTGGGACCCAGCCGGCACAAACTTTTCTATAACCAAGGGTTTCAATCATTTTCTGTACTGCATTGTGTCCTATTCCAAGATTTACAGTGATTTCAGACACTGTGACATGTCTGTCTTGTTTATTGATGTCGTCAACCCCACATTGCATTCAGTGGAGACAGTTCGAGGGCGACTGCTGCGAGGCATATCTTGGATGCTTGTGTTTCCATCTTTGAAATGTTTCATCCACCTCCTAACACTGCTAGCACCCATACACACATCTCCATGAGCAAGTTGAAGTCTTTAGTGAATTTCAACAGTGGGGATTTCCTCTTTAACAAGAAACTCAATAACAGCATGTTGACAAAACAAAACTTCAGCACCCGCCATTTTGTTTATGCTCCATGTGGTCACGTGGCACATGGTGGTGACATCATGTGACCTCTACACGAAGTGCAAAGGCTGCAGATTAAGGTGATGCATTTATATTTTCTCAATCTATAAATTCTGACTTTTAAAAAAATTTTCCTCACGACTTTTGGCGTGACCCTCGTATGATGTTACCAGATCAGATCAAAGCTTGCCGCTTCCTTGGAAGCATGAAGAAGAGAAGAACATTGCAGTTATTAATATCTAGCTAGAAGTATTAGTCCAGCATAACTATATATCTAGGTAGAAGTATTAGTCCAGCATGACTATATATCTAGCTAGAAGTATTAGTCCAGCATGACTATATCTAGCTAGAAGTATTAGTCCAGCATGACTATATCTAGCTAGAAGTATTAGTCCAGCATGGCTATATCTAGCTAGAAGTATTAGTCCAGCATGACTATATCTAGGTAGAAGTATTAGTCCAGCATGACTATATCTAGCTGGAAGTATTAGTCCAGCATGACTATATATCTAGCTAGAAGTATTAGTCCAGCATGACTATATCTAGCTAGAAGTATTAGTCCAGCATGACTATATCTAGCTAGAAGTATTAGTCCAGCATGACTATATATCTAGCTAGAAGTATTAGTCCAGCATGACTATATCTAGCTAGAAGTATTAGTCCAGCATGACTATATATCTAGCTGGAAGTATTAGTCCAGCGTTACTATATCTGGCTAGAAGTATTAGTCCAGCTTGACTATATCTAGCTAGATATATTCCAGCAACAGAACTGCTGGAGGAGAAACTGAATAAACCTGTAGACTTTACCATAGTAATAGGACTCCAGATTTATTGTAGTCAGAAAGCTGATATTATAACAGGAGTTTGCTGAACATCTTCTTGTCTAGTGAGGATGAGTCCAAAAGTAAACTTAATTTTACTGTAAAATATCTACATAGGGTAGTAGACTGTTGTAGTACAGATGTTTAATCCCATCCCCCTCTCTAGATGTGTGTGTATGAAGTCATGTCCACCTTTTTGGAAATACAAAGGTCATACTGAAAGTTGAGCTAAACATTTTTTAAAATCAGAATTTGTAGATGAGAAAATATAAATGTATCACCTTAACTTGCATTCTTTTCTTCACTTTTCAACATAATCTCCATTTCTCTTCACACATTTTCCCCATCGCTCTGCAAGTTTGAAAATACCCTCCTGGTAGAATTCTATTCCAGCTGACCAACGGCACAGACGCACTGCTTTCTGGACATTCTCTCCTATGTCGTAGAGTTGGAAGGCACAGACACACTGCTTTCTGGACATTCTCTCCTGTGTGGTAGTGTTGGCCTCGCAAGGGTTCTTTCACACAAGGAAAAAGATGGTAATCACCGGGTGCCAGGTCGGGGCTATAAGGCAGGGTGTGGGAGAGTTTCCCAGCCTATTTTCTGAATTTCCTCAGTTGTGTGGCCAGCAGAATTTTTCTCACAGCTCTGTGATCTTCAGTCAACAAATGTGGGACCCAGCCGGCACAAACTTTTCTATAACCAAGGGTTTCAATCATTTTCTGTACTGCATTGTGTCCTATTCCAAGATTTACAGTGATTTCAGACACTGTGACATGTCTGTCTTGTTTATTGATGTCGTCAACCCCACATTGCATTCAGTGGAGACAGTTCGAGGGCGACTGCTGCGAGGCATATCTTGGATGCTTGTGTTTCCATCTTTGAAATGTTTCATCCACCTCCTAACACTGCTAGCACCCATACACACATCTCCATGAGCAAGTTGAAGTCTTTAGTGAATTTCAACAGTGGGGATTTCCTCTTTAACAAGAAACTCAATAACAGCATGTTGACAAAACAAAACTTCAGCACCCGCCATTTTGTTTATGCTCCATGTGGTCACGTGGCACATGGTGGTGACATCATGTGACCTCTACACGAAGTGCAAAGGCTGCAGATTAAGGTGATGCATTTATATTTTCTCAATCTATAAATTCTGACTTTTAAAAAAATTTTCCTCACGACTTTTGGCGTGACCCTCGTATGATGTTACCAGATCAGATCAAAGCTTGCCGCTTCCTTGGAAGCATGAAGAAGAGAAGAACATTGCAGTTATTAATTTCTTGGATATTGAGGATATTCATTGCAAGAATGAAGAGGCAGTATGGAGACACATTAATCACTTTAGTAGGTACATAAATGGCAGAGAAATGTAAAAGCAGGATGTTAAATTTGGTGGACGCAGCAGCTCACTGGCTGGCATCATACTGCAAATAGGCCTAGTGCTATGCTGGATCTGAAGAAATGATACAGGAAAACTGGCAGGTAGCAATCACTGAGGCAGCTGGAGAATTGAAGATTAGTCTTTCATGAAGTGCTGCAGTACCAGAAAGTCTCTACCAGGTTTATATCAAAACAACTTAGCCCTGCTCTGAAAGAATGTCATGAGGATGCTTGTGAAACTCTTTTATTACAATGTACAGCCAGTAGAACCAAATGCTGGGTACATTACTTCCAGCTAGAGACCAAGCAAGGCAGCAGGGAGTGCTGATATTCTGCCTGGCTGAAACCAAAGAAGCTCTGTACATTGATTTCATGCTCTAATAGGACTCCAGATTTATTGTAGTCAGAAAGCTGATATTATAACAGGAGTTTGCTGAACATCTTCTTGTCTAGTGAGGATGAGTCCAAAAGTAAACTTAATTTTACTGTAAAATATCTACATAGGGTAGTAGACTGTTGTAGTACAGATGTTTAATCCCATCCCCCTCTCTAGATGTGTGTGTATGAAGTCATGTCCACCTTTTTGGAAATACAAAGGTCATACTGAAAGTTGAGCTAAACATTTTTAAAATCAGAATTTGTAGATGAGAAAATATAAATGTATCACCTTAACTTGCATTCTTTTCTTCACTTTTCAACATAATCTCCATTTCTCTTCACACATTTTCCCCATCGCTCTGCAAGTTTGAAAATACCCTCCTGGTAGAATTCTATTCCAGCTGACCAACGGCACAGACGCACTGCTTTCTGGACATTCTCTCCTATGTCGTAGAGTTGGAAGGCACAGACACACTGCTTTCTGGACATTCTCTCCTGTGTGGTAGTGTTGGCCTCGCAAGGGTTCTTTCACACAAGGAAAAAGATGGTAATCACCGGGTGCCAGGTCGGGGCTATAAGGCAGGGTGTGGGAGAGTTTCCCAGCCTATTTTCTGAATTTCCTCAGTTGTGTGGCCAGCAGAATTTTTCTCACAGCTCTGTGATCTTCAGTCAACAAATGTGGGACCCAGCCGGCACAAACTTTTCTATAACCAAGGGTTTCAATCATTTTCTGTACTGCATTGTGTCCTATTCCAAGATTTACAGTGATTTCAGACACTGTGACATGTCTGTCTTGTTTATTGATGTCGTCAACCCCACATTGCATTCAGTGGAGACAGTTCGAGGGCGACTGCTGCGAGGCATATCTTGGATGCTTGTGTTTCCATCTTTGAAATGTTTCATCCACCTCCTAACACTGCTAGCACCCATACACACATCTCCATGAGCAAGTTGAAGTCTTTAGTGAATTTCAACAGTGGGGATTTCCTCTTTAACAAGAAACTCAATAACAGCATGTTGACAAAACAAAACTTCAGCACCCGCCATTTTGTTTATGCTCCATGTGGTCACGTGGCACATGGTGGTGACATCATGTGACCTCTACACGAAGTGCAAAGGCTGCAGATTAAGGTGATGCATTTATATTTTCTCAATCTATAAATTCTGACTTTTAAAAAAATTTTCCTCACGACTTTTGGCGTGACCCTCGTATGATGTTACCAGATCAGATCAAAGCTTGCCGCTTCCTTGGAAGCATGAAGAAGAGAAGAACATTGCAGTTATTAATTTCTTGGATATTGAGGATATTCATTGCAAGAATGAAGAGGCAGTATGGAGACACATTAATCACTTTAGTAGGTACATAAATGGCAGAGAAATGTAAAAGCAGGATGTTAAATTTGGTGGACGCAGCAGCTCACTGGCTGGCATCATACTGCAAATAGGCCTAGTGCTATGCTGGATCTGAAGAAATGATACAGGAAAACTGGCAGGTAGCAATCACTGAGGCAGCTGGAGAATTGAAGATTAGTCTTTCATGAAGTGCTGCAGTACCAGAAAGTCTCTACCAGGTTTATATCAAAACAACTTAGCCCTGCTCTGAAAGAATGTCATGAGGATGCTTGTGAAACTCTTTTATTACAATGTACAGCCAGTAGAACCAAATGCTGGGTACATTACTTCCAGCTAGAGACCAAGCAAGGCAGCAGGGAGTGCTGATATTCTGCCTGGCTGAAACCAAAGAAGCTCTGTACATTGATTTCATGCTCTTCTAGGACTGAAACATGACATTCCCAGAGGAACCACTCATTGGCAAAGCATACTGTGATCTGTTTGAGAAGTACTTGAAACCTGCAGTCAGGCTGTGATCTGTTTGAGAAGTACTTGAAACCTGCAGTCAGGCTGTGATCTGTTTGAGAGCTACTTGAAACCTGCAGTCAGGCTGTGATCTGTTTGAGAAGTACTTGAAACCTGCAATCAGGCTGTGATCTGTTTGAGAAGTACTTGAAACCTGCAGTCAGGCTGTGATCTGTTTGAGAGCTACTTGAAACCTGCAATCAGGCTGTGATCTATTTGAGAAGTACTTGAAACCTGCAATCAGGCTGTGATCTGTTTGAGAAATACTTGAAACCTGCAATCAGGCTGTGATCTGTTTGAGAAGTACTTGAAACCTGTAGTCAAGTCAAAACATTGCAGTGTTAACATTCTGCCTCACAGCAACAGCTCCACACATTACCACTCTGTGTTTGTAGTGTCTTCCACATGTTCATCCATCCAGCCTTGCACTTTGTGACTGTCATGTGTTTGGAGCCCTCAGAGAGGTGCTAGGCAAGAAGATCAGTATGGATGAAGATATTAAAAAGGCAGTGTATGGTTGGCTTATGGTTCAGTCAGATTTCTTTTCTTAAAGAATCCAGGCATTAATGAAGCAGTGACAGACCTTCATTGAACATGCTGCAGACTACGCTGGAAACTGATACTTTCTTAAAGAATCCAGGCATTAATTAAGCAGTGACAGACCTTCATTGAACATGCTGCAGATTACGCTGGAAACTGATACTTTCTTAAAGAATTCAGGCATTAATGAAGCAGTGACAGACCTTCATTGAACATGCTGCAGACTACACTGGAAACTGATACTTTCTTAAAGAATTCAGGCATTAATTAAGCAGTGACAGGCCTTCATTGAATTTGGTGCTGACTACGCTGGAAACTGATACAGAGTCTTCAGTCTTATTTGTACATTTTATTCAGATTTAAAAAAATAAAAAAATAAATAAAGATTACTTTCAAATTCAGCCTGGTAGATGACTGACTTACTGGATCTTACAGCTTTGTCTGATAATGAATCTCTTCACTCATCTGCTTTAAGCAGCAGGCATTTTTCAGTTTTCATGATTGGCAGGTGTCATTAACCTAGCATAGCAGTATTAAAATTCAACATTTTATTCACATCCAGCATTTCTGTTACTTCCATTCTAGAGTACAACTACTTGTGAGTTAGCTTAGACTTTGCTTATTTTCCTGTCACTTAACATAAATGATGAGAATTCTTTATTACCATCCTTATTTTCACATGATTTCACTTCATACACTGTATCATTTGTATAAAATGAACTATTCAAACAATTGCCACAAAACTTTGTATCAAGATCAGTCAGTTATTTGCATGTCCCTTGCGGAACTTTGCCTCCCTAACAGATCAACAAATGGATTATCGATGACACTGGTGATTTTATGTTCCTTTGTGGCTGTGTAATGGTGTTAGATATGGGTTTCTTTCCTGTCATTTATAAACAAATTTTTGTCCTTTTGCTTTTTTTTTTTCCACCAGCTGGAAATATTTTCTCATTCCTAACAACTAGTTTCTGGCATCAGTTTTCTTTGACACCAAGCATGTGTTATTTTGTAGTAATGCACTTTCACAAATGCTAGAAAAATAAATGTGACACTTCTCTCATAACTCTTCTCATCCTGATTCGATTGTGTCAGGCAGGGTCAAAGAGTTAAATAAGCTCATTTCATAAGTGTTCCTATTTGATTATTTCACTGGAAATGAGAAGTTCACCTGAACTTAGTGACACATACACTAAGGAATGTGTTAGTACCTGTGTAGGTGGTCACATTTAATTCACTTTCCACATTCATCTCTAAATATTTGACATTTCCAGAACAGTTCTACATGTACAGAAGATGAGACAAACTGATAATAAAATAGAAAGCATGCTCACAAGTTTGGATGGCAGAGTATTTAGATTGATAATAATTTATTCTTCTCACTTATCTGTCTTCTTATGTTATTCCTAATAGTCTTCTCAGTACGCTTAGCTGTAGCTGAACTTGTTACTAGGAGCACCAGTGGAGAGGTGGGCCAGGATGTTGGCCCTGATAACTGTATAACTACACTAGCAGCACAGTCATGTTTGCTCCCATTAACATAAATACAACTAGTGTGAAGTTTCATTTTTCATGCATAATTTGTGGTCAACAGGCACTGTTTACACAATAGTTCCAGCTCCAAAAGGGTTTTTTGGCATCTCATCATTGCCTAGTAACAGATATTACCCACCCAGAGTGACTGGGCGTGGCTACTTAGTGCACCAGCTTTTCTCCATGCTCCACCCACGCCCATTTTTGGTTATGAGGTTTCCGCCTCAAGGAATTCTGGGATGTGTGAGGGCACTTAATCAGGAGTTTGTGGAAGTGATTTTCAGGTAAGAGTTTATTCATTTAGATATGTATTTGTACAAATTTTACTTCAAGCATTTTCAGTTAAGAGTTTATTCAAATAAAAGTGTGTGTATATTGTCCAATTTTTACTTGAAGCATTTTCCTGTAGATACTTTTGGGTTGTTGGTAAGATTTCATACAGGTTGTTGTAAGATTTTCCACATAAGACAACTGCCATGTTTCAGTGCAGCAATGTATGTTGCTGTCATGCTGGCTGATTATGCAGTATTTATATATTATATTTAGCAAGTGTAAGAGAAGTAATAAGAAGTGTAAGAGAAGCAATAAGAAGTGTAAGAGAAGACATAGAAATTAGGCAGGTGACAATGTAATGGCTTTTTGCATGGAAAATGAGGTAATGATTGCTAACATACTTTTTAAACAACATCCAAGAAGACTTTACACATGAACATCACCTGATGGTTTTGAAAACCAAGAATCAGACAGATTACATTTTAGTACAAAGAAGGTGGAGATCAAGTATAACATCAGCAAAAACTTTACCATATGCTGATTGTGACATGGACCATGAGATATTAATAGCAGACATGAAGATAGAAAAAACAGTTATGGGATCAAGACCACTCCGCTTTGATCTTACAAAAATACCAGAATGATACAGTATAGAAGTGAAGAACCATTTTGAAATCCTGATGGCTGTACAGGAGGAGATGACACCAGATGAATTGGCTACGCTGGCCAAAGATATCTTAATAACAACAGCTAAAGACATGGTTCCAGTAAAGAAAACACAAAAGAATGGATGGATTACTGTAGGCACACTAGAACTGATAAAACAACGTAAAGAAATGAAGACGCAATGGAAAGTGACAAACAACAACAAAGAGGAATATAAAATTTAACAAAAGAAGTACGAAGAAACATAAGAAAAGACAAAAAAACAATACATACAAATTGTTGTGAAAGAATAGAAGGACATCAGAAGTGTGGAAGAGATAGTGAAATGTTTAAAGAAGTGAAGACATTGACGAGAAATGGCACACCTAAGCTAAATCTAATTTGTGACGAAATGGGGGTATACCTTGACAGAGACATAGGAAATTCTAGAAAGATGGAAGGACCATTGCAGAGGAATGTATGAAACAACTGACTGTGAAAGCAGAAATCAGCAGTGTAAATTATTGGAAGAGAAAGAACCTGAACCTACAATAGAAGAAGTTTTATGGGCAATAAAGAATCTGAAAAATGGTAAATCACCAGGATGTGATGAGATAACAGCTGAAGTTATTAAAGCAGGAGGAAAGGAATGTGCAACAATCTATCATGCACTATGTAAAAAGATATGGCATTCAGGTATTTGGCCAAAAGAATGGAAAAGAACTGTATTCATACCACTGCCAAAAAAGGGTAACCTGAAATTATGCACAAACTACAGGACTGTTGCCCTGATTAGTCATGCCAGTAAAATTCTACTAAAAATCATAATGGGTAGACTTCGAAAGAAAATGGAAGGAGAAATCGATATGGTCCAAGCTGGTTTCAGGCAAGGAAGAGGAACAAGAGATCATATTTTCAACATAAGATTAATAATAGAGAAATGCAGAGAATTTAATGTGAATCTATATTTATCTTTTATAGACTATTCAATAGCATTTGATTGTGTACAACACCAGAAACTTTGGGAAATAATGGGATTTCCAACACATTTGATACAGTTAACATCACTGCTGTATCTAGACCAACAAGCAGCAGTAAGAATAAATGGTAAAACAACAACTTGGTTTGACATAAAACAAGGGGTCCGTCAAGGGTGCATATTGTCGCCTTACTTATAAAACTTGTATACTGAAAATATAATGCAGAATATTAGACATATAGACAAAGAATATTATGATGCCATAACAATTGGAGGTTGTGAAATACCAGAGATTAGATATGCTGATGACACAGTATTACTGTCCACAACACAAAAAGGAATTGAAAAATTAATTATGTCAGTTAGTAAGAATAGTGAAGAGCAAAACCTCTATCTTAATGCAAAGAAAACTAAATTGATGACAACTGACAAAACAAACAAGGCAGCTGAAATATGTATCAATGAGGAAAAACTGGAAGAAGTGGAGAGTTTTGAATATCTTGGATCACTACTAACAAAAAATGGAGATACAATGAGGGAAATTAAAAGGAGGACATCTATCGCTCTTCAGAAAGTAAAACAACTAAAGAATCTGTGAAGAGGAACAAACAGAACTACAAAAATAAGATTTTTAAGGTCATGCATCTTTCCCATCGCAACATATGCCTGTGAGACCTGGACACTAAATGTAAATGCTACAGAAGAGTTCTTCAAATATCATGGACACAAAAAAGGAACTAACATATCCATACTATAAAAACTTAATATTGAAGAAGGCTGGCTAGTAAAGAGGATTAAAAAGAGAAAACTTAAATATTTTGGACACATTAACTCTTTGTCTATTTTGGCACGCGTCCTGCGTGGCTGTATCCCTGTTACTATACACTTATAGACGCGCAGTGCGATGATGGTTTGTAGCTCTTTAATTTTGAAAATAATCAAAGTATCTTAAAACCAGCGGTTGACTTCCTTCCGGGCACGTGGAACTTGAACAAAGAGAGCGTTGAGAGAGAGATTCTGTCTTTATTTAAAGCGAGAATTTCAAAGTTTATCGTCGCTAGGCCTTTGTTTATCAACAAATATGGCTTCCATTGCTAGTTTCTTTCGTCCAGAGCAGCATGTTTCTGCATTACAAGCTCAGAATTTAATTTTAAAATGTCTAGACTGTGGTGTAGAGAATGCAGTAGTAGAGATTGTGAATTTTCACCCACGTGGTGCGGATTGAAAGGATCTATTGTTTTATTTTTGCTCCAGCAGCAAAATGTGTTAGAAGGGTAGCTGGTAATGCTACTTCTCAGCTTTTTGCTAGTACTAGCTGTAATATCACAATAAGTAATGCTGGAGATTGTGTAATTAAAAAAATTTAATGTTGTAGAATGCTTCAAATTTAAAAAAAAACAAAAACCAAAAGACAATGGCCTGTTTTCTTGTAAATATTAGTCAACGACCGCCCACTTGTTTTCATGTAAATATTACCTACCCACTTGGTGTTTTTACTTTGCTGTAAATGCATAATTAGTGTATATTTTCATGTAAATTTTGGAGGATGTGTGAAGAAAAGGTGTTTGTGTACATTTTTATTCATTATGGAATTATGTGACCAACTACAGTTGATTAACTTGATGGGTAAGTGAAAAAAAATTCTTTTATTTCCTTTATCTTCCATTCTTTCTTCTCAGTTCTTAGCTCTTTTTTTTTGTTGTATACTAACAAAATGTTAAAAATGTTATTAGAAAAACAAAATACATTTTTTCTTCTTCAAAATAAGGTATAATACTTCATACTACAGATCAGATTATGCCTTTGTCATTCTTTTAAATGTGACAACCATCCCATTTCACATTGTGAAATTTACCCCCCTTGGTCTTTTGAGGGAAACACCCCCAGGAGACAAAGAGTTAAACGTCATGATAATCTAGAAAAGACTGTCTTGGAAGGGTACATAATAGGAAAAAGAAAGAGAGGAAGACTGAGGCGAAGATGGCTGCAAGACATTGTTGATAACCTGTAAATGGATGCATCAGCAGCAGGCCATCTTGCTCACAACCGAGAGGCCTACAGAAGTACTGTTAGGGAGGCAAAGTTCCGCAAGGGACATGCAAATGAATGGATGAAGAGAAGTAATAAGTGAGAATAACTACATTGTAGCATTTAGCAAGTGTAAGAGAAGTAATAAGTGAGAATAACTACATTATAAGATTTAGCAATTGTAAGAGAAGTAATAAGTGAAAATAACTACATTATAAGATTTAGCAAGTGTAAGAGAAGTAATAAGTGAAAATAACTACATTATAAGATTTAGCAAGTGTAAGAGAAGTAATAAGTGAGAATAACTAAATTATAAGATTTAGCAAATGCAAGAGAAGTAATAAGTGAGAATAACTACATTATAAGATTTAGCAAGTGTAAGAGAAGTAATAAGGATAACTACATTATTGCTAAATTATAACTAAGAAATTAGACTCTTTTGAAAACAAAAGCCTAAGGAAAATACTTGGCATCAAGTGGAACGAATTCAAGAACAATGCAAAGATAAGACAGATGACTGAACAACAACCAGTCTCATGGGTGATCAGGAAAAGGAGATGGACATATGTTGGTCACTTGATGAGAAGAAATGATCAGAGAATCCTAAAACAAGCTATAAAATGGAACACAACAGGCCATAGAAAAAGAGGCAGACCGCATGAAACTTTGAAGAGGACATTGTTAAGAGGGGCAAAATTAATAGGCATAAAATCCCTTGATGAGATTGAAAGATTCACCAAAGACAAGAAAAATTGGCGAACTACCTTGTGAGCCCTATGTGATGTTTAACGGCACAGGAAGGAGATAAGATGAGATAACTAAATTGTTTTCCAAGACAAGGGACATATAAGTTAGTGATTTTCTGGTGCATCCCAGCAAGTGCTATGTTGGGTGGTGGAGCTTGTCAAATATTTCTCTCTCACAGGATGCATGCAGAATTCCAGCTAAATGAGCCACCCAGATTTCCATTCTGGTTCACACCAGCACAATTCACTGGATCTCTTCGTATGTCCAGAAATGGCTCAAGACTTGAACATTTTCATTTATATGTGCCTAATGAGCGCCGGCTGAATGTTGGTGAGTAACATCATTATGTTCATATGTTTGTTCTGATTATCATGAGATTTCTTTTTTTTTTTTATGTCTCTTACCTCATACTCCTAATCTGTAGATTCAGTCTTACATCGTTTCTCAATTTCTTGACTGTGTCCAGTCTCTGAATCTGTTTGCTGTATTTGCTGTGGGGATCAACATTTGTTACAGCTGTGTCCAGTCTCTGAACCTGTTTGCTGTATTTGCGGTGGGGATCAACAGTTGTTACAGCTGTGTCCAGTCTCTGAATCTGTTTGCTGTATTGTTTGTGGTGATCAGCGATTATTATAGCTGTGTCCAGTCTCTGAGTCTATTTGCTGTATTGTCTGTTGTGATCAGCGATTGTTACAGCTGTGTCCAGTCTCTGAACCTGTTTGCTGTATTGTCTGTTGTGATCAGCAGTTGTTATAGCTGTGTCCAGTCTCTGAGTCTGTCTGCTGTATTGTCTGTTGTGATCAGCGATTATTATAGCTGTGTCCAGTCTCTGAGTCTGTCTGCTGTATTGTCTGTTGTGATCAGCGATTATTATAGCTGTGTCCAGTCTCTGAGTCTGTCTGCTGTATTGTCTGTTGTGATCAGCGATTATTATAGCTGTGTCCAGTCTCTGAGTCTATTTGCTGTATTGTCTGTTGTGATCAGCAGTTGTTATAGCTGTGTCAGTCTCTGAGTCTGTCTGCTGTATTGTCTGTGGTGATTAGTGGTTACAACCATTTTTACTCTGTGGTACACGAGGATTGGATGTTTGTGTTGAAGATGTGAAGAACATTGTCATGTCATTCATGTTTTCATCTTTTCTGTCATCTACATCTGTGATCTAGAGCAGTAGCATCTGGTGAGTTCTTTCTTGAATGTGTTCTTTCATGAGTGAGTTCATGAGTGATGGATTGTTAATGAGAGAGTGGGAGAAAAAGAAACAAACCTGAGAGAATGGGATGAAAAGAAAGAGTGAAAGAAATTAACTTGAGAGAGTCAGGAAGAAATATCTGCTTGTGTTCTGCAGACATGGAGTGGCTAGACGGGAATCCTGACAACATGGAAGTGGACATTGGCTACTTGCCTCAAATGGAACTTGTCAGTCTTGGTCAGTCTACACCACCCAGACTACAAAATGGAGATATTGTTGAGGTAACTCTTGATTTTGTGTGGTGGATTACTGTAGTTTTTTCTTTCTTCTTCTTGATTTTGTGTGGTTTATTACTGTAGTTTTTTCTTTCTTCTTCTTGATTTTGTGTGGTGGATTAGTTTTTTCTTTCTTCTTCTTGATTTTGTGTGGTTTATTACTGTAGTTTTTTCTTTCTTCTTCTTGATTTTGTGTGGTTTATTACTGTAGTTTTTTCTTTCTTCTTCTTGATTTTGTGTGGTTTATTACTGTAGTTTTTTCTTTCTTCTTCTTGATTTTGTGTGGTGGATTACTGTAGTTTTTTCTTTCTTCTTCATGATTTTGTGTGGTGGATTACTGTAGTTTTTCTTTCTTCTTCTTGATTTTGTGTGGTTTATTACTGTAGTTTTTTCTTTCTTCTTCTTGATTTTGTGTGGTTTATTACTGTAGTTTTTTCTTTCTTCTTCATGATTTTGTGTGGTGGATTACTGTAGTTTTTCTTTCTTCTTCTTGATTGCTTGACTTATTTCAGAGTTAAAAACAGACTCAAGTTCTGTTGAGTGAACATTTAGTATCAGAATAAGAATTAGATATATGATGCACATCTTGTTGGCAGAAATGCAGATGAAGCCACTGACAGCAGTTATTGAGGAAAGACGCTGGCGATGGTTGGGAGATGTGCTCCGAATGACTGACAACTCACTACACAAAAATAGCACTAAGATGGACACCACAGGGGAACAGAAGTAAGGGTAGACCAAAGAGACATGGAGAAGAACAACAGAAAGGATGTTGAGCAAGAGAGGGCTCACCTGGGCAAGTGCGGAAAAAAAAAAGCAAGGAACAGGCATTTGTGGAAAACTCTTACAGAAGCCCCATGTGCCCTGGGCACTTAAGGTTGAGAGAGAGATATGATACATTCACACAGAAGTAAACATTAAGTATCAGAATAAGAATTAGGTATATACTGTTCAAAAAAAGAAACGCAACACTGCTGTAGTTGTAATGAACACAAAATTTCAAACTTGTATCAAAATTTTATTTTACAAAATTAATGTTTTAATCTTGGCATGAAGAAACTTTAAGACTTTAACAATGAAATGATGTTCATTAAATTTGGTTTGGACTTTTATTCTTTGCGACCGAGGCCTCCGTTTCAGTAAGGTGTATGGCCTCCTCTGGCCTGTATCAGAGAACGACATCTCCTTGACATGGATCTGATTAGCTGTTGGATCTGATGTTGTGGGATGGCTGCCCACTCTTCCCGCAGTGCAAGAGACAACTGTCGGAGATTGGTTGGGGGCACATCTCACTGGTGGACTTGTCTGTTGAGTGCATCCCATAAGTGTTCTGTTGGGTTCATGTCTGATGACATGGATTGCCATGGAATGGTCTGGACATTGTTGTCAGCGAGGAACTGGGTGGTGAGTTGTGCCACATGAGATCGAGCGTTATCCTGCTGAAAAATTGACCCTAATGCAGCCAGAAGTGGAAGGACGTGAGGATGAAGAATTTCAGCGACGTAATGTTGGGCATTCAGGTGTCCTTCAGTTTGCACCAAGTCACTTCTTCCCATGAAGTTGATCATCCCCCACACCAGTACACCTCCACCACCATGTGGCAGAGCCTCATTAATGCAGTTCTGGGTGTAGCGCTTATGGACTCTGCTGTAAACTCCATCTGTCATGTCACTGGAGCAGAAAGAATGATTCATCACTAAACCAAACCCTCTCCAATCATTCGCAGTGGTCCATTGACGATGCTGGTTCACCCACTGCATTCGGTTCTGGCGATGCCGATCAATAAGAACAGGACCTCTTTAGGGTCTTCTGTCACAAAGACCAGTGTCGTGCAGTCAGTTCCTGACCGTTTGATCTGAAATTTGACGAGCTGCTGTCATTGACTGGACTGTTGAGGATGCAGATGCAAATCGATTCCTGAGGTGACGCAGCCGTATGAAGCGATCTTTGGCAGGAGTTGTGACTATGGGTCTTCCACTATATGGCCAGTCCTCAACTGAGCCAGTTTCTTGAAATCGTCTCCAAAGGCGACTAATGATGCTTCTAACCACATTAAATTTTCTGGCCAATACACTTTGTGACTGTCCAGTCTGTAAACGTCCAGTGATGATGAGTTGTTGTTCTGTAATGAGATGAGCCATAGTTGCACATTGAATTTTCTAATGAATTGATTTGAGGAGCGTCTATCTTTTATAGGCATTCAATAACATGGTCAGTGAGTTTTGTGTTGAGTAAGTTTCACGGGATTCTCTTGAACCTGTCAGGAGTCACTGTCAAAAATGCTGTTTTGACTAGTGCCGCTTTTAAGTGCTCATGAATCATCTGCTGAGTACAGTTCAGATCAGCATGTGAAATTGATGTCCAAGTGAACGTTTCAGGCAATTTGCTCTTGTCTGATCAGTAAACTTCAGTTTAAATCGCAACATCATATTTGTTGCGTTTCTTTTTTTGAACAGTATATGATACATTCACACAGAAGTAAACATTAAGTATCAGAATAAGAATTAGGTATATACTGTTCAAAAAAAGAAACGCAACACTGCTGTAGTTGTAATGAACACAAAATTTCAAACTTGTATCAAAATTTTATTTTACAAAATTAATGTTTTAATCTTGGCATGAAGAAACTTTAAGACTTTAACAATGAAATGATGTTCATTAAATTTGGTTTGGACTTTTATTCTTTGCGACCGAGGCCTCCGTTTCAGTAAGGTGTATGGCCTCCTCTGGCCTGTATCAGAGAACGACATCTCCTTGACATGGATCTGATTAGCTGTTGGATCTGATGTTGTGGGATGGCTGCCCACTCTTCCCGCAGTGCAAGAGACAACTGTCGGAGATTGGTTGGGGGCACATCTCACTGGTGGACTTGTCTGTTGAGTGCATCCCATAAGTGTTCTGTTGGGTTCATGTCTGATGACATGGATTGCCATGGAATGGTCTGGACATTGTTGTCAGCGAGGAACTGGGTGGTGAGTTGTGCCACATGAGATCGAGCGTTATCCTGCTGAAAAATTGACCCTAATGCAGCCAGAAGTGGAAGGACGTGAGGATGAAGAATTTCAGCGACGTAATGTTGGGCATTCAGGTGTCCTTCAGTTTG
This sequence comes from Achatina immaculata, assembly GCA_009760885.1. NCBI lineage: Eukaryota > Metazoa > Mollusca > Gastropoda > Stylommatophora > Achatinidae > Lissachatina > Lissachatina immaculata. Next base: position 28,149,619 of record CM019718.1, read on the forward strand.
CACCAAGTCACTTCTTCCCATGAAGTTGATCATCCCCCACACCAGTACACCTCCACCACCATGTGGCAGAGCCTCATTAATGCAGTTCTGGGTGTAGCGCTTATGGACTCTGCTGTAAACTCCATCTGTCATGTCACTGGAGCAGAAAGAATGATTCATCACTAAACCAAACCCTCTCCAATCATTCGCAGTGGTCCATTGACGATGCTGGTTCACCCACTGCATTCGGTTCTGGCGATGCCGATCAATAAGAACAGGACCTCTTTAGGGTCTTCTGTCACAAAGACCAGTGTCGTGCAGTCAGTTCCTGACCGTTTGATCTGAAATTTGACGAGCTGCTGTCATTGACTGGACTGTTGAGGATGCAGATGCAAATCGATTCCTGAGGTGACGCAGCCGTATGAAGCGATCTTTGGCAGGAGTTGTGACTATGGGTCTTCCACTATATGGCCAGTCCTCAACTGAGCCAGTTTCTTGAAATCGTCTCCAAAGGCGACTAATGATGCTTCTAACCACATTAAATTTTCTGGCCAATACACTTTGTGACTGTCCAGTCTGTAAACGTCCAGTGATGATGAGTTGTTGTTCTGTAATGAGATGAGCCATAGTTGCACATTGAATTTTCTAATGAATTGATTTGAGGAGCGTCTATCTTTTATAGGCATTCAATAACATGGTCAGTGAGTTTTGTGTTGAGTAAGTTTCACGGGATTCTCTTGAACCTGTCAGGAGTCACTGTCAAAAATGCTGTTTTGACTAGTGCCGCTTTTAAGTGCTCATGAATCATCTGCTGAGTACAGTTCAGATCAGCATGTGAAATTGATGTCCAAGTGAACGTTTCAGGCAATTTGCTCTTGTCTGATCAGTAAACTTCAGTTTAAATCGCAACATCATATTTGTTGCGTTTCTTTTTTTGAACAGTATATGATACATTCACACAGAAGTAAACATTAAGTATCAGAATAAGAATTAGACTGATTATAGCAGATTTGACTGTGTCACACAGGAGCCAAGTTATGAGAAGTCTTCAGAGGAGGTCAGGTGGGACCTAGAAGTTTCCCATCAGGAGGCTCGAGATGCCCTGGAACTGAAGCTGTTTCCATTTAAACAGGTAGCTACCAGCCCTCCCAGACTATAAGTGCTCATTACTCTTATTCTGAGTGAGCCACATTAGTTTTGTTGAGTTTTATCAGCACATCAAACATGTAGATGCTTCTGTGTGTGTTATGTTTAAAACTTGTTATGAGTGAGCCACATTAGTTTTGTTGAGTTTTGTCAGCACATCAAACATGTAGATGCTTCTGTGTGTGTTATGTTTAAAACTTGTTATGAGTGAGCCACATTAGTTTTGTTGAGTTTTGTCAGCCCCGGTCCCGGGATCGAACCTATGATCTTCCAGTTGCCACTGCAATTTTATGAAGTGCATCTTTAGCGATTTAGCTACGGAGGACAGGTATTGGTTTTGGCAAATGAAATTACTTATGTTCCCAATGCTTGTTTCGCATGAAATTACTTATGTTCCCAATGCTTGTTTCGCATACTCCACAGCCAGCATGAGGCCTTTTCTGCTGTTTCTGAAAGGCTTCTCAATGCCCTTGCTCTTGCTTGTCCCATTATGCCCAGTTGCTTACATAGGTCATATGCTGATGTTGCTACGAATCCTCTTGCTCCCACTTCTACAACTATCACTTTTGCCCTGACTCCTGCCCCCTGTCTCATTTGCTTGACCAGATCATTGTACTTCTCCAATTTGAATAAATGCTGTTCCTCTATTCTAGTTTTGTATGGGACCGTAAGCTTGATCATTATTAATTCCTGTTTTCCTGTGGAGTACACTACAATGTCCGGTCACATTCCTGTGTTCTTGATGGCAGTCGGGTATTCTCTTCTTTCTGGAAGGTCCGCTGTCACTTCCCAGTCATTTGTACCATCTAGCAGTGATGGTAAGGGAATGTCCCTGATTTCAATATTTGATGTCGTACCAGCACCTATGAAGTATTTAGGTGGGACCTCAGCTCTTTTGCTGTTATTTGCTTTATCTTTTGCCCTGTCTACGATGGCTACTAGTTCCTGCAACACTCTGTTGTGCCGCCAGGTGTACCGTCCTTGCCCTAAAGACACTCTAACTGCTGACAGCATATGTTCCAATGTTTGCCTTTCGTTGCAGAGAGGGCACTTTGTATCTTCTGATACACCCCATTTGTATAGGTTGGAGCCTGTAGGCAGAAGGTCATAAGTAGCTCTGATGATGAAGCTGAGCCTCAAGGGTGCCATTTTCCAGATATCATTCCATGTTAGTGATCTCTGCAGGACTTCCTCCCATGTTGTCCATTGCCCTTGTTGTGATTGTTGGACTGCCTTCTGGACCCGCTTGTCATCCTCTGAATTCCTTACTTCGCTGATGATCATATCCCTTCTTTCCTTGCAGGAGGCCTTTGACCACCATTTGATTTCGCCATGACCAAATCCCCTTCTGTTTGTCTGGGTGTACCCTATTACTTCTTTCAGCTCCTGCGTTTCTCTGGCTGTGGTCACTTCCTCACCTACTTTCCATTTTCGTCCAGTTTTAAGTGTTGGCTGCACTTCTCGTACCACCAGATCTGTAGATTCTTGTAGCATCATTGCAAGTCTTGTTTTTCCTACCTTGTATTCGTCGACCACAGATTTGAATGGCAGCTGCAGTTTGCTCTTCTTGCAGTACAGTGCTACATCAGTTAATCCTGGTGGTACGCCCAGCCACCTTCTTATGGCATTATTTATCTTTCTTTCGACTGCCTCTACTGTGCTGGTACTTACTTCGTAAATGAGTAGTGGCCACATCAGTTTTGGAATCAGCATGAACTGGAGGCACCATATTTTGAACTTACCTCTTACATCAAGTATCATCATCAAAGTCTTGGACAGATGAATGTAACACATCTTATATCTAGTATCATCATCAAAGTCTTGGACAGATGAATGTAACACATCTTATATCTAGTATCATCATCAAAGTCTTGGACAGATGAATGTAACACATCTTATATCTAGTATCATCATCAAAGTCTTGGACAGATGAATGTAACACATCTTATATCTAGTATCATCATCAAAGTCTTGGACAGATGAATGTAACACATCTTATATCTAGTATCATCATCAAAGTCTTGGACAGATGAATGTAACACATCTTATATCTAGTATCATCATCAAAGTCTTGGACAGATGAATGTAACACATCTTATATCTAGTATCATCATCAAAGTCTTGGACAGATGAATGTAACACATCTTATATCTAGTATCATCATCAAAGTCTTGGACAGTGTAGCACATCATCTTACATCAAGTATCATCATCAAAGTCTTGGACAGCTAAGGTTTATATAAAACAGTAAATATTGTTGGAACAATGTATAATAAATTTGACCAGTCTGGCAAAACTGGCACACTATTAACATCACGTAAAGACCAAAAAAACAAAAAAAATAGGCTGAACATTTCAAAGAAATACTTGATCCACTACACCCAAAAGAATTGATAAACCTTGAAACCAACTTATCAGTCCCACAACAAAATGTCAACCTAGATGACATTACATTGAATGAAATTGAAACAGCAGTGAACCTAATGGCTAACAACAAAGCTGCTGGTAAAGATGAAATAACAGTCAAAATGTTAAAAGCTGTTAACAGTGACAACATGAATGAATGAATGAATAATCTTTAGTTTTAAAGGGTAAAGATTTGGGAACGCAGGGCCGTCTTACATTCTGCCCTTCATAACTCCATCTTTCATTCTTCCCACACACTCGATTTAATACAAATATACAAATTAAATTAGGGAAAAAAAACATATCAAAAGAGTGTAAGATTAAACTATTACATTCAAAGTAAGAGAGAAGAAGTAATTAACCTAATAAAATAGCTCTCACGCACAACTACAGAGAATGTTTAATAAAGTTAAGAAAGAAGTAAATGTCCCTTCTAAATGGAAAAAAAGGAATCATTGTTAAAATACGAAAAAAAAAAAGGCACCATTGGCGACTGCAATAACTAGAGAGGAGTGTCCTTGCTATCAGTTATGTCAAAAGTATTTTGCAAAGTTATTCTGAATAGAGTTAAAGATATAGTGGATACTGCAATGAGAGAAGAACAAGCAGGATTTTGAAAAGAGAGAAGCTGTCTCGACCAGATCTTAACTCTAAGAATAATACTTGAAGGACATATTAAAAGCAAAAACCATTAATCCTGAACTTCGTAGACTTTAAAAAGGCATTTGATAGCATACACAGAGGTTCATTGTGGAGAATTTTAAGTCTATATGGAATACCATCTAAAGTTGTCAACATCATTTAGGATCACTACAACGGATATGTTTGTGCAGTCAACACAGAAGAAGGAATGAATGAATGGTTCCAGATTGAAGCAGGCATGAAACAAGGACCATACTATCTCCCTTGCGTTTTGGAATTGCCATAGACTTCATAATGAAAAAATATTGCACAGGTAAAATGAGCATTGATTGGGTACATGGGACCCAACTGGAAGATCATGATTTTGCAGATGACATAACTCATATCAGTGACAGTGTTAATTTGGTGGAAGAAAAAAAACAGTTAGCCTGTCTTCACTGGGTAACAAAATATGACAAATGAAATTTCCCATTAATCAAGAAGGAAAAATATATGTAGAAAGAGCAGCTGTTGAAGAAGTATGCCAATTTGCATACCTCGGCAGCTACATAGAATTAGAATTGCAAAAGCAACATTGACTTTCAAGAATCTTGAATATAACTCAAAAGTTATAAGCACAAAAACCAAACTAAGATTATTCAATTCAAATGTAATGTCTACCCTCATTTATGCATGCGAAAGCTGGAAAACAACTAAAGAAATAGACTCTTTTGAAAACAAATGCCTAAAATACTTGATATAAAGTAGGACAAATTCAAGAACAATGCAGAAATAAGGCAGATGAGCAAACAACAACCTGTCTTATGAGTGATTAGAAAAAGGAGATGGACATATGTTGGTCATGTGATGAGAAGAAACAGTCAGAGAATCCAAAAAAAAAAACTATTAGGTGGAACACAACAGGCTGAAGAAAAAATCGACCACGTGAAACTCTAAATAGGACATTGTAAAAAGTGGTCAAATTAGTAGGCATAAAATCCTTGATGAGGCTGAAAAGCTCTCCGAAAACAGGAAACTTGCCGAACTACCTTGCGAGCTCTATGTGATGTTTAACCGCACAGGAAGGATGTTAAGATGGTAGAGAATGAATAAATGTACTTTATTTTCAAAAGGTTAAGAATTGGGCGCACAGGCCCGTCTAACATTCAGCCCTTTATCATACAGCTTTCACTCAGTCACAGCCAGACTGTCTAACATTCTGCCCTTCATCATACAGCTTTCACTCAAGTCACAGTCTGTCTAACATTCAGCCCTTTATCATACAGCTTTCACTCAGTCACAGCCTGTCTAACATTCTGCCCTTCATCATACAGCTTTCATTCAGTCGCAGCCTGTCTAACATTCTGCCCTTCATCATACAGCTTTCACTCAGTCACAGTCTGTCTAACATTCTGCCTTCATCATACAGCTTTCACTCAGTCACATCATTCAGCACTTGTTAATGAGCATAGTAAGCATGAAGAAACAATTAAATGGTTACATAAATAAATAATACACTGTCCATACACTCCACATTCTGATTTGTGTAACTACATGAAATAAACTTAATTATATTCTTACATTCATTATAAACTAACAAATCTATAGAAAAACAGTATTAAAAAATACAACAATCAAGCCATTCTTTAAACTAATTTAGACTTCGACAGTATATATATGTACACTTATACTTTTCATATATGCAGGTACAGTTGAACCCACTTAATATCACATTGTTTTATGTCACAACCTGGATATTGTCACATAAATTTGCATCTCTGGTCAACTCCCATAAGTAATTAATGGGCTTTACTCCGGTTACAAGGGGTCCGTCAGGTTTGCATGCTGTCGCCTTAATATTTAACTTGTGTACTGAAAATATAATGAGGAATGTTAGAGAAGATATAGACACAGAATATTATGATGCCATAAAAATTGGAGGTTATGAAATACCAGAGATTAGATATGCTGATGATACAATATTACTGTCCACCAATACAAAAAGGAATGGAAAAACTAATTATGTCAGTCTATAAGAACAGTGAAGAGCAAAACCTTTATCTTAATGCAAAGAAAACTAAATTGATGACAACTGACAAAACAAACAAGGCAGCTGAAATATATATCAATGAGGAAGAATTGGAAGAGGTGGAGAGTTTTAAATATCTTGGATCATTACTAATAAAGGAGATACAATGAGGGAAATTAAAAGGAGGACATCTGTTGCTCTTCAAAAAAATAAAACAACTAAAGAAGCTTTGGAAAGGAACAGACAGAAGTACACAAATAAAATTTTTAAGGACATGTATCTTTCCCATTGCAACATATGCCTGTGAGATCTGGACACTTAACAAAACAGCTGAGAAACACATAAATGCCTTTAAACACTATAGAAGAGTCCTTCATATATCATGGACACATAAAAGAACAAATATATCCATACTACAAGAACTTAATATTGAAGAAGGTTGACTAGTAAGAAAGATTAAACAGAGAAAACATAAATATTTTGGTCATATTAAACATCATGATAATTTAGAGAAGGCTGCACAGTGGGAAAAGGAGAGGAAGACCAAGGTGGCTACAAGACAATGTTGATGAGTTGCAAACGGAGAGTTGTTAGGGAGGCAAAGTTCTACAAGAGACATGCAGATGACTGATTGACAAATCCAATTAATATCACACCACTTATTGTCACAAATCGGTTAATGTTACCATATTTTTGCACCGGGAGGAGCTAAAGACTCCACTTAGTATCACAGTCTGAACGAGTACAAGCTATAAACATCTCACAAAACGTCATCGCCTTCGCACTCATCAAAGAAGGGGCCGGCCGTTTGATCACCAAGTACGTGCCGCACCAGCCTTTTGAACATGTGGGCATCAAACTCAGGGGGTGCGAATGAAAGATTTACCATGGCTGCCCTTTTGTGATTAAAATCTACCTTCTTTTGGTCATTGTCTTCTTTATTAAGATGTGGACGGTGTTACTTGGTAATGCAAGTTAATAGTCTCAAATAGTGTACTGGGAATTGCATTAGCTGGGAAGTTCCCTCTGGTTCTTGCTGTGACTAACAATGGCTACTAAACTCAAATGTTTTGATCTGGATATGAGCACCAAAATGGATGCTCTGAAGCAAGTTGATGAAAACATTATGAGAAAGGACATAGTGGATAAATTTGAAATTGATGTTTCAGCTGTATCGAAACTTGTTAAAAACTGAGACAAAATTGAACGAGACTTTCAATCGTCCATGGTTAGGTCAAACTGTAAGCGAAGGCATGTGAGTTCCTACATGGATATTGAGTGTGCTCTGCTGACATGGTTCAACCAGACACATTCTGTACAGTTACCTGTGTGCGATCTTATGTTGCCGGAAATTGCAGATCGTTTTGTGAAAGAAATGGATATGCCTGACTGGAAGTGTTTGAACGGCTTTCTTGAGCGCTTTAAGAAATGCCAGAACATAACATTTAAGGTTGCTTCAGGTTAAGCCGCCCAAGTTAATACCAATGTCGCTAATGGTTGGATTTCGCGTCTGCCAAAAATTTTGGATGCATACAGCCCAGATGATATTTTTGACATGGATGAAACAGGCATGTTTTATAAACTTCTAACCAACAGAACTTTGAGCTTTTGTGATGAGAAGTGCTGTGGTGGCAAATGAGTTGAAGATCACTTAACACTTGTTACTGTAAGACTGTAGCATGATACTGTCAGACTGTAGCATGATGTTATCAGAGTGTAGCATGATGTTATCAGAGTGTAGCATGACACTGTCAGACTGTAGCATGACACTTTCAGACTGTAGCATAATGTTATGAGAGTGTAGCATGACACTGTCAGACTATCATGATGTTATCAGAGTGTAGCATTTCACTGTTATACTGTAGCATGATGATATCAGAGTGTAGCATAATGTTAGTAGAGTGTAGCATGGCTATCAGACCTTGGTATAATGCTGTAAGAGTGGAACATGGAACTGTCAAAATGGAGTTTGATACTGTCATACTGTTAGAGTGGAGTCTAAACAGTGAAACTGTCATTGGAATTGGATAGTATCAAGAGTGAAACATGATGTCATCAGAATGGAATATGAGTGTTGTTTTAATTCAGCTGTGTGTTTGTGTGACCTGGCTCAGCGTTACACGGCAGTAGAAGGTGCTGAAACTGGAACACTTACACCATGTTTCTCTCGCTTTCAGGTTCAGTATTTCAATCTTTCCCAGGCCTTTGACATGGCCAAATCAGAAAACAAGCTGGTACATTCCATCCTGCTATGGGGTGCCCTAGATGATCAGAGCTGCTGAGGGTCGGCTCGGACCCTGCGAGACTCAGCTCTTCAGGGTCTGGAGGTGATCAGTCTGCTGAATGAGCGCTTCGTTAGCTCCTGGTCATTGGTGGTTGACTTGAAGGTAAGACCTACACACCTCAGAAACAACAAAACTATCTATCCTGAAGCAGTTCTTACCTTATGATGTGGAGTAGGCACATATACATTTATAGTATTGTTTAGTTTCAAACTTCAGCACACTGTAATAGTATTTACCATGCTGTTAGATGAGATCACGTTAGATCGATTTGTTTTTGGTGATCTATGGGAAATATTAAACATTATTGTAGAGTCACGTATGTTTAAGTCCCTTAGATCTAAACTATATGCACTATTTCCCTTGTTCATGTAGTTCAGCACGTGATTTAGCCTGTCCATGACTGTAATGGCAGGCAAAATTGTAATCACTTAATGTTATTTTGCACGGGATTCCGAGAGAAAAGTTTCTTGGCTGTAGTACGTTTTATCAGGTAGCGGAATTTCTCGTGATTATTATGAGTTTTCTTAGGGAAAGTTTCTTAAGTGTCAACGATTGGAATGTCTGTGTTGACTTAACAGTCTAAATTTAGTTTTAGAGTTTTAATTGTTTGTTTTAGGAATGAGTTTAGGGTACGAAAGTTCAGGGCATGAGTTATGAATCTCGTGTTTTGGTGAAGCTCACAACAGTTATCTTTTTGTGTGAATGTGAATTGCACGGAGTGAAAGTTCTGGAAGGATGGTGAAGTAAATGCGGGTTATATAAAAGAACTCGGAGCTTATTTGGGAGGATTATGATTGTATTTGGAGTATGAGGATTGTGTGATAGAGACAAGTCAATAGTAGTTTTGTAGTGAATTCAGTCATGTCCTAGTGGAGTGTGGTAGCGCTTGTGTTGTCCTTTTTAGGACAAGGTTTTCCTTGTAATAGTATAATAGGAATTATGTTGTAGTGTCCTTGCTAGGACCAGAGTGTATTGTTTGTGTTTTATTATTCTGGGAGATGAAGTGTTATTCTGGAAATTACTCACTCCAGACATTAGTAAGTACTGGGTTTTTGTAACTGCTTGCTGGTAGAATGTTTCATCTTTATGGCACAGACTGCATGCCCGGGAAGTTTTTCATGTTACACTTTTTGATATTTCTGTATGACAGCAGTTTTTCCTACCATCATCATATCCATCATCCACATCTTCCGCATCAATAAATTTGTTGTCTATTGAATGTGAACTACACTCTTGACTGTTCCTACGTTTGAGTTACTGTTACGTTGTAAGCTTGAATTACGGAGTCCAGATGTTCTATTGTTGTCCAGTGGAAGAAGGAGTGTGCCTGAGTGTATTGTTCTCTGAGTGTATCACAGAACACAAATCCTAGTCTCTCAAAATCAATCTGTCTAATCTGATCCTGAGAGAGAGTAACTAACTTTTATCCATAGTTGTTCCTCTGAACCTTTAAACACAACAGATATATCTTTTCTAGTCCCATATTGGCATGTTAGTATTCAGTCAGTCACAGAGAAATGGAATACACCTTTAACACAGCCATACAGATTATTTATGAAGATTGTTTAGCTTCACATGTTTAAAACAAAATTGTGCAAGCTTCTAGCATGATCTTCCTAATGCATGTGATGATTTTGTTGACATTTTTGTTGAGCATTTGACAACTTTTGAATGCATTTTTAATGTTCTTATCTTATATCTTATATCCTTCCCGTGCCGTTAGACGTCACATAGGGCTCGCAAAGTAGTTCGCCAATTTTTCCTGTCTTCGGCGAGTCTTTCAACCTCAACAAAGGATTTTATGCCTGTTAACTTGGCCTCTCTTAATAATGTCCTCTTCAGAGTTTCACGCGGTCTGCCCCTTTTTCTTCGGCCTGTTGTGTTCCACTTGATAGCTTGTTTTGGGATTCTCTGATCATTTCTTCTCATCAAGTGACCAACATATGTCCATCTCCTTTTCCTGATCACCCGTGAGACTGGTTGTTGTTCAGTCATCTGTCTTATCTCTGCATTGTTCTTGAATTCATTCCACTTGATGCCGAGTATTTTCCTTAGGCATTTGTTTTCAAAAGAGTCTAATTTCTTTTCTATTTCTTTAGTTGTTTTCCAGCTTTCGCATGCATAAATGAGGGTGGATATTACATTTGAATTGAATAGTCTTAACTTGGTTTTTGTGCTTATAACTTTTGAATTCCATATGTTCTCAAGATTCTTGAAGATTGATGCTGCTTTTGCAATTCTGATCCTAACTTCCTTTCTAGTGTCACCATCCTGGTCTATGTAGCTGCCAAGGTATGCAAATTGATTGACTTCTTCAATATCTGTCCCTTCTATGTGTATTTTTCCATTTTGATTGATGGGAATTTTCATTATTTTTGTTTTGTCCTTGTTAATTTCAAGTCCTATTTTGCTAGCCAGTGAAGATAGGCTATCTGTTTTTTCTTGCATGGAATTCACATTATTACTGATAAGAGTTATGTCATCAGCAAAATCAAGATCTTCTAGTTGGGTCCCATGTACCCAGTCAATACCTGTGTTACCTGTGCAGCATTTTGTCATTATGAAGTCTATTGTAATCCCAAAAAGTAAAGGAGACAGTATACATCCTTGTTTCACGCCTGTTTCAATCTGGAACCATTCACTCATCCCTTCTTCTGTCTTGACTGCACAACCATATCCATTGTATAAGTCCTTAATGATGTTGACAATTTTAGATGGTATTCCATATAGACATAAAATTCTCCATAATGAATCTCTGTGTATGCTATCAAATGCCTTCTTAAAATCTATGAAGTTCAGTATTAATGGTTTCTGCTTTTCAATATGTTCTTCAAGTATTATTCTGAGAGTAAAGATCTGGTCGAGACAGCTTCTCCCTTTTCGAAATCCTGCTTGTTCTTCTCTCATTGCAGTATCCACTATATCTTTGAGTCTATTCAAAATGACCTTGCAAAATACTTTTGACACAACTGATATTAAGGTTACTCCTCTCCAGTTGTTACAGTCACTAAGGTTGCCCTTTTTTGGTATTTTAACAATGATTCCCTTCTTCCAATTAGAAGGGACCTTTTCTTCTTTCCAAATCTTGTTAAACATTCTCTGTAGTTGTCTCATGTTGTCACTATTGATAGCTTTTAGCATCTCGGCTGTTATTTCATCTTCACCTGCAGCTTTGTTGTTAGCCATTAAATTCACTGCTGTTTCAATTTCATGCAATTTAATTTCAATTAAATATTTTAATATTGGAAGATATTTTTTTCAAACTATCTTTTGTGGCTTGGGTTAGGAAATTCCAGTTGAAATCCATTTTACTTAGTAGATGGAAGTTCTTATATACACATTTTCTACAGCACAAAAATTTTCTCTGTCATCTTATGGTAACAGCCTTTGTCATCTTCTAGCTTCATTGTTAACATAAACATCTTCATTGTTCTACTTGAGGAGTCAGTGCTATCAACTATCTCATCACAGCTGTCAGTGCTATCAACTGTCTCATCACAGCTGTCAGTGCTATCAACTATCTCATCACAGCTGTCAGTGCTATCAACTGTCTCGTCACAGCTGCCAGTGCTGTCATCACAGATGAGAAGAAATGTTGGCCATACAAAATGTGTGACATTAAATTCTGTTCTTAAACAGCAGAAGAGCACAACTTCCGATATGCAGAACAGAAATATAGCCAGAGAAAAACTGAATTACAAATGAAAATGGAAGAAGCTCGTTGTCTGAGGCTGGAAAATTGTTTAAATTCTGTGCAGATTTTCAGTAAGTGAAACAGCTGTCGCACGTCAGTCAAAAAATATATCCAGTGTAAGACTTTCATCTAGCATGAGACACTTTCTGTCACATGAAAGCTCATAATAACTTTCTCGTAGAACCAAACTTTCATACAGTGCAAATATACAGGTAACTATAAAAGATCATCATCATCAGGTGCTATGCCGACTAGCGTTGGCTGTTGGGCTTCTCCAGAGTACACAATTCTTCATGTAGGCAAATAACTTAGTTGGTGATCTCCTCTCACACCGTCTCGTCAGACAGTCCAGTATCATTTCTCTTGGTCTTCCCCTGACTCATCTTCCCTCTATTTTTCCTGTTGTTATAATATTTTCAATTCCCCGTCTTCTCATTGCATGTCCTTTGAAAGTATATTGACTCACATATTTTTTTTAATGAGATTTATTTTGTCTCTCTAGCTCTTCTCATACATTCTTCATTAGTTATTTTTGCTGTCCAGGGATTTCGCAACATTCTTCTAATAAACCACATTTCTGCTGTTTCCAATGATTTTTGTGCAGATCTTCCTATTGTCCATGATTCACTTCCATATAACAAGATAGGTTCAATATAGCATTTTAGGACTCATTTTCTAACATTCATTAATAAGGATGTGTTGGATAATATGTTTCTCATTCTCTGAAATGCAGTCTTTGCTTGGCCTATTCTGTTCCTAATTTCTGTTCTGCATTTCCCATCTGAAGTTATTACTGCTCCAAGGTATTTGAATTTCTGCACCTGATTTAGAATAGTTCCTTTAATTTTATACTGCATTTTGGTGGATTCTGTTTCTTAGATATAACCATAGTCTCTGTTTTTTTTTATATTCAAAGTAAGACCTTTCTGTTCATTTTCTTTGGTGACTTTATCCAAGAGATTTTGCAGGTCTTGTTGGTTCTCAGCTATCAGTACTGTGTCGTCAGCATACCGAAGGTTGTTAATATTGTATCCTCCAACTTTTATGCCTGGTTCTGTAATGATCATTCTTAGAATATTCTCGCTGTACAGAGAAAAAAATGTCTGCAGATAGTACACATCCCCTTGTTTTATAGGTTGATATTTTCCGGTTCTATTTTCAACTCGAACTGCTGCTTCTTGCTGCCAGTATAGATGTTTTACAATCCTCAGGTCTTTGCCGTCTATACTGATGTCTTCAAGCATTTTAATAATCTCACCATGTTTCACTTTGTCGAACACGTTGATGTAATCAATGAAGCATAAGTAGAGATCTTTCTGTACTTCTAAAGCTCTTAGTGTTCGTAAAGCATAAATGGTATTGTGTGTTCCCTTTCCTTCAACAAATCCAAACTGTTCATCTGCTATTTCCATTTTTATCTTTTTCCTTGTTTTTCTCATAATTCTCAGAAGTAGCTTTGTTATGTGACATGAGAGGCTGTCCTGTGGTCATCACATTCCTTTGCACCTGGTTTCTTTGGTAGTGCCATAAACGTGGATTTAAGCAGGTCACTGGGAATATAACCACTGTTGTAAATGTCATTCTGTAACTTGGTTATTATTTTTATTCCTGTCTCCTGTAGCGCCTCTGTTTCTTCTTTTGTTATATTATCAGGCCCAGTCACTTTTTCTTTCCTCATGTGTTTGATGGCATCTATGATTTCATCTTCAAGTATTGGTGGTCCCTCACAGTTTTCAGTATCTGGTGTTAATTCTGGTCTTACTCTACTGTACAGCTCATCTATATATTCTGTCCATCTGTCCACAATGTCTTCTTTTCCCGTTAACATTTACTTTCTTTTGATTTCAGGCATTCTGGTATATTTTGTCTTCCTGTCTGTGAGTTCACTAGTTCATTTGTGCATTTTTTTTGCTGTCTTTATTATGAAAGATAGTTCAATAATTTCCATTGTTGTGCTAGAGGTTAGAGAACTACATTAGCTAGTGAATTCATGATGTAAGGTTCAGTTTTTGTTCTCTGTCCTAGATCATACATCTGCCATAATCCTCTTAGTTTGCAGATCTTCCATACTTCTCCTAGTTATAAATGTACCATAATCCTATTAGCTGACAGATCTGCCATAATCTAGGGTTGCCAGATTCTGTAAATGAAAAACCAGGGCATTTTTATCAAAGTGATAAAGAACATCAGACATGTGCTGAGATCTAACAGCTCATCCAAGGAAAGAACTTACACCAGACCAGTGTTATCCTTCAGCTCAGAAGACCAGAAAGTATTAATATTTCATGTACCTATTATAGCTGTGTTTAATGTTGTATGCTTTGCATGTATTTTGGAATTAAAAAAGCTCAGATGTGATGCAGAAAGTTCTTTATCTGAGTATGAGTGTATTTTACTATTGGATATTTACCTTCATGCTCCTACACTGTCCTGCCATCCTGTTCCTAGCATTTATCTGACTTCAAACTTGGGGAAAGAACATCTTGCCATTGACTGACATAAACATAGAATTCTGAGCAGCTCATCTGATAATTCATTAAAAGAGCATATTTAATTATTGCTTCAACTGTTGAGATGTGAAGGTGATTTCATTCCTGTCTCCATTGCACATTCTTGAGGGAAAATACCATTTCCATGTTTGCATTATGCCCAGGAACACTAAAGATAAATTCACGCAGTTTTTAGTAACTCCAAGTACTGCTCTAAAGGTTCAGACTGTCCAAAGATATAGGCTCAGTTTTCCTGGCTGGATTTTCTGTTCAAATTGCCCTTCTTCTATGTGAGTACTGCTCCAATACAGTGCTTCAGATATGTGAAATGATCAAAAAATGAGTCGTCAGTTGCCTGCCCCTTGTCTTGCAGTCACTTCCATTTCAAACCATGCTGGTACAGAGCCTAAGAGAATCCAATCACAGATGGAAAATTCATTGAAAGCTGTCATCCATCAACACACATAAGTATGGCATGTTTCATAAAACTCTTCCACCTCAGCATAAACTTTATTTATATCTACAGCATCTTCTGCTTGTTTCACAACAGATTTCACTTTTAGTTGAAATCTTTCTTCTTTCTGCTGATTTATATATGTAAGGCTTTCCTCTAAAACTACAACTACTTCTAAGACACTACTATCTGCCTTCTCCAGTTTAAGTACTTGTTTATTAAACACACTTATCTGACTTTGGACAAATCAAAGATAGGGTTTGCTTATTACAGGGTAATCAAGACTTTTGGTGATTTTTCTTCTGAGAAGAAAAACAATTCTAGTGCTTCATAAAGGTATAGTACTCTTTCTGCCGCAGGAAGCAAAGATAGCCACCTTGTTTTTGTATGTGACATCAATTTGCGATATTCTACATCCACACATTTGCATAATTCTTTCAGGCACTCCCTGCGTATGGTATATATTGAGAAATAATTGAACAGTTTAATTATAGTTTCCACATCTACAGTTAGAACATCAGCTGCTGGCTTTACTGCATTATGGAGTATGTGCTTAGGGAATCCAACACAGAGAAAGTTTTCATTTAGTTCGCTCTTCAATTTTGTGAACACATTGTTCATACCAGTTTGTACCAAAATTCATATTTGCATTGTCACCAGAGAACACGGTGCATTTACATTTATCAATATTGTTCTCTTCTAATGCACTGACACAGTAGCTGGTTGTTTCAGAGGCAGTTTCACTATTTAAGTTTAAGCACTTTTATAGTCTCACCATTTTAGAGATAAGGCACTGTACAATCAAAGGGATAATTTTCTTGGCAGCATGGTTACTAGCGTCAGTCACAGTACCAAAATGAGGGTGGGGGGGATTTGCTAAATCATCACATAGGCTTTTGGTGGTCAGGAGCTAAAATGGATTTTACTATTGCTGTTGCTTTAGTTCTCCCCAGTGCCATATTTTTGTGCTGTTTAAAGCACAGTGACAGAATTTGTTGAAACTTTTTAGTTATATGTATTATATACTTGTTATATATCTGTTACAAGTTTGTTTTAACACCTTTATAAATATGTTTTGATGTCTGTTATAAACTTGTTTTGACATCTGTTATAAAAGTGTTTTGACATCTTTTATAAAAGTGTGTTGACATCTGTTATAAAAATGTTTTGACATCTAATATAAAATTTATTGACATCTGATGTAAACTTGTTTTGACATCTGTTATAAAAGTGTTTTGAAATCTGTTATAAACTTGTTGTGACGTCTGTTATAAAAGTGTCTTGACATCTGTTATACACTTGTTTTGACATCTGTTATAAACTTGTTTTGACATCATTTACAAACTTGTTTTACCGTGGGTTATAAACTTGTTTTCACATCAGTTACTAACTTGTTTTATCGTGTTAGAAAATTGTATTGACATCTGATGTAAACTTGTTTTGACATCTGTTATAAAAGTGTTTTGACATTTGCTATAAACTTGTTTTGACATATGTTATAAAAGTGTTTTGACATCTGTTATAAACTTAGCTTGACATGTATTATAAAGGTGTTTTGATATCTGTTATAAATATGTTTTGGCATCTGTTATAAACTTGTTTTAATATGTGTTATAAATGTGTTTTAACGTGAGTTAGAAATGTGTTTAACAATGTGTTATAAGACGTCAGTTATAAACTTGTTTTAATATGTGTTATAAACTTCATTTGACATCTGTTACAAACTTGTTTTAACACCTTTATAAATATTTTTGACATCTGTTATAAACTTGTTTTGACATCTGTCATGAAAGTGTTTTGACATGTGTTATAAACTTGTTTTGACATATTTTATAAACTTGTTTTGATATGTGTTATAAACTTGTTTTAACATCAGTTATAAACCTTTTTTACCATGTGTTATAAACTTCATTTGACATCTGTTACAAACTTGTTTTAACACCTTTATAAATATTTTTGACATCTGTTATAAACTTGTTTTGACATCTGTCATGAAAGTGTTTTGACATGTGTTATAAACTTGTTTTGACATATTTTATAAACTTGTTTTGATATGTGCTATAAATTTGTTTTAACATCAGTTATAAACCTCTTTTACCATGTGTTATAAACTTCATTTGACGTCTGTTACAAACTTGTTTTAACACCTTTATAAATATTTTTGACATCTGTTATAAACTTGTTTTGACATCTGTCATGAAAGTGTTTTGACATGTGTTATAAACTTGTTTTGACATATTTTATAAACTTGTTTTGACATGTGTTATAAACTTGTTTTAATATCAGTTATAAACCTGTTTTACCATGTGTTATAAACTTCTTTTGACATCTTTTATAAACTTGTTTTAATATGTGTTATAAACTTGTTTTGACATCTGTTGTGAGCTTGTTTTAGCATGTATTATAAAGTTGTTTATATGTTGCAGGCTCATGCAGCAGATTCAGGTGTAGAATATTCATCAGTTGCACAAAACTTTGTTGAGATGTATGAGTTCCCAGTCATGATGCTGGTGGTACTAAACAATGGCACAGTTGTACACAAGATCAATGCTAATGATTTTCTAGACATGGAGGTCAGCCTTAGTGAGCATGGGTAGGTTTCTGCTTGCAAACTTGGCCTGCATCTTCATTGTTTAGCACTTTAGTGTTTCTTTATGATCAGCATAAACATAGCACAGCTGTAGGTAGTAAACATGGTGTGTTACATGGTCTGGTTTTTGTTATAAATGCAAATCGTAGTTGTGATAGTTACTTCAGTAATATGCTTTACTAACATTTAATAGATTTGCCCATGTTTATTACTACAAGATGAGAAAACTTCTCTTGAGCATTCAGACATCCACTACCACCGTGTCACAGCTACCACCATGTCACAGCTACCAGTCACAGCTTCACCAGAGCCACATTTGCCAGGATGTTTCAGGCTGACCCGGTTGGTCTTCACAGCTGGCCACTCAACTACATGCCAGATGGTATGCTTAAGAAAAGTGGGAAACAAGAAGGGATCAAGTGCAAATGCTGGGAACATCTGTCAAAGACTACATAAAAAATCAGAGTGATTTGGGCATTTGATATGCATGAACCCAGGACAGTCTGCTGCACATGCTTGCATGCTTACAGCTGGACCCTGTCTGGTTATAGGGCATGAGAACAAGCAAGGAAAAAGTGGATAGATGGAGTGAAAGACATTGAGGAAACATGACAGCCAGACAGAGTGAAAGACACTGAGGAAACATGACAGCCAGACAGAGTGAAAGACACTGAGGAAACATGACAGCCAGACAGAGTGAAAGACACTGAGGAAACATGACATGACAGCCAGACAGAATGAAAGACACTGAGGAAATATGACAGCCAGACAGAGTGAAAGACACTGAGGAAACATGACATGACAGCCAGACAGAATGAAAGACACTGAGGAAACATGACATGACAGCCAGACAGAGTGAAAGACACTGAGGAAACATGACATGACAGCCAGACAGAGTGAAAGACACTGAGGAAACATAACATGACAGCCAGACAGAATGAAAGACACTGAAGAAACATGACATGACAGCCAGACAGAGTGAAAGACACTGAGGAAACATAACATGACAGCCAGACAGAGTGAAAGACACTGAGGAAACATAACATGACAGCCAGACAGAGTGAAAGACACTGAGGAAACATAACATGACAGCCAAACAATCCCCTCTCTTGACTCTGAACTGATATCTGAAACTCCGTGTTAGCTGATGGCATAAGCAGACAGACAAGAAGATAAAGAAGAGAAAACTTGTGTTTTTACTAAAGTTTATCAATGATTTGCCAAAGTTTATTGCTGTAGGTTTAGAAATCTTCTGAACAAGTGCCAGTAAACATAAACCAGATTTTAACAGTTTTCTCCACATTAGTAGGCATAATCTGATTATAAAAACCTTACTTAAGGAAAATGCTGTAGGAAAAAGATCAAGTCTGCGATGATATAAATAGTTGGAAACCATCAAGAGATCAGCAGGAATAAGCTGTCCTCTCGTACCGTGAGAGCAAGTTAAGAAGTAAACAATTATATAGCGTGTGACCAACTTGTTTATAAATAGCTATATCGTGTGTGGCCAACTTTTTTATAAATAGCTATATAGTGTGTGGCCAACTTTTTTATAAATAGCTATATAGTGTGTGACCAACTTGATTATAAATAGTTATATAAATGCCTTTGAATGTAAATGCTACAGAAGAGTTCTTGAAATATCATGGAGACAAAAAAGAAGAAATATATCCATACTACAAGAACTTAATATTGAAGAAGGCTGGCTAGTAAAGATGATTAAACAGAGAAAACTTAAATATTTTGAACACATTAAACATCATGATAATCTATAGAAGACTGTCTTGGAAGGGTACATAATGGGAAAAAGAAAGAGAGGAAGACCAAGGTGAAGATGGCTGCAAGACATCGTCAAAGACTACATAAAAAATCAGAGTGATTTGGGCATTTGATATGCATGAACCCAGGACAGTCTGCTGCACATGCTTGCATGCTTACAGCTGGACCCTGTCTGGTTATAGGGCATGAGAACAAGCAAGGAAAAAGTGGATAGATGGAGTGAAAGACATTGAGGAAACATGACAGCCAGACAGAGTGAAAGACACTGAGGAAACATGACAGCCAGACAGAGTGAAAGACACTGAGGAAACATGACAGCCAGACAGAGTGAAAGACACTGAGGAAACATGACATGACAGCCAGACAGAATGAAAGACACTGAGGAAATATGACAGCCAGACAGAGTGAAAGACACTGAGGAAACATGACATGACAGCCAGACAGAATGAAAGACACTGAGGAAACATGACATGACAGCCAGACAGAGTGAAAGACACTGAGGAAACATGACATGACAGCCAGACAGAGTGAAAGACACTGAGGAAACATAACATGACAGCCAGACAGAATGAAAGACACTGAAGAAACATGACATGACAGCCAGACAGAGTGAAAGACACTGAGGAAACATAACATGACAGCCAGACAGAGTGAAAGACACTGAGGAAACATAACATGACAGCCAGACAGAGTGAAAGACACTGAGGAAACATAACATGACAGCCAAACAATCCCCTCTCTTGACTCTGAACTGATATCTGAAACTCCGTGTTAGCTGATGGCATAAGCAGACAGACAAGAAGATAAAGAAGAGAAAACTTGTGTTTTTACTAAAGTTTATCAATGATTTGCCAAAGTTTATTGCTGTAGGTTTAGAAATCTTCTGAACAAGTGCCAGTAAACATAAACCAGATTTTAACAGTTTTCTCCACATTAGTAGGCATAATCTGATTATAAAAACCTTACTTAAGGAAAATGCTGTAGGAAAAAGATCAAGTCTGCGATGATATAAATAGTTGGAAACCATCAAGAGATCAGCAGGAATAAGCTGTCCTCTCGTACCGTGAGAGCAAGTTAAGAAGTAAACAATTATATAGCGTGTGACCAACTTGTTTATAAATAGCTATATCGTGTGTGGCCAACTTTTTTATAAATAGCTATATAGTGTGTGGCCAACTTTTTTATAAATAGCTATATAGTGTGTGACCAACTTGATTATAAATAGTTATATAAATGCCTTTGAATGTAAATGCTACAGAAGAGTTCTTGAAATATCATGGAGACAAAAAAGAAGAAATATATCCATACTACAAGAACTTAATATTGAAGAAGGCTGGCTAGTAAAGATGATTAAACAGAGAAAACTTAAATATTTTGAACACATTAAACATCATGATAATCTATAGAAGACTGTCTTGGAAGGGTACATAATGGGAAAAAGAAAGAGAGGAAGACCAAGGTGAAGATGGCTGCAAGACATCGTTAATGATCTGCAAATGGATGCATCAGCAGCAGGCCATCTTGCTTACATCCGAGAGGCCTACAGGAGTGCTGTTAGGGAGGCAAAGTTCCGCATGGGATATGCATATGAATGAATGATGTAGGTGTGACCAACTTTATAAATAGCTATATAGTGTGTGACCAACTTGATTATAAACACTCATATTGTAGATGCTTAACAATGTTATAAACAGCCATATTGTTGATAAGTAACTTGCTTATAAACAGCAGTAAATTTGTCTGTCTTCTTGACACATCATCATCATCATGAGTGCAAGCTGCATGTTCTGAAAGAAAGTTTGTTTTTTTTCACTTGCAGATTTTCTGAGCCATCAGCACAAAACTACTTGAAGTTTCTACGTGAGGGTATCAGGAAAGCAGAAGAGGCACTAAAAGATGACCAGAAGTAGACAAGTCACACATTCTACACATGATATTTGTATAATACAGGTCTTTCAGACAGAGCATCTCTTACACAAGCCAGCAGTGTGTTTGTTTCATCTGTGTACATGCTTCCCTAGATGGCTGAGACTTGCAAGAATGTTGGAAGATGGCCAGTTCTCATCTCAGATTAGTCATGGCCCTCTGACTCCCAGAGTTTATAGTGAACTCTTAACCTTTGACCCTGCACATCACAGTCAGTGTGTTGGCCACAAGTAAAGCATGTGACACTTTCACATCATTATGTGCTTTCAGTTACAAAAATATTATTTCATGAATGATTTTTAACTCTTCCTGTACCGCGTAAAAAAACACGGACGTTACGTTGGTACCGATGATGATGTTACATGGCCGAGCGGGTGTTTTCATATAAGGGGGTCCCTTTATAAAATTCATTGTAACAAACAAACTCCTTCATCAACACGTGTGTATCTCATATTAAAATAAGTGGAAATGAAAGAAGATTCCATAAATGAAGTTATTTATCATTTAAAAAAAACAAAGAATAGAAAAAAAACAACTGTTCTGAAAAGCTGGAACGATTTTTTGGCGCTAAAAATATTTTTTAGGGCTGAGCACTAAAATCAAAGTTTTACATACCTGAAATGTGCCAGAATCCAATGCAGAATGTTTATTCCGGAACCGAAACATCGATAATTGCGGATGCTTTTGATATCCAATAAATCTAACAGGTCTACAGATGTGAAAAACACATTTAGTAAGCTAGGTCTAGTAGGTCAGTATGACCATTCTACCATCCAACCTCGAAAAAAGTAGAAAAAATTACACTGAATTCGATCCACTTCGTGATTTCCTTTCATTTCCAGCCTGACCGGATGCTAAAATAGTGTAACTTTGGAGCAGAAGAGTTCTGGTTGGCTAAATGAAAAGTTGCATCAAGTTTTCTATGAAAAAAAAATCAGAAGACTTAAAGGGTGGCGTGGGATCCGACGGTAAAACCGGAACTGGACTTAAAGGGCAGCGCGGTACGGGAAGAGTTAGGGTCATGCATCTTTCCCATCGCAACATATGCCTGTGAGACATGGACACATAACAAAACAGCTGAGAAACACATAATTGCTTTTGAATGTAAATGCTACAGAAGAGTTCTCCAAATATCGTGGACACAAAAAAGAACAAATATATCTGTACTACAAGAGCTTAATATTGAAGAAGGCTGGCTAGTAAAGAGGATTAAAAAGAGAAACCTTAAATATTTTGGACACATTAAACATCATGATAATTTAGAGAAGACCATATTGGAAGGATACCTAATGGGAAAAAGAAAAAGAGGAAGACCAAAACGAAGATGGCTGCAAGAAATCGTTGACGATCTGCAGATGGACACAGCAGCAGCAGGCCATCTTGCTCACAACCGAGAGGCCTACAGGAGTGCTGTTTGGGAGGCAAAGTTCCGCAAGGGACATGCAAATGAATGAATGAATGAATGTTCACAAATGTGAGATTACTGCATTGTTTCAGAATTCTGTGGAAAGTTAACCAGTTGATGTGACATATGAAGAACATAGACCAAAAAAAGCTGGAGATTCCATATATGTGTGTTACATCTTAGCTCACTGTAGTTGTCTGTATAATTTATATGAGTTTTATGTCCATGATTCCTAGCACAAAAAATCATAAATGTAAACATTGTTATGCAGACATCAGTTGTTTTTTTTTTGTGTTAAGAGGGGGTGTGGGGGGGGGGGGCAACAATCTTATAGAGAAGATTATGTGGAGTTTAGTGAGGATAACAGAACACGGAGAAGATTATGTGGAGTTTACTGAGGAAAACAGGAGAAGATTATGTGGAGTTTACTGAGGAAAACAGAACACGGAGAAGATTATGTGGAGATATTGAAGAAGTAAAGAAGTGTTAAGTTGTTCAGAAGATGCTGGTGACAAAATTTGTGTTCATAGATACCATGAGGTTTCCAGATATCAAAAGTAGGCCAGCTGTCTTCTTGTGGTTGTATCATAAGAGATAGTGTAAGCAAGAAACTTCCTACACTGCTAGAGCATACTGATATCAGTTTGTGCCACAAGTTTTCTACTAGTCTCTTCTTTCGTGTGACTGAAACTCTCGATCTTAACTTGCCAGCTTGCAGGGGTAGAAGCGTCACAGGATACATGAGATCTATGTAAAAAATAGCAAGTTACACAAACTGGCTTGTCAGTTTTAGTTACAAGAAAACTGTTAGTCTGTTACAAGTGGTGAACATTCTCTGCATGTGTCCCACAGCCAGGCATACTTCTCTCATGTTGTCCACTCAAATATAAACAAGCAGAATGTCTGTGTAAATGCTGTCAGTCTGCAGTAGGCATAGAACTGTCTTTCTCCATGTCAGCCAGTTCCAGGAAAACTACCGCAGTCATGTCTGTGTGACTTTCACCACAAAACCTCACCATAGATAACAGACAGTTTGTGATAAGTGCTATATGAGTGAGCTGTCACTGACACATGATTGCTGCTGTCAGTTCACATCTCAGTTTTGTCATATCCTTTATCATGACTTCTCTGCTTGTAAGTTGTTCTCTGTTTGGTCAGTGTTTGTTTTTTGGGACTGACATTCTTGTGTAGTGTACTTTGCCTTGAGGCTGACTTTGTTGTATGGTATAGAGACTGACATTGTTGCACTTGTTGTTATTTGATAAGCATTATTTTATCTCTTTGATGATAGAGTCCATGTTTGACATTACAAAAGTTTGTTTAAATGTTATGATCAAAGTGATGCTCTCATAAATCACCTACTCCATCCCCCCTCCCCCCGCCTCAAAAAAAGTGGAGTGTGGAGGAATGTTTTTGAAAGAGGAAAAATCAGTCATATGGTATCAGCAGTGGCCACTTGAAAGATGCACAGACAGTACACTGTAACATGGGCATGGTTTGCATAATTGACAGGTTGGTGGGCTGGCTGTTAAAATGTGACACTCATTTAACACAACTACTACTTGTATGTGCCCCCCCCCCCCGTGCCACAGCAAAGCTGGTTTAACCTTTTCATACAACTTCCTTCATGCAGAAAATATATACAGTTTAAAAAAAAACAAAAGCACAGAGTTAATTTGTAAGAAATGAAAATGTTTTTTTAACATTTTTTTTGTGGTATTACATACATAAATGAAACTAATTGTGTACTGTAATTTACAGTTTCTCTCTTCAATATTATCAACAGCTGTTTATTATGTTTCACCAAAGAAATGTTTCAGTTGTTTAAAAAACAAAATGATTTTATTTGACTTTGATGAAATTTGTTTTCACTGAATATGTTTTGAGTAAGATACATCAGTTATGTACATAAACATATGTAAAATTTATATGCTTGCATTTATGGGGTATATTTAATTATTCTGTTATCCAATGTTAGCAGTATGGTTTTATAATCTGCGTATTATTATGTTATTTATACATCTGTAAATCATTTATGTCATTTGTATATATTGATGATAGCAAACTCCACATGATGTTTGATATATTGTGATAGATGTGTAACCTGTAGTCTCTCTCACTACCTTGTAACTTCACAGAGGTTCCACAACTCCTCTTGTCAGTGGCACTTATTTCTGTGACTCCCTTCAAACAAAACCAGACAAGTAGTTGTTGCGTGCTAGTTCATTGTATTAGCTGACTTGTCTGTGGACTGTAATCACTGGACTTACTAGCACAGGGCAGCTAGTAGATGACAACACAATCTTGAAAGTGCACAAAGCACAGGGTTGTGTTTGATGTTGTGTAGGCTGTTTGTGCTATAAAGATCACTGATTTACTTCAGTCAGACCTTTCATTTATACAACTTTTATATTTGTACACTGACTGTAGGCATAATCTGTGTGTTTTTATATATCAACATATGATACAGGTATTCATGAATGCTGTCACATGGCCAGATAGACAGCTTCATTCTCTTGTGATGAAGGCAAGCTGGAAACAAATGCTCAGTTAGAAAATTGTCATGTGTTTCGTGACTGCTTGTAGTCATGGTAACAGTTTTTTCAGCACTTCCCAGTATAAAAAAAGTCCAGCACAATAAAGTAAGAGTGAAATAATGTGCTGCTTCCATTTGAAATGTCTGTTGTGTGAACACAGCCCAAGTATTCTGTACAGGAAGATAGAAGGATGCTTTGTTCAGGTGACTTTCAGTGTAGACTGTATAACTGTAGTCAGTGTATTGAAACTCTTAGCTAACTGATAGTCTTTTGAAGATGTTTTAAGAGTCTATTGAAAGTGGAGTTTTTAGTACTTTTTTCTGTTATCCCACTGTGGACTGTGGTAACATTGGTGTGAGTGTAAATAAGTTTACTAGCAACATTAAATTTACTTTCAAACATACTCTCATATAATAAGACAACATACAAATTTTAACTGTCTGAGTTTAAGGGCAAGTATTTCAGCTTCTTGTCTAGCCATTTTGTCCACTGGCTTATCATTAGCAGTTTCTATCACAGCATCAGAAAATTTGTCTGCTGTCTATCAAAGCATCAGAAAATTTGTCTGCTGTCTATCAGAGCATCAGAAAATGTGTCTGCTGTCTATCAGAGCATCAGAAAATTTGTCTGCTGTCTATCAGAGCATCAGAAAATGTGTCTGCTGAATGACTTAAAGGATGTGCTCTAGACTTCCAGCGGCTGGCACTTAGTGACTTGAGTGTTACACTTGTAATATGCTTTTATAAAGGTTCCAAAAGTCTGTGCTGATATTGATAAAAACACAGGTTCTGAACTGTTTTAAAAAAATAAAACTTCTTCTACAGATAACATTGCCATATAAATGACAACTAAACTTAGAGAATGAGAACAAGGGATTAAAAAAAAAAACAAACTCCCAGGTTCAAGTACAACTCCTGAATGTTTTCCTGTCATATGTGATCTATTGTTGTACCAAGGCCACGTGGCAGGTCTTCAGATTGAAATATTCGTGTCTGACACTTTTCTAAGAAACCATTCACTTAACATTGATACTGTACTGTCTTCTGCAGGAATGACACAAAGAAACTGCTCACGAATATTCATATTACTTGGACCTGTTTTAACAAATCTTACAGTGTTGCTTGTTCAGTTTGACTTACATCTGGAGTACAGTCTGGAACTATGCTGTAATATTTAGCATTCTGTAACATACAAACTATTTCTTTCTTTTTTTTAATTGTCCCAGAAAAGTCATTGCCAAGTTATTCTGAAGAGAATTAAAGATATAGTGGATACTACAATGAAAAAAAAAAAGAGAGAAGCTGTCTCGACCAGATCTTTACTCTAAGAATAATACCTGAAGACCATATTGAAAAGCAAAGACCATTAATCCTGAACTTCATAGACTTTAAAAAGGCATTTGGTAGCATACACAGAGATTCATTGTGGAGGATTTTAAGAATATACCATCTAAGATTATCAACATCATTAGGGACCTCTACAATGGGTATGTTTGTGCAGTCAACACAGAAGAAGGAATGAGCGAATGGTTCCAGATCAAAACAGCCATGATACAAGGATGTATATTATCTGCCTTGCTTTTTGGAATTGCCATTGACTTTATAATGAAAAAATCCTGCACAGGTAAAATGGGCATTGATTGGGTACATGAGACCCAATTGGAAGATCTTGATTTTGCAGATGACATAACTCTTTTCAGTGACAATATGAAATCAATGCAAGAAAAAACACTGTCTTCACTACTTGAAATTTATAAGCACAAAAACCAAGTTAAGATTATTTAATTCAAATGTAATATCCACCCTCATTTATGCATGCGAAAGCTGGAAAACAACTAAAGAAATAGACAAGAAATTAGACTCTTTTGAAAACAAATACCTAAGGAAAATACTCGATATAAAGTGGAATAAATTCAAGAACAACGCAGAGATCAGACAGATGAGCAAACAGCAACCTGTCTCATGGGTGATTAGAAAAAGATGAACATATATATGTCGGTCATGTGATGAGAAGAAATAATCAAAGGATCCTGAAACAAGTTATCAAGTGAAACACAACAGGCCGAAGAAAAGAGGTCAACAGCGTGAAACTCTAAAGAGGATATTGTTAAGAGAGGCCAGTTCAGTGGGCATAACATCCCTTGATGAGGTTGAAAAGCTCTCCGAGGTCAGTAAAACTTGGAAAACTACCATGGAGCCCTGTGTGACATTTAACAGCACAAGAAGGATGTAAGATAAGAGAGAGAGAGAGAGAGACAGCGTATTAGTATGATTTTATGAGGGAAGTACTGCAGTAGTGTCCTATTCCTTTCTGCTTGGTTGTGTACAGTTTGTTCCGATAGCCTGGTGGGATTTGGGGGGGGGGGAGTGTGTAATGTGTCCCTACTCGCAGAATAGAGAAGAGCTGGAGAGACAAAAAACCTTGTCAAAAAGATAAGAGAGAGACAATGTACTTTCATAGGACATGCAATGAGAAGAGGGGGCATTGAAGATATTATAACAATAGGAAAAATAAGAGGAAGACCAAGAGAAATGATACTGGACAGTCTGACGGGATGGTGTGAGAGGAGATCACCAACTGAGCTGATGGCCTGCATGAAGGATCGGATACTCTGGAGAAGCATAATAGCCAACACCAGTCGGCACGGCACATGATGATGATGATGATGACTCGCAGAATAATGCAAGCTGAAATAATGTTTCAGAAAATGCAGAACATTCTGTGTAACAAGTCACTGTCATTGGCAGTGAGGAAAAGAGTGCTCCAGTGCTACATCGAGCCACTGTTATTTTACTGATGCCAGGCATGGTCACTAATGAAGTACAAATCCAACTGAAACCCACTGAAATGTTGTCCCTTAGAAGAATTCTGGGAAATCAGACAAGAAGGTTCTGAGAAAGGCTGGAGAGATGAGACAAACAATAACAAAAGTCAGAAAAAGACAACCCAAATTCTTAGGACACGTTCTACGGTGAGGAAAGCTAGAATATATTGTAAGACAGGAGGCAGAAGAGATCAAGGTAGACAGAGAGAGAGAAAGTGCTGGATGGACTAACTAGATGGCAAGGACAAAGGTAGACAGAGAGAAAGAAAATGCTGGATGGACTAACTAGATGGCACAGACAAAGGTAGTCAGAGAGAAAGAAAATGCTGGATGGACTAACTAGATGGCACAGACAAAGGTAGACAGAGAGAAAGAAAATGCTGGATGGACTAACTAGATGGCACAGACAAAGGTAGACAGAGAGAAAGAAAATGCTGGATGGACTAACTAGATGGCAAGGACAAAGGTAGACAGAGAGAAAGAAAATGCTGGATGGACTAACTAGATGGCAAGTACAAAGGTAGACAGAGAGAAAGAAAATGCTGGATGAACTAACTAGATGGCAAGGACAAAAGTAGACAGAGAGAAAGAAAATGCTGGATGGACTAACTAGATGGCACAGACAAAGGTAGACAGAAAGAAAGAAAATGCTGGATGGACTAACTAGATGGCACAGACAAAGGTAGACAGAAAGAAAGAAAATGCTGGATGGACTAACTAGATGGCAAGGACAAAGGTAGACAGAGAGAAAGAAAATGCTGGATGAACTAACTAGATGACAAGGACAAAAGTAGACAGAGAGAAAGAAAATGCTGGATGGACTAACTAGATGGCACGGACAAAGGTAGACAGAGAGAAAGAAAATGCTGGATGGACTAACTAGATGGCAAGGACAAAAGTAGACAGAGAGAAGAAAATGCTGGATGGCACAGACAAAGGTAGACAGAGAGAAAGAAAATGCTGGATGGACTAACTAGATGGCAAGTACAAAGGTAGACAGAGAGAAAGAAAATGCTGGATGAACTAACTAGATGGCAAGGACAAAAGTAGACAGAGAGAAAGAAAATGCTGGATGGACTAACTAGATGGCACAGACAAAGGTAGACAGAAAGAAAGAAAATGCTGGATGGACTAACTAGATGGCACAGACAAAGGTAGACAGAAAGAAAGAAAATGCTGGATGGACTAACTAGATGGCAAGGACAAAGGTAGACAGAGAGAAAGAAAATGCTGGATGAACTAACTAGATGACAAGGACAAAAGTAGACAGAGAGAAAGAAAATGCTGGATGGACTAACTAGATGGCACGGACAAAGGTAGACAGAGAGAAAGAAAATGCTGGATGGACTAACTAGATGGCAAGGACAAAAGTAGACAGAGAGAAAGAAAATGCTGGATGGCACAGACAAAGGTAGACAGAGAGAAAGAAAATGCTGCATGGACTAACTAGATGGCAAGGACGAAGGTAGTCGGAGAGAAAGAAAATGCTGGATGGACTAACTAGATGGCAAGGACAAAGGTAGACAGAGAGAAAGAAAATGCTGGATGGACTAACTAGATGGCACAGACAAAGGTAGACAGAGAGAAAGAAAATGCTGGATGGACTAACTAGATGGCACAGACAAAGGTAGACAGAGAGAAAGAAAATGCTGGATGGACTAACTAGATGGCACAGACAAAGGTAGTCAGAGAGAAAGAAAATGTTGGATGGACTAACTAGATGGCAAGGACAAAGAACACTAGCACAGCTTATTATCATCACTCAGAGCAGAGCATTGTGGAAAAGCGTGACAGCCAATGCCAGCCTGCAGGGTGATAGAAAAGAGAGAAATCAGTTCATTTGAATTCTTTTCCCAAGATAATGTTGGACTGATCCCTGAATAAATGTTCTTTTATTTTTTTTCCAACTTGTCCCATGTTTGCTGGCCACAGACTTGCTGGCGCAGGCAGCTGTTAGTTTATCCTAACACACCCACACTTGTCATAACCACACACTGGCATCCAGTCTAGTCTGAGAACTAAGATAAGTCACCCATATCCACACACTAGCATCCAATCTAGTCTGAGAACTAAGATAAGTTAGCCATATCCACACACTTTCATCCAATCTAGTCTGAGAACTAAGATAAGTCACCCATATCCACACACTTTCATCCAATCTAGTCTGAGAACTAAGATAAGTTAGCCTAGTTCTCACAGTCACCTCTAGAAGGTGAGCATCTCTCCAGAATTCTGATGTAAGAAAGGTTTTGAGTGAATGGTACAGAAAGATGCCATAACTCAAGTTTTGTATAGTACCTGAACTACTAAAGCCTCCTAGATCATTATCTGTAACTTGACCTCTAGTCCCTCAGTAAATCGTCACATGTTCATTGTTTCCCACACTCCACCATTATGACTGGAAAGCTCCTCCCTGATGAATATTTGTGGTTGTCACTGGCCAGAGTTCCACACATAAGAGCTCTAGATGAAGGCTTTCTGGTGCTAGTACTGCTTCAGTCTTAACTAGCTATAGCAAGTTCAGCCTTTTTGTCACACGCTCGCCTCGGCCCCACTTGACTTTCTCCCACAGATTCTGTCACGCTTGCCTGGTTACTTGTCAGTTCTTCAAAGAGTCACATTTACAATTCAAGACTTTTGACAGAAATGTTTAATGTAACATGTGACTGTGGTTGACAGGAAAAATAAAAACACGTTTACTGCACAACTGAGGTCCTGTAAAGGTGCTCTCTCTCTCTCTCTCCACCCCCCGCCAACGCCACTTACTGCCTTCTTGTATTTTTTGGTTCCAGTATTGAAAAGGTTGACAACTATAATCATGAGAACTGAAGGAAATATGTGGGGAAAAAAAAGAGAACAGTGGTACAGATAAGAGGACATAGTGAGAGGTGGAGAGACAGCAGCAAGACTAGCTACAGCGTAACAGTAAGTCGTAAGCCAAGGCGTAGTGGGTATGGACATAGATGACGTGTCACGTTATGACAAGCAGGCCTCACATTCTGTAGCATGTCCGACACTGCGAGGGCTGCAGTAACAAAATGGAGATGTTGAAAGATGACGTGTCACAAAATAACAGTGAAATTACTATTACTTATTTAAAGACTATATTATTTGTTATTGGTTTGTAATAGTGTGTGCTTCTTGTCTCTACTAGCCTACTAGTCGGAAGAAGCAGTCAACTTTATGTCAAGAGTCCACGATTATACACTATCTCTGAATCGGATATCGATTAGGCCGAGACAAACACAGGCGATAGTTTTACTGTCTTCTCGTGTGATGGTTGTGGAGACCTGCTATCAGCCCTGTCTCTGTGGAATTTCTTGTAAACTTCTGCAAAAATCTTGTAAAAAAAAAACTGCTTTCTAAACAGACTACACTGCTCTATAAACAGACTACACTGCCCTGATAACAGACTACACTGCCATCTAAACAGACTACACTGCCATCTAAACAGACTACACTGCTCTCTAAACAGACTACAATGCCATCTAAACAGACTACACTGCCCTGATAACAGACTACACCTCTCTAAACAGACTACACTGCTCTCTAAACAGACTACACTGCTCTAAACAGACTACACTGCCATCTAAACAGACTACACTGCCATCTAAACAGACTACACTGCTCTCTAAACAGACTATACTGCCATCTAAACAGACTACACTGCTCTCTAAACAGACTACACTGCCATCTAAACAGACTACACTGCCATCTAAACAGACTACACTGCTCTCTAAACAGACTACACTGCTCTCTAAACAGACTACACTGCCATCTAAACAGACTACACTGCTCTCTAAACAGACTACAATGCCATCTAAACAGACTACACTGCCCTGATAACAGACTACACCTCTCTAAACAGACTACACTGCTCTCTAAACAGACTACACTGCCATCTAAACAGACTACACTGCCATCTAAACAGACTACACTGCTCTCTAAACAGACTACACTGCTCTCTAAACAGACTACACTGCCATCTAAACAGACTACACTGCCATCTAAACAGACTACACTGCTCTCTAAACAGACTACACTGCCATCTAAACAGACTACACTGCTCTCTAAACAGACTACACTGCCATCTAAACAGACTACACTGCTCTCTAAACAGACTACACTGCCATCTAAACAGACTACACTGCCATCTAAACAGACTACAATGCCATCTAAACAGACTACACTGCCCTGATAACAGACTACACCTCTCTAAACAGACTACACTGCTCTCTAAACAGACTACACTGCTCTAAACAGACTACACTGCCATCTAAACAGACTACACTGCCATCTAAACAGACTACACTGCTCTCTAAACAGACTACACTGCTCTCTAAACAGACTACACTGCCATCTAAACAGACTACACTGCTCTCTAAACAGACTACAATGCCATCTAAACAGACTACACTGCCCTGATAACAGACTACACCTCTCTAAACAGACTACACTGCTCTCTAAACAGACTACACTGCCATCTAAACAGACTACACTGCCATCTAAACAGACTACACTGCTCTCTAAACAGACTACACTGCTCTCTAAACAGACTACACTGCCATCTAAACAGACTACACTGCCATCTAAACAGACTACACTGCTCTCTAAACAGACTACACTGCCATCTAAACAGACTACACTGCTCTCTAAACAGACTACACTGCCATCTAAACAGACTACACTGCTCTCTAAACAGACTACACTGCCATCTAAACAGACTACACTGCCATCTAAACAGACTACAATGCCATCTAAACAGACTACACTGCCCTGATAACAGACTACACCTCTCTAAACAGACTACACTGCTCTCTAAACAGACTACACTGCTCTAAACAGACTACACTGCCATCTAAACAGACTACACTGCCATCTAAACAGACTACACTGCTCTCTAAACAGACTACACTGCCATCTAAACAGACTACACTGCTCTCTAAACAGACTACACTTCTCACCGAATGGGAAGACATATGCTTTCTGACTTGTGCAACCTGCTGAACATAGAACAAACCGTGGTATGCTTTCTGACTTGGGCAACCTGCTGAATATAGAACAAACAGTGGTATGCTTTCTGACGTGGGCAACCTGCTGAATATAGAACTAATGGTGACATGCTTTCTTTTCTGACGTGGGCAACCTGCTGAATATAGAACAAACGAATAAACTTTTCAGAAAGTGAAGAAGTGAACGCTCAAGTCCGTCTAACATTCTGTCCTTCATTAAACAGCTTTCATTCTACTCCATACATTCTATTCCACACATTCTATTCCACACATTCTACTCCACACATTCTACTCCACACATTCTATTCCACACATTCTACTCCACACATTCTATTCCACACATTCTACTCCACACATTCTACTCCACACATTCTATTCCACACATTCTACTCCACATATTATACTCCACACATTCTATTCCACACATTCTACTCTACACATTCTTGAAATAATAAAACATTTACGTTTCAGGCACTGGGTACAGGAAGTAACTATATATATATATATATATATATATATATATATATATATAACAGTCTCACACAGAAATAAATATTTACCAAGCTGCTTTGCAATCCTGCTGGAAGGGAAAATTGGTTGGGGAGAAATATAAGAAGGAGAGGAGGAGGAGGGATTCTACTCTACACATTCTTGAAATAATAAAACATTTACGTTTCAGGCACTGGGTACAGGAAGTAACTATATATATATATATATATATATATATATATATATATATATAACAGTCTCACACAGAAATAAATATTTACCAAGCTGCTTTGCAATCCTGCTGGAAGGGAAAATTGGTTGGGGAGAAATATAAGAAGGAGAGGAGGAGGAGGGGATTAAAACAGAATTTAAAAATCTCCAGCCCCCCCATCCCCACCCACCAGATTCTTTGTGACACCGATTCTTCGTGTTTTAACGGGAAATTAAGTCATACCTATGACTTAATGCGTTAGCTGGATGACCACGACGGGGCCTACATCAACCTGGGGCCCAGGCAAGCTGCGGTTAATGAAACCTGCACTGAGTGGGACTGTATTTTCTTGGACACAGAAAGACTTAAACATTACTGCTAACTTGCCTTATAAGCCACAGTATGCCATTTTATCAATGTTTACACAGCACGCTGGTATAAAATGTAATGCACATTTTGTATCAAGCTTAGGAAATAAACTATTACTATTATTATTTTGTACTCTATAAGCAAAATAAACATTTACAGATTTTAAAAAATTATTTTCTCAGTGTAAACGTGTACATGTAACGCTGTTAAAAAAATAACAATGAGTTACTCCACCTGACCCTCCCCCAAGTGACATCCGGCTACAAAGATGACGGACATGGCTGATTTACCTGGGAAGTATCAGAAACTTGCCGGAGAATATGCTAAGGTTGGTTCGCAGAATTCTCTTATAGATTGTCAACATTTAGCAGTATGATGCCGCGGTATCGTTGCTGTATATGTCCTTGAACTGAGCTGGTATATGCTCGTGGACGCGTTCAACATGTTATTTATAGGGGAGTCTTGTATCGAACTTTGCATTGACCATCGTGTCGACACGCCCCTCAAGATTATCACTTTTATGTGTACACAACTTTTTTTTTCGGAGCTTTTATCATCTTTCACATTTATATGTACCTCCACAATCTGACCTAAAGTTTAGTGACACGCAGTGAACAAATAATCTGTTGTGATCTGAGAGAGCTGATTAGTTTTGTTTCTTAAGTTGGCCATTTTAATTTCATCTGAGTGTTTTGTGTACATGTTGGGGAGTATAACATTCACAATTATTCTTGTTAGACAAGATAATATATATGATGATCAGTTTTGGCTAGTTTCTTTTCCTTTCTTTTTTTTTCTTTCAATGTATGATAACATTTTTGTGTTATATGTATGAAAACCTTTCTTGTTATGTGTGCCAGAATGATTATGCTCATTTGCATTTCTTTAACATTTTTTTTAATGATATGGATTTTAAGCCTTTCTCCACACCTGTTTAACATCTACGCTGAGAAAATCACGGGGAATGTAAAAGAAACAACTAAATATGACTCTTTCAACATCGGGGGCCACTGGATTCCAGAAATTAGATATGCCGATGATACTGTCCTTCTATTAAACAGCTCTGAGAGACTGCAGCGGTTGAGTCTCTCAATCATAAGACACAGCAAAGCTCACAACCAAAGTAATGATAATTGACAAAATGAGATGCAAACCCAAGATTACATTGGACCATCAAGAGCTTGAAGATGTAAATAATTTTGAATATCTAAGTTGAATCATCACCACCAATGGTGGCTGGGCAGTGGAAATCAAAAGAAGAATTGCAGTTGCATCACAGAAACGTATGAAGAGTATGTGGAAAGGTACCAGCAAGAAAACAAAGTTATGTTTACTGAGAACTTACGTATGTCCTGTGACAACATCAGATCAGATCAGTACCGTACCGTTAGGCATAGGCGGTCATCTCTCTCTATCTCGCTCGAACTTCCATGTCTTGAATCAATTTAGTTGTTGTTTTCACACCAAACCATGCAGTCAGGCTATTTAAGTATGTCTGTCTTCTTCTTCTCACATCAAACCATGCAGTCAGGCCATCTAGGTTTGTCTGTCTTCTTCTTCTTATTCTTCTCACACCAAACCATGCAGTCAGACCATCTAGGTTTGTCTGTCTTCTTCTTCTTATTCTTCTCACACCAAACCATGCAGTCAGGCCATCTAGGTTTGTCTGTCTTCTTCTTCTTATTCTTCTCACACCAAACCATGCAGTCAGACCATCTAGGTTTGTCTGTCTTCTTCTTATTCTTCTCACACTAAACCATGCAGTCAGGCCATCTAGGTTTGTCTGTCTTCTTCTTCTTATTCTTCTCACACCAAACCATGCAGTCAGACCATATAGGTTTGTCTTCTTCTTCTTCTTCTTCTTTTTATTTTCTTCTCACACTAAACCATGCAGTCAGGCCATCTAAGTATGTCTGTCTTCTTCTTCTCACACCAAACCATGCAGTCAGGCCATCTAGGTTTGTCTGTCTGTCTGTCTTCTTCTTCTTCTTACACAAAACCATGCAATCAGACCATCTAGGTATTTCTGTCTTCTTCTCTCACCAAACCATGCCGCGGTATCGTTGCTGTATATGTCCTTGAACTGAGCTGGTATATGCTCGTGGACGCGTTCAACATGTTATTTATAGGGGAGTCTTGTATCGAACTTTGCATTGACCATCGTGTCGACACGCCCCTCAAGATTATCACTTTTATGTGTACACAACTTTTTTTTTCGGAGCTTTTATCATCTTTCACATTTATATGTACCTCCACAATCTGACCTAAAGTTTAGTGACACGCAGTGAACAAATAATCTGTTGTGATCTGAGAGAGCTGATTAGTTTTGTTTCTTAAGTTGGCCATTTTAATTTCATCTGAGTGTTTTGTGTACATGTTGGGGAGTATAACATTCACAATTATTCTTGTTAGACAAGATAATATATATATGATGATCAGTTTTGGCTAGTTTCTTTTCCTTTCTTTTTTTTTCTTTCAATGTATGATAACATTTTTGTGTTATATGTATGAAAACCTTTCTTGTTATGTGTGCCAGAATGATTATGCTCATTTGCATTTCTTTAACATTTTTTTTAATGATATGGATTTTAAGCCTTTCTCCACACCTGTTTAACATCTACGCTGAGAAAATCACGGGGAATGTAAAAGAAACAACTAAATATGACTCTTTCAACATCGGGGGCCACTGGATTCCAGAAATTAGATATGCCGATGATACTGTCCTTCTATTAAACAGCTCTGAGAGACTGCAGCGGTTGAGTCTCTCAATCATAAGACACAGCAAAGCTCACAACCAAAGTAATGATAATTGACAAAATGAGATGCAAACCCAAGATTACATTGGACCATCAAGAGCTTGAAGATGTAAATAATTTTGAATATCTAAGTTGAATCATCACCACCAATGGTGGCTGGGCAGTGGAAATCAAAAGAAGAATTGCAGTTGCATCACAGAAACGTATGAAGAGTATGTGGAAAGGTACCAGCAAGAAAACAAAGTTATGTTTACTGAGAACTTACGTATGTCCTGTGACAACATCAGATCAGATCAGTACCGTACCGTTAGGCATAGGCGGTCATCTCTCTCTATCTCGCTCGAACTTCCATGTCTTGAATCAATTTAGTTGTTGTTTTCACACCAAACCATGCAGTCAGGCTATTTAAGTATGTCTGTCTTCTTCTTCTCACATCAAACCATGCAGTCAGGCCATCTAGGTTTGTCTGTCTTCTTCTTCTTATTCTTCTCACACCAAACCATGCAGTCAGACCATCTAGGTTTGTCTGTCTTCTTCTTCTTATTCTTCTCACACCAAACCATGCAGTCAGGCCATCTAGGTTTGTCTGTCTTCTTCTTCTTATTCTTCTCACACCAAACCATGCAGTCAGACCATCTAGGTTTGTCTGTCTTCTTCTTATTCTTCTCACACTAAACCATGCAGTCAGGCCATCTAGGTTTGTCTGTCTTCTTCTTCTTATTCTTCTCACACCAAACCATGCAGTCAGACCATATAGGTTTGTCTTCTTCTTCTTCTTCTTCTTTTTATTTTCTTCTCACACTAAACCATGCAGTCAGGCCATCTAAGTATGTCTGTCTTCTTCTTCTCACACCAAACCATGCAGTCAGGCCATCTAGGTTTGTCTGTCTGTCTGTCTTCTTCTTCTTCTTACACAAAACCATGCAATCAGACCATCTAGGTATTTCTGTCTTCTTCTCTCACCAAACCATGCAGTCAGACCATTGAGGTTTGTCTGTCTTCTCCACTCTCTCTGCCATTTACCTTTGAATAGGGCATGTCACATGAATGAATAAATTTTAAGACTGATTTTCCCTTTAAAAAATTATTTATGAAATTAAATGTGCTGTGGAAGGGGGATAATATCAAACTTAATGTCATCATGTCCAACATGGGATAATATCTATCTTAATGTCATCATGTCCAACATGGGATAATATCTATCTTAATGTCATCATGTCCAACATGGGATAATATCAATCTTAATGTCATCATGTCCAACATGGGATAATATCTATCTTAATGTCATCATGTCCAACATGGGATAATATCTATCTTAATGTCATCATGTCCAACATGGGATAATATCTATCTTAATGTCATCATGTCCAACATGGGATAATATCTATCTTAATGTCATCATGTCCAACATGGGATAATATCTATCTTAATGTCATCATGTCCAACATGGGATAATATCTATCTTAATGTCATCATGTTCAACATGGGATAATATCTATCTAAATGTCATCATGTCCAACATGGGATAATATCTATCTTAATGTCATCATGTCCAACATGGGATAATATCTATTTTAATGTCATCATGTCCAACATGGGATACTATCTATTTTAATGTCATCATATCCAATATGGGATAATATCTATCTAAATGTCATCATGTCCAACATGGGATAATATCTATCTTAGTGTCATGTCCAACATGGGATAATATCTATCTTAATGTCATCATATCCAACATGGGATAATATCTATGTCATCATGTCCAACATGGGATAATA
The DNA here is from genome assembly GCA_009760885.1 of Achatina immaculata. NCBI lineage: Eukaryota > Metazoa > Mollusca > Gastropoda > Stylommatophora > Achatinidae > Lissachatina > Lissachatina immaculata. Next base: position 28,188,400 of record CM019718.1, read on the forward strand.
TCTATCTTAATGTCATCATGTCCAACATGGGATAATATCAGTCTTAATGTCATCATGTCCAACATGGGATAATATCTATCTTAATGTCATCATGTCCAACATGGGATAATATCTATCTTAGTGTCATCATGTCCAACATGGGATAATATCTATCTTAGTGTCATCATGTCCAACATCAGATAATATCTATCTTAATGTCATCATGTCCAACATGGGATAATATCTATCTTAGTGTCATCATGTCTAACATGGGATAATATCAATCTTAATGTCATCATGTCCAACATGGGATAATATCAATCTTGGTGTCATCATGTCCAACATGGGATAATATCTATCTTGGTGTCATCATGTCCAACATGGGATAATATCTATCTTAATGTCATCATGTCCAACATGGGATAATATCTGTCTTAGTGTCATCATGTCCAACATGGGATAATATCTGTCTTAGTGTCATCATGTCCAATATGGGATAATATCTGTCTTAGTGTCATCATATCCAACAGGCAGAGGTAACAGTTTGACATCTTTTTTTCTGTCTGTCCAGAAATGTGACAAATTTCCAAAGCAGGTACAGAGCTTTTAAAATAATTCAGAATCTTCAGGAGAAGACAGCCACAGTTCTTTAAAACAGAAATTTGAGAACCTGATAATCATGTAAGATATAATTTAGAGAACCTGACAGTCATGTGAACACACACAGAATTTAGAGAACCTGACATTCATGTGAACACACACAGAATTTAGACAACCTGACAGTCATGGGAAGACAGAATTTAGACAACCTGACAGTCATGGGAAGACAGAATTTAGAGAACCTAACAGTCATGGGAAGACAGAATTTAGAGAACCTGACATTCATAGGAGGACAGAATGTAAAGAACCTAACAGTCATACTACTACTACTATCCTCTCGTGCCGTTAAATGTCACATGTCACTTGCAAAGTGATTTGCCACTTTTTATTGATTTTGTTGCGAGTTTCCATAACAAGTTCAGAACCTGACAGCCACAGGATGACAAAATGTAAAGAACCTGACAGTCATAGGAGGACAGAATGTAAAGAACCTGACAGTCATAGGAGGACAGAATGTAAAGAACCTGACAGTTATAGGAGGACAGAATGTAAAGAACCTGACAGTCGTAGGAGGACAGAATGTAAAGAACCTGACAGTCATAGGAGGAGAGAATGTAAAGAACCTGACAGTTATAGGAGGACAGAATGTAAAGAACCTGACAGTCATAGGAGGACAGAATGTAAAGAACCTGACAGTCATAGGAGGACAGAATGTAAAGAACCTGACAGTTCTAGGAGGACAGAATTTAGAGAACCTGAAAATTTGGAAAACATGACAGTCATGGTAAGACAGAATTTGGAAAACATGACAGTCATGGTAAGACAGAATTTGGAAAACATGACAGTCATGGTAAGACAGAATTTGGAAAACATGACAATCATGGGAAGAATTTAAAGTACCTGGCAGTTATAGAGCATAGAATTTAGATAACCTGACTGCCACGGTAAGACATAATTTGGAGAACATGATAAGCTCAGAAAGACAGGAGAACCTAACAGTCATGAAAAGACAGAAGTTAAAAAAGCTGACAATCATGAGAAGTTAGAGAAGCTGACAATCATGAGAATTTAGAGAAGCTGACAATCATGAGAAGTTAGAGAAGCTGACAATCATGAGAAGTTAAAGAAGGTGACAGTCATGAGAAGTTAGAGAAGCTGACAGTCATGAGAAGTTAGAGGAGTTGACAATCATGAGAAGTTAGAGAAGCTGACAATCATGAGAAGTTAAAGAAGGTGACAGTCATGAGAAGTTAGAGAAGCTGACAGTCATGAGAAGTTAGAGAAGGTGACAATCATGAGAAGTTAGAGAAGGTGACAATCATGAGAAGTTAGAGGAGCTGACAATCATGAGAAGTTAGAGGAGCTGACAATCATGAGAAGTTAGAGGAGCTGACAATCATGAGAAGTTAGAGGAGCTGACAATCATGAGAAGTTAGAGAAGCTGACAATGACAGGAACATCAGAAGCACAAAGGCAGTAGAGAATGAGAGTAATATGTGAGCAGGTTGATGACATAAAGGCAGGAGAGAATGAGAGTAATATGTGAGCAGGTTGATGACATAAAGGCAGGAGAGAATGAGAGTAATATGTGAGCAGGTTGATGACATAAAGGCAGGAGAGAATGAGAGTAATATGTGAGCAGGTTGATGACATAAAGGCAGGAGAGAATGAGAGTAATATGTGAGCAGGTTGATGACATAAAGGCAGTAGAGAATAAAAGTAATATGTGAGCAGGTTGATGACATAAAGGCAGTAGAGAATAAAAGTAATATGTGAGCAGGTTGATGACATAAAGGCAGTAGAGAATAAAAGTAATATGTGAGCAGGTTGATGACATAAAGGCAGTAGAGAATAAAAGTAATATGTGAGCAGGTTGATGACATAAAGGCAGTAGAGAATAAAAGTAATATGTGAGCAGGTTGATGACATAAAGGCAGTAGAGAATAAAAGTAATATGTGAGCAGGTTGATGACATAAAGGCAATAGAGAATAAAAGTAATATGTGAGCAGGTTGATGACATAAAGGCAGGAGAGAATAAAAGTAATATGTGAGCAGGTTGATGACATTTCTAAGAAAGGGAAAGATAGATGTGATGAGGAGTTGTGAAGATCTGACATGACTGATTATCTCTATCAGCTGGCACATGATGAGAAGGATGCAAGCATTATATAATATTTGTGCTTATAAATCAGCCATTATCATTGTTTAAACAAAAAACATAAAATGTTTTCATGTTTTCTTATTGAAATTTAAAAAAACTGAATCACTCTTGCTAATCCTTCATTAGCTTAACATGTCATGAATTTTGATTGATTAATTGATTGATTGATGAGTGCCATGACAACATGTGTTGATGACCATTTTTCTATATCTTGTCCCATACTTGATATTTCTTTTGAAATTGTTGACTTTCTTTTTCTGTCTTATTCAAATCAGTTTTTCTTGTTCATCCTTTCTTTCTTCTTATATTTTCTTGTGATTGTAAGGGTCACTAAGTTCTGTTTTTTAAAGATGTGTTTCAAGTATTGATTATCTTTCCATCCAGCTTTAGTTAGTTGACTTTATGATTGCAGTCTAGCTTTATTATTATTGCTATAAATTATTTTATTTTTTTTTTTTACATTTTTGTCTCTATTGCATGCACCATTCTAATTTTCTCTGTATTTTCATGTGACATTTTATATCGACTACATGCAGCATTTTTGTTCACTTGCATATTTTCATGTGACATTTCTATGTATATACAACAAGCATGATTCTTGTTTTCTCACATATTTTCATGTGACATTTCTATATCTACTGTAAACATGATTCTTGTTTACTTGCATATTTTCATGTGACATTTCTGTAATCTACTGTAAAAATGATTCTTGTTTTTTTACATATTTTCATGTGACATTTCTGTATCTACTGTAGACATGATTCTTGTTTTGTCACATATTTTAATGTGACATTTCTATAACTACTGCAAGCATGATTCTTGTTTACTTGCATATTTTCATATGACATTTCTATATCTACTGCAAGCATGATTCTTGATTACATGCATATTTTCATGTGACATTTCTATATCTACTGCAAGCATGATTCTTGTTTACTTGCATATTTTCATGTGACATTTCTATATCTACTGCAAGCATGATTCTTGATTACTTGCATATTTTCAGTTGAAAGCACAAATTCCAGTACTTAAGAAGGCATACCTGGATGAACAGGGAGAGGTCAGTCAGCTTAAGGATGTTTTAAAGGAGCGAGACCAGACCGTGAGGAAGTTTGAACAGGAAGTGGATAGTTTAACATTCAGAAATCAGCAGCTGTCAAAGAGAGTCATTCTTCTGCAGGAGGAGTTAGAAACATCAGAAGCAAACAACAAGAAGAAAAATAAGGTTCAGCACACATTTATCTGTCTGTTCTAAGTACTTGTGGTTTAAGACATATTTGTCTGTATGTTCTAAGTACTTGTGGTTTAAGCCATATTTGTCTGTATGTTCTAAGTACTTGTGGTTTGAGACATATTTGTCTGTATGTTCTGAATACTTGTGGTTTGAGACATTTGTCTGTATGTTCTAGGTGCTTGTGGTTTAAGACATATTTGTCTGTATGTTCTAAGTACTTCTGGTTTAAGACATATTTGTCTGTATGTTCTAGGTGCTTTTGGTTTAAGACATATTTGTCTGTATGTTCTGAGTACTTGTGGTTTGAGACATATTTGTCTGTATGTTCTGAGTACTTAAAGTTTAAGATGTATTTGTGTTTGTTCCAGGCAGTTTAAGTTTTCTAGGCATTCCAGGTACTTAAGAGTTTGAGACACATTGTTTATACCTGTTTCAAGTTCTTGAACTTTGAGACACATTATTTATACCTATTTCAAGTTCTTGAACTTTGAGACACATTATTTATACCTATTTCAAGTTCTTGAACTTTGAGACACATTATTTATACCTATTTCAAGTTCTTGAACTTTGAGACACATTTCTATAGCTATTTCAAGTCCTTGTAGTTTGTAGCATAATTTTATAGCTATTACCTAGAAATGTAGTTTACTACACATCTTTCTCTAGTTGTCTCAGTGACCTGTTATAGCAGCTTAAATAATGTAAGAAATTTGTCATGAATATCTGACCTCAGAAAATGTGAACAAATGTTTTCTGTATGAGATTCTAGAAAGATTTTAGTTTATAACAGACAGGATAACATTGACCTGGCCTGAGATTCCAGTATGTTTACTAAATCTTTAACAAATGTTAAGGATGTGCCTCTCTTATATACACATGGAAAGAAAAATTACAGCAGTTTATCTCCATTGAGAATATTACATTTTACACATCAAAAGTTTAGTACTCTTCTTCATTGTAAAGACTGTATCTAGCAAACTGGAACAAAATAAACTGGATAGATCTTACAGGTTGAAAAGAGTGAAAAATATGAAAATGAAAAATGTTGATATTAACTTGAGGTAATTGTGAAAATTTCTCAGCTAAGTTATTAGTCTTTGGAGAATAGAGAGTTAATACCAGGCTGTATGTGTCATATAGTGGTTGTATGTGTCATATAGTGGATATATGTGTTATATAATGGTTGTATTTGTCATATTGAATGCGTCAGCAGCAGACCATCTTCCTCACAACTGAGAGGCCTACAGGAGTGCTGTTAGGGAGGCAAAGTTCCACATGGGACATGCAAATGAATGAATGAATGAATGTGTCATATAGTGGTTCTGTATGTCATATTGTGAATATATGTCATATAGTGGATATCTATCACATAGTGGATGTATGTGTCATATAGTGGATATCTGTCATATAGTGGATGTATGTGTTATATTGTGGATAAATATGTTATATTGTGGATAAATGTGTCATAGTGGAAGTATGTGTCATATAGTGGATATCTGTCATACAGTGGATATATGTGTCATGAATATCTGATGTATGTGTCATTTCAGAGAATGAGAAACATTATCCAACACATCCTTATCAATGAATGTTAGAAAACGAATCCTAAAATGCTATATTGAACCTATCTTGTTATATGGAAGTGAATCATGGACAATAGGCAAGTCTGCACAAAAATCATTAGAAGCAACAGAAATGTGGTTTATTAGAAGAATGTTGTGAATCCCCTGGACAGCAAAAATAACTAATGAAGAATGTATGAGAAGAGCTGGAGAGACAAAAAAACCTTGTCAGAAAGATAAGAGAGTGACAATGTACTTTCATAGGACATGTAATGAGAAGAGGGGGCATTGAAAATATTATAACAACAGGAAAAATAGAAGGAAGAAGATCAAGAAGAAGACCAAGAGAAATGATACTGAACAGTCTGATGGGATGGTGTGAGAGGAGATACCAACTGAATTGATGGCCTGCATGAAGGATCGTGTACTCTGGAGAAGCATAATAGCCAACACCAGTTGGCACGACACGGCACCTGATGATGATGATGTGTCATATTGTGGATGAATGTGTCATAGTGGATCTATGTGTCGTATAGTGGATGTATGTGTCATATAGTGGATGTATGTTTCATATAGTGGATGTATGTGCCATATAATGGTTGGATGTGTGAAACAAATCTTATATATGTCAGATCATTATCATATGTCTCAAACAGTGGCTGTGTGTCACATAACAGTTGTGTGTGTGTAACATAACAATTGTATGTGTGTCACATAACAGTTGTGTGTGTGTCACATAACATTTGTGTGTGTGTGTCACATAACAGTTGTACGTGTGTGTGCACGATAACAGTTGCATGTGTGTCACACAATGGTTGTGTGTCACATAACAGTTGTATGTATAAGACAATGACTGTATGCATCAAACAATGATTGTATGCTTCAAACAATGACTGTATGTATCAAATGATGACTGTATGTATCAAACGATGACTGTATGTATCAAACGATGACTGTATGTATCAAACGATGACTGTATGTATCAAACAATGACTGTGCATCAAATGATGACTATATGTATCAATCAGTACGAGCCAGAACATATCAGAAACTATGAGAATGGAGAAAAACCTAGAGAGAAGCTATGTAATAAAGAACCAAGAATCAAATTTTTGTCACTTTTTAGCGAGAAAAATGTGTGTGTTCTTGTTTTAGTGAAATATTAAATGTCTGTGTGACAGCACAAAGGCTCTGAACCGACCACCCCGGAGAGAGGCGGAGGGCCGTACAATGGAGGAGGAAATGTCTTTAATGAAGAGCTGCAAAACAAAATTGAAGAGAACGCCTTGCTCCACAAGCAGCTGCAAGAGTTGTCTGCCCAGTTTGATATTCATGTCCGCCAGCTGCAGGTACTAAATCTTCTCATTTTATCATTTTTCCCAGAATGCTCATAGACTGTGCACTTACTGTTTAGTGAGTTTCTTTGTTTCAGTATTGGAGATTGTACAATTCAGTTATTTTCATATTCCTAGTTATGTAAGTTGTAGAAATGTCAATCCTTCACATTTACAAGTAAGATAGGTGCTGTTAGGTGGCTGTCAGACCTTCACATTTACAAGTAAGTTATGTATGTTAGGTGACTATCAGGCCTTCACATTTACAAGTAAGTTATGTATGTTAGGTGACTATCAGGCCTTCACATTTACAAGTAAGTTATGTATGTTAGGTGACTATCAGGCCTTCACATTTACAAGTAAGATAGGGCTATTAGATGACTGTCAGGCCTTCACATTTAGAAGTAAGTTAGGGCTATTAGATGACTGTCAGACCTTCACATTTAGAAGTAAGTTAGGGCTATTAGATGACTGTCAGACCTTCACATTTAGAAGTAAGTTAGGGCTATTAGATGACTGTCAGACCTTCACATTTAGAAGTAAGTTAGGGCTATTAGATGACTGTCAGACCTTCACATTTAGAAGTAAGATAGGGCTATTAGATGACTGTCAGGCCTTCACATTTACAAGTAAGATAGGGCTGTTAGGTGGCTGTCAGGCCTTCACATTTAGAAGTAAGATAGGGCTGTTAGGTTACTATCAGGCCTTCACATTTACAAGTAAGTTATGTATGTTAGGTGGCTGTCAGGCCTTCACATTTAGAAGTAAGATAGGGCTATTAGATGACTGGCAGACTAAGATATGAGTGTTAGGTGACTGGCAGACTAAGATATGTGTGTTAGGTGACTGGCAGACTAAGATATGAGTGTTAAGTGACTGGCAGACTAAGATGTGAGTGTTAGGTGACTGTCAGACTAAGATATGAGTGTTAGGTGACTGTCAGACTAAGATATGAGTGTTAGGTGACTGTCAGACTAAGATATGAGTGTTAGGTGACTGTCAGACTAAGATATGAGTGTTAGGTGACTGTCAGACTAAGATATGAGTGTTAGGTGAATGACAGACCTAGAGAAGTAAATCCTGACAGAAAAATCTTGAAGTAAGAGGCTCTACAACAGTTTATGATGAGGTTTCTCCTGGCCATCTTGTGGTAATTTCTGGAGCTCTGCAGGACTTCCAGACATTTGATCCTGCCTCTTATGAGCTCTGCAGGACTTCCAGACATTTGACCCTGCCTTTTATGAGCTCTGCAGGACTTCCAGACATTTGAGCCTGCCTCTTATGAGCTGTGCAGGACTTCCAGACATTTGAGCCTGCCTCTTATGAGCTCTGCAGGACTTTCAGACATTTGAGCCTGCCTCTTATGAGCTCTGCAGGACTTTCAGATATCTGAGCCTGCCTCTTATGAGGTCTGCAGGACTTCCAGACATTTGAGCCTGCCTCTTATGAGGTGACAAGCAGAGTCAGCTCAGGCAAGGAGCTTTCTCCAAACTGTCTAGTGTCAAGTTGTTCAGACAGCAGAAACTGTCCAGTGTCAAGTTGTTCAGACAGCATAAACTCAGTAACTTAGATACATAGCTAACATCTGCTCACATCAAAACTACATTCTCAGATGAAAAGAGTCATCTCAGAGCATAGTTATTTGTTTCCAAGGAGTCAGAAATTTGCTTTTCTGTTCAGAGGTGAAAAAAAACCAAGAAGACAGCGTCATATTGTGGGTCAGACTGTTTGATCTTATATGCTTGTTGCAGGTTTGGAGTTATGTTGTTTGAGATGTGAATTTGTTGCAGGTTTGGAGTTATGTTGTTTGAGATGTGAATTTGTTGCAGGTTTGGAGTTATGTTGTTTGAGATTTTTAGTTTATTTCATGAAAAAAAACTCTAGAAACTGCTAGAAAGTGTTTTTGCTCCACCAACAGGAACAGCTGAAAGAGTCTGAGGCATCCAGAGACCAGCATGAGGAAATTCTTGGAGCAGCACAGCTCAGAGCTAGAGAACAGGTTGAAAAGTTACAGGAAGAGAAAGCCATGCTGGAGGTCTGACATTTCTTCTACTTCATGTTAGAACCTTAACTCCCTGAGGGTTAACAAGTTTCATGTCATAGCTGTAATTATTTGACATTGTATGAAGGTTAACAAGTCTTATTTGTACACATTGTCTGTCTATATCTGCAGTCCTGTCTCTTGGATAAATTGTCACTGTTTTTTTGTAATTCATGTATGGAACCATAGAGCTTATCTTCTGTGGTGGTTTCACTGGGCCAGTAGTTATTTCTCAGTGTCTCATAGTTGGTGCAGTTTTGAAGGATATATTCTGCTGTTGGCGAGATTCTTCAGCTGCCGTATGTGGAGCGGTGCTCCTCCTGGCCAATGAAGAAAGGTGCATATGGGGTTGCCGCGCAGCACCACTGCGGAAAAGGTGGTAGAAATGATAAAGCGAAGCAAACAGTCAAATCATGGCACCTCTAGTCTGGAGGTCGGCCACGTCCTGAGTGCAGTCATATTGGGTGAAATGCCTGAACCGGCTTATCCCAGAGGTTAAGACACTGCTGGCAAGACTCTTCGAATGCCGCGCGTGGAGTGAAGCTCCTCCCGGTCAAGGAAGAAAATGTGGAAAAGAAATAAAGGTTGCTGTGCGGCGCCGATATGAAAAGGTGAAGGAAAGGATAAAGTGAAGTTTAATCGGTATGTCCTGTAGTATCGCTGCGAGAGCTACACATACCACGGCGCCTCTGCTCTAGAGGCCAGCCACGTCCGAAATACACCTACACTGGTGAAATTTGCCTAAACCGGCACACACCAGGGGTGGAACTTGATGGCTAGACATGTCATGCCACCTCCGCTCTAGAGGTTGGTCACGCCTGATATACATCCATACTGGTGAATTATGCCTAAACTGGCTCACACCAGGGGTGAATCTTGAAGGCTATGCATGTCACAGTACCTCTGCTCTAGAGGTCGGTCACGTCCCAAACACACCCATACTGGGTTAATATGCCTAAACCGGCTCAGCCCAGGGGTAGAAGTCACTAGTGGCGAGGATTCGTCCTCCTGGACAAAAGCTCCGTCCTGGTCACAAATAGGAAGGGTAGCGGCCATGACCACAAAATGCTGACGTCTGAGACACTGGACTAGGGCAGTCTAGATAGGCAACCACCTCTCACCCGGCGGGGATGTTTGCGTATCCCAATCACGCTGAGGTTTTCCGGTGAGAAAGTCCAACTATGGACTGGATGGGCAACCACCTCTCACCCGGCGGCGATACACGGGTATCTCAAAACACGTCGAGGTTTTCCGGTGAGAAGGTCCAACTCTGGCCTGGGTGGGCTACCACCTCTCACCCAGCGGGGATGCACTGATATCCTAAACACGTCGAGGTCTTCTGGTGAGAACGTCCAACTCTAGACTAAACTGGTGCAACGAAAACCACGGTGTCACGCAATCCGCTTCAGAGACCCACCAAGAATACAGGCTAAAGCCCTGCAATACTCTGAACCTCTTGTGGTCCTCTCGGGGATCTCGTGTGGTCCTTTCGGGGACCACACAGGAGACCACAGGACCTAACGAGGACCACAGGCATAAATTCAGTAGGATCACAGTGCAGTCTTGGTGGTAGAAGCGAACGAAGAAGAAGAAGAAGGATATATTCCACAGTTTGGGGCACCTGGGCACATGTACTAAGAGTAGTAGTACCAGCCTTAAACTTTGTATACGTATGACTTCGGAGTCGGCTGTGTCCTGTTCAGAAACAGAAAATGGTGACTTGTTCCTTTCTGTTTAGCATGTCTTCTTCTTCTTCTTCGTTCACATGCTTAGCATGTGATAGTCATCATGTGGTGGTGTTTGTGGCTTCCTGTAGGTTTTTATCATGCTTTTCTTCTGATTATAGGTGATTGGTATGTCTGGTTGCTCCATTTCAGTCCCCTCTTTGGCCAGACGGTCAGCTTTCTCATTGCCTGGTATCCCACAGTGGGAGGGAATCCACTGCAAAGTGATGCCATGTTGTAAGCCAATTTTTGACAAGGCATCCTTAAGGTCTGGTAGTTTGTTGCACTGAAGAGCTTCCAGTACTGATTTTGCATCTGTGAGAATTACTACGGGGCACGTATCAATTCTGGAGTTTGATAGTTTTTCAACTGCAGCAATAATTGCCCTAACTTCTGCATCATAGTTGTTGCAGTATTTTCCAGTCGGTATGGAAATCTTGTAAGTGGTGTTGTTTACATATTCAATATGTGCTCCTGCCCCTCCATTCTTATGGCATCATGTGCAGATCCATCTGTATACACACATATCCAGGTGTAACATGGATATTTGTCATCTAGCACACTATGTGTGGCTGTTGATCTTACAAGACTGCTCTGCATCTCATCATTCTGCACACCTTTCACTTCAGTCTGAATAGTTATTTGTGTATAATCTGCTTCTTTCCATGGTGTATGCTCTGGTACAGATGATAATGGAGCGACTACAGTTGGAAGGTCAGGTATCAGCTTACGCATCCGCTTGGCCTGATGAATGAAGCTGCTTCTTTTAAGCCATCTTAGTGCCAAGTTATTGAATCTCTCCTTCAGGGGATAGCTTACAGAGCTGAGGAATTTCTCTCCCAAGGTCATGACCTTTGTGTCTCTACATTCTTTTAGCGCTTAAACACCAACTATTTTCTGCATTTCTACTATTGGTGTGGACCTCATGGCACCTGTGATAATCCGTAGTGACTGATTTTGAACCTTGTCTAGATTATGCAGCGTAGTGTTTGATGCTGTGCACCAAGATGTTAAGCCATATTCTAAATGTGGTAGAATACTTTGCTGACATACATTGTTGAAGATTCTTTCACTAGCACCCCATGTGGTTCCACTCAGTTTTCTTAATATGGCTAGTTTTCTTCTGGCTTTTGCTTCTGCACTGTTGATGTGTTGCTTCCAGGTCAGTTTTGAGTCAAGAGTCACTCTTAAGTAAGTGGGTTGGTTGTCAATCCTTAAGGATATTTCATTTACAAAGATCTTACCTGCTTTCTGTTTAGATGAAAGAGTGAACAGAGTGGTACTTGACTTCTCTGTGTTGATACTTATACACCATTTGTTTGTCCATGATGTCAAGATGTCTGCTGCTCTTTGGAGTCTCTGTGTAGCAACCGTTGCATATTCATCTGTACACCACATGACCAGATCATCTGCATACAGTGCCGCTTTGATTCCATAGGGAAGTTCCTTGACCAGGTCATTAATGAATACAAGGAATAGTGTAGGCGAAAGGACTCCTCCTTGTGGTACACCGTGTCGCAGAAGTACTTTCGGCCTTTTGTAACCATCCATTACTACTCTTGCTCTTTTGTTGTGTAAATAGGACTTTATCCAGTTGTATAGTCTTCCATTCACATTACAGTTTCTTAGTTCCACAGCAGAACTTTTTTCCATACTTTATCAAAGGCTTTCTTCAGGTCTATCCACGCTGCTAGTACAAGGTTTTCATCTTGAAATGCCTCCTCAATCTCATAAGAGAGATAGGTCACTTGATCTTCCGTACTGTAGTACTGCCTAAATCCTGCTAGTTGTGGAACGAGAAGGTTTTCACTTTCTAGGTACCATTTTAGCCTCAGGTCAATGATGCGTTCCATCGTTTTGCAGAGGCAGCTAGTGAGACTGATTGGCCTGTAGCTGTAGCTTTACGGTTAACAAGTGTTGATGTCCAGAAGAAAAACGGCAGAACATTTCTGTAGCATAATTCAGATAAACTCTATGTACATATTACATCCTGCAGCATTCATTTGCTGGCCTAGTGCTGTCACATGTAGCTTCTTATCTATGACTTTTTGTATCTGCTGACCTAGTGCTGTCACATGTAGCTTCTTATTTGTGACTAATTGTATCTTCTGACCTAATACTGTCACATGTAGCTTCTTATCTGTGACTTGTTGTATTTGCTTACCTAATGCTGTCACATATAGCTTCTTATCTGTGACTTGTTGTATCTGCTGACCTAATGCTGTCACATGTAGCTTCTTATCTGTGACTTGTTGTATTTGCTTACCTAATGCTGTCACATGTAGCTTCTTATCTGTGACTTGTTGTATCTGCTGACCTAATGCTGTCACATGTAGGTTCTTATCTGTGACTTGGTTTATCTGCTGACCTAATGATGTCACATGTAAGCTTCTTATCTGTGACTTGTTGTATCTGCTTACATAATGCTGTCACATGTAGCTCCTTATCTGTGACTTGTTGTATCTGTTGGACAGAAAAGAATGTTGTTTGACAACAGACAGCAAAAATATGGAAATGGTTGGGTGAGCTGATAGTAAATGTCATGATTAGCTGCCACTAGTAAACATAACATGATGATGATTATGATGATGATATTTTAGGATGATAATGTGTCTTAACTGTTTGGACAGGTCAAGATACAAACTCTTGAAAGTGATCTACGAGATTATCGTGGAAGATGTGACATGGCGTAAGTAGTTAAAAAATTGCATGTATGTAACTTTTTATAATCACTAGCTGATTACCCAGCATTGCCCAGTGATTTATTTATCCCGGTCTTCTATTAGACAGTAAAAAGAATGGCGAACCATAGCTGACCAAGGCCATGTTGCATTTCTCACCTTGTACCTCTAGTGACAGGCTTAGCCGGCTATAGGACGGGGATTGTCAAAATCCCTATGGAGGTGGAGTCAGATAAAGAAGTATTGCACACCTCCTGCATTTTAAGTTGCACTGAAAAAATAGCTGTCATAATCCAGTTTCACATCATCAGCTGACAAGTTCTTCAGCTTCACACCACATAGACACACAACTTTACACCATGTAAACATACAACTTCACACCACTTAGACACACAACAACTTCACACCACTTAGACACACAACAACTTCACACCACTTAGACACACAACAACTTCACACCACTTAGACACACAACAACTTCACACCACTTAGACACACAACAACTTCACACCATGTAGACACACAACAGCTTCACACCACTTAGACACACAACAACTTCACACCACGTAGACACACAACAGCTTCACACCACTTAGACACACAACAACTTCACACCATGTAGACACACAACAGCTTCACACCACTTAGACACACAACAACTTCACACCATGTAGACACACAACAACTTCACACCATGTAGACATACAACAACTTCACACCACCTAGGCACACAACAACTTCACACCACCTAGGCACACAACAACTTCACACCACTTAGACACACAAAACTTCACACCACTTAGACACACAACAACTTCACACCACTTAGACACACAACAACTTCACACCACTTAGACACACAACAACTTCACACCACTTAGACACACAACAACTTCACACCACTTAGACACACAACAACTTCACACCACTTAGACACACAACAACTTCACACCACTTAGACACACAACAACTTCACACCACTTAGACACACAACAACTTCACACCACTTAGACATACACCAACTTCACACCACTTAGACATACACCAACTTCACACCACTTAGACATACACCAACTTCACACCACTTAGACATACAACAACTTCACACCACTTAGACATACACCAACTTCACACCATGTAGACACACAACAACTTCACACCACTTAGACACGCAACAACTTCACACCACCTCCTACACCCCCCCCCCCACCACCAACTCTTACCCCTCCCCCCACCTGATTGTTTAGAGTAACCTACCCTCTACCACCAACTCTTACCCCTCCCCACCCCCCCCCCCCCAAAAAAAAAGACCCTACTGACCCCCAGATCTAGAAATAATTTTTACCATGTAATATTTGCATCATCATGCCCATTCACAGTCAAAAGACATCTGTAAGACTTTGTCTCTTGTCATAAACACCAGCTCATATTTTCTTAGTCTCAGAGTTAGAAGAAATTCTACAGCGTGCTTTAAAACCTGGATTTACCTGACGCTGTGAAGTGTTTAGGTTTGAAAGCAAGGACTTTTTCCTCTTACATCTTTGTTTCTTCAGAGTGTTCAGAACTTCTTGAAACTCATTAGAAGATGTCAACCTTTGTTTTTCTAACTGACCTGTACAGTATTTCATTTTAGCATATTATGGATTTTTTTGTGTGTAATTTTCATAACATTTTTTTTTAGGTTTTGAATACTCCCTTAGATAGTTTGTTCCATTTGTTTAACTGAATTTCAAATTTTAAGATTTATTTACAAAATATGTAGGGAGCAGAAGTTATCTTCCGTAGAAAGAGGTCTTCAGAGTCGTCTTGACCATGCCACAAAAATTATCCAGGAAAAGTTACCATTTATTGACACAAGTAAGTCAGAACAAATAAGCTGACCATTTATTGACACAAGTAAGTCAGAACAGATAAGCTGACCATTTATTGACACAAGTAAGTCAGAACAGATAAGCTGACCATTTATTGACACAAGTAAGTCAGAACAGATAAGCTGACCATTTATTGACACAAGTAAGTCAGAACAGATAAGCTGACCATTTATTGACACAAGTAAGTCAGAACAGACAAAATGACCATTTATTAACACAAGTAAGTGAGAACAGATGAGCTGACTGTTTATCAATGCAGATAAGTCAGAATAGATAAATCAACCATTTATTGAGCCTAGATTCTTATCATGCTGTGTCTAGAAGACTACATTCTCATCATACTAAATCTGGAAGCCTACATTCTCATCATACTAAATCTGGAACCTACATTCTCATCATACTAAATCTAGAAACCTACATTCTCATTATACTGAATCTAGAAACCTACATTTTCATCATACTAAATCTAGAAACCTACATTCTCATCATACTAAATCTGGAATCCTACATTCTCATCATACTAAATCTGGAAACCTACATCCTCGTCATACTAAATCTAGAAACCTACTTTCTCATCATACTAAATCTAGAAACCTACATTCTCATCATACTAAATCTGGAATCCTACATTCTCATCATACTAAATCTGGAAACCTACATCCTCGTCATACTAAATCTAGAAACCTACATTCTCATCATTCTAAATCTAGAAACCTACATTCTCATCATATTAAATCTAGAAACCTACATTCTCATCATACTAAATCTAGAAGCCTACATTCTCATCATACTAAATCTAGAAGCCTACATTCTCATCATACTAAATCTGGAAGCCTACATCCTCATCATATTAAATCTAGAAACCTACATTCTCATCATACTGAATCTAGAAACTTACATTCTCATCATACTAAATCTAGAAACCTACATTCTCATACTAAATCTAGAAACCTACATTCTCATCATACTAAATCTAGAAGCCTACATTCTCATCATACTAAATCTGGAAACCTACATTCTCATCATACTAAATCTAGAAGCCTGCATTCTCATCATACTAAATCTAGAAGCCAACATTCTCATCATACTAAATCTGGAAACCTACATTCTCATCATACTGAATCTAGAAACCTACATTCTCATCATACTGAATCTAGAAGCCTATTCTAGAATGAAACTGACAGATTTCTGTAGGGTGTGGGATATTCACATAAATTGTGCCTGAGATCTAGATCTTGTGGTGAAGATGTAGTTGTATCAGTCTGCATATCATGAGAGAAGAATGTGTAAGTGTGACTCTACAGATAACACATTGTCTTGTCTTACCAGAGGTGCGTGAGCTGAATGGTCTTAATCTCCCAACCCATGACCGTAGACACCAGCTGCGAGCTAAGGAGCTGATAACTCAAGGAGCTAACTTGGTTGAAGAGCTTACCAAGGGCTTGTCAAATTTTTTTACCTACAGCGAGCAGAGGTCGAAGATTTACCCGGCTGATGGGGTTACTGAGCCTTTAAGTCAGCTAAATGTCCAGGTAGTGTCATAAGTCAACTCAGTGTCATGGTAATGTCATAAGTCAACTGAATATTAGTAATATCATATGTCAACTCAGTGTCAAGGTAGTGTCATAAGTCAGCTGAGTGTCAAAGTAGTGTCATTATATATGTGAGCAGAGTAGTTTCTGATTTCCATTTTGTAAATTTCTAATTCACAACTTAAACTTGTCTGCTGTTTTCTTCATAAAACTGTCCATTTATATTTCTGTGCTTAGTGTGAGTTTTATTCTACAAATCTTTCTAATGCTAATTCTAGCATGTGTTCCTTTCTTCAGTTTTCTCCTTATAGCTCTACTCTACAAATCTTTCTAATGCTAATTCTAGCATGTGTTCCTTTCTTCAGTTTTCTCCGTATAGCTCTACTCTACAAATCTTTCTAATGCTGATTCTAGCATGTGTTCCTTTCTTCAGTTTTCTCCGTATAGCTCTACTCTACAAATCTTTCTAATGCTAATTCTAGCATGTGTTCCTTTCTTCAGTTTTCTCCGTATAGCTCTACTCTACAAATCTTTCTAATGCTGATTCTAGCATGTGTTCCTTTCTTCAGTTTTCTCCGTATAGCTCTACTCTACAAATCTTTCTAATGCTAATTCTAGCATGTGTTCCTTTCTTCAGTTTTCTCCGTATAGCTCTACTCTACACATCTTTCTAATGCTAATTCTAGCATGTGTTCCTTTCTTCAGTTTTCTCTGTATAGCTCTACTCTACAAATCTTTCTAATGCTGATTCTAGCATGTGTTCCTTTCTTCAGTTTTCTCCTTATAGCTCTACTCTACAAATCTTTCTAATGCTAATTCTAGCATGTGTTCCTTTCTTCAGTTTTCTCCGTATAGCTCTACTCTACAAATCTTTCTAATGCTGATTCTAGCATGTGTTCCTTTCTTCAGTTTTCTCCGTATAGCTCTACTCTACAAATCTTTCTAATGCTAATTCTAGCATGTGTTCCTTTCTTCAGTTTTCTCCGTATAGCTCTACTCTACAAATCTTTCTAATGCTGATTCTAGCATGTGTTCCTTTCTTCAGTTTTCTCCGTATAGCTCTACTCTACAAATCTTTCTAATGCTAATTCTAGCATGTGTTCCTTTCTTCAGTTTTCTCCGTATAGCTCTACTCTACACATCTTTCTAATGCTAATTCTAGCATGTGTTCCTTTCTTCAGTTTTCTCTGTATAGCTCTACTCTACAAATCTTTCTAATGCTGATTCTAGCATGTGTTCCTTTCTTCAGTTTTCTCCGTATAGCTCTACTCTACAAATCTTTCTAATGCTAATTCTAGCATGTGTTCCTTTCTTCAGTTTTCTCCGTATAGCTCTACTCTACAGATCTTTCTAATGCTGATTCTAGCATGTGTTCCTTTCTTCAGTTTTCTCCGTATAGCTCTACTCTACAAATCTTTCTAATGCTGATTCTAGCATGTGTTCCTTTCTTCAGTTTTCTCCGTATAGCTCTACTCTACAAATCTTTCTAATGCTGATTCTAGCATGTGTTCCTTTCTTCAGTTTTCTCCATATAGCTCTACTCTACAAATCTTTCTAATGCTAATTCTAGCATGTGTTCCTTTCTTCAGTTTTCTCCTTATTGATAGGCTGAAAATATATATCAGCTTTCTGACTTTGTGCATTTTCAGGGTCTAAGTCTTCTTGTTACATACACATGAACATAATAATAGTAATAAGAAGGCCAGTCACTGCAGTTTGTTATTTATTAAATAGACAGGGAAGGTGTTAGGTCAGCTCAGTACATAAACTGATTATTTAAATAGACAGGCAGAACAAAACTCATCAGTTTTAAAGGCAAAACAAAACTCATATTTGTTGCAGGCAGAAACAAAACTCATATTTGTTGCAGGCAGAAACAAAGCCTCATATGTGACAGGTTTAATCATTTACTTGACACCGAATGAGATATTGAAGATGAGATTAGAGGATGTGTTCAGAGTTCATGGATGATGATCCTTATATAACAGTATATTGGATGTTACTGTTATGACGGCTTGTTCCTCATCAAAGGGATATAATCCAGGGTATTTTAATATTTTGACCATTTGATTTAAACCCCTTGGTATTTTTGTTGTACAAGAGTTCAGTGAGAGGTCAGGTTTAATATGCTAAATTCCACAAGATGTTTGATTATTTTTATGAAATTATCCTTGACATCTTTGTATCAGAAAAATTATTTTCGGAATGTCTGGATAGTTTTTTGTCCAAAGGTCATAAACAGGTAGAATCACGGGTTTAGTGATTCTCAGGATAGAATCTTTGGGAAGATTTAGGAAAATAGGGTAGGATATGTAAGGAGTGTGAAAAAAGAAGATTATTATTATGATTACGAGATTAGATTGATTTTGAATTAAGTCTTGGTTGAGAATATGTGGATCGTTGTTAGGCATGATTAGTTGAGAATGTGATTTTTCTAGCCTATAGTGCACTGTGTTAGTGATTTTTGTCATGTAGCTGACTTGTGCATAGAATGCTCCTTTTGGAGACATTATGAGCCTATTATGATTTCAGTAGAGAGTCAGGTAGTTGTTAGTGACATAATGCCAACTATTTGTTTTCCTGTCATAACTTTGCTGAACTATAGAATGTGAAATTAGTTCCTTTTTGGGATTTTTGTATAGACCTTTGGGTCTAGAGATTTTCTGTGATGGCTGTGTGACTTCTGTACTTATATTCTGATGTAGTAAGTGTTGCACTCTTGGTAGTACTTGCATTTTGTTTACTTGCTGTTTTCATGTAGTGTGAGAGTTGGTTTCTCCCTTCCCATTTGGCAAACAAGTTCTTGTCGGGAAGAGGACTAGCCTGTTTCCTTTTCCTGCATTGAATGTTATCAAATACCTCTCACCCTCACGATATCATCACTCATCTTTTCCATCAATAAAGTGTGAGTTTATATTCACACCAGTTGTTATTTACTTCACACTGTTCGTTATGTGTGGTGTCCTTGGTATATTTCTGTAGGAGAAGTTTCATGATAGTAATACAAAGGTTTCTAAGTATTGACGTGTATGTAATTAGCAATCATGGTGTAATAACTGTATAGATAATCATGTGGATAACTGTGAATATGGTCATAATGTGGTTAACTGAAGTGTCATATTCTGGAAAAATGTGTAGATAGTTGTTGTGTGATTAACTATGTACAGTGGAACCCACTTAATATCACATTGCTTTATGTCACAACCCAGATATTGTCACAGAAGTTCGTATCCCCGGCCAACTCCCATAAGTAATTAAGGGCTTTACTTCGGTTAATATCACTCCACTTATTGGCATAAAACCGGTTAATGTCAACATATTTTTTTCACATGAAGTTAAAGACTCTGCCTTGTATCAGAAAATGGGTGAGTCCAAGCTCTGAACATCCCAAGAAGCATTATCAGCCTCGTGATTAATCAAAGAAGGGGCTGTCTGTTTGATGACTGAGGACATGCCACATCAACCTTTTGAACATGTGGACATCAGAACTTAAGTGGGGTGCATGAAAGGCTTACCATGGCCACCCTTTCAAGAGATCGTGATTAAAAACTGTCCTCTGTCGCTCATTGTTTGTCTTCTTTATCAAGACATGGGCTGCGTTGTCTAGTCTGCAACCAAGCTGACAGCTGGTCGTTCTCAAGCAGTGTACTGTGAATCGTTATACCTTGGAACTTCTTTCTGGTTCTCGTTGTGACAGATGATGGCTCCTAAATGCTGATATGTCGATCTGGATTTAAACATTAAAGTGGACATTCAGAAGCAAACTGATAAAAAACAGTTGGGAGATGGACACTTCAGCTGTATCAAAACTTCAAGAAAAAAATTAAATGAGACTTTCACTTGTCACTAGTTGAGCAAAAGCAAGGTAGACATCATTGCAGAGATAGCACTGATGGTGTCATTGAGTCCATCACGGACCAAATGCCTGCTAAACTTGTCTCCTATGCTCAGTCTGTGAGTGTGTTTGACACTGTACGCTCTTTCATTTACAGTATGCTTAATGTAGTGCAAGATGTTTTTAATGCTGTAGCATGCTTAAATGATTTATTGGTTGATAGACCAGTTATCATTACACAGTGCAGAATATAACTTTTTTTTTTTTTTTTGCTTCTGACAAAAAATCAGATGCTGGTTGATTTTAGTGCTACCTATACTGTACTTTAATGACAGAGATTTACTGCATTTTGTGTCTGATAATGATAACTTTAACTGTTTGTTATGTGTTTAATGTAACAGATGTGGACACACACTGGTACAGTTAAAGCCCTTCTAGTAGACCCTATTTAATGACAGCCTTGCTTAATGTCACCATGTTTTGATGGTCCTGCTGATGTGACATTGAGCAGGTTCAATTGTAGTTAGTTATTGTGTGGGTAACTGTGTAGATAGCTGTTGTATGGGTAACTGTGTAGATAGCTGTTGTATGGGTAACTGTGTAGATAGCTGTTGTATGGGTAACTGTGTAGATAGCTGTTGTATGGATAACTGTGTAGATAGCTGTTGTATGGATAACTGTGTAGATAGGTGTTGTATGGGTAACTGTGTAGATAGGTGTTGTATGGATAACTGTGTAGATAGGTGTTGTATGGGTAACTGTGTAGATAGCTGTTGTATGGATAACTGTGTAGATAGGTGTTGTATGGATAACTGTGTAGATAGCTGCTTTATGGATAACGGTGTAGATAAGTGTTGTATGGATAGCTGTGTAGATAGGTGTTGTATAATAAATGTGTGGATAACTGTGTAGATAGTTGTTGTATGGATAAATGTGTGGATAACTGTGTAGATAGTTGTTGTATGGATAACTGTGTAGATAAATGTTGTATGGTTAACTGTTTAGATAGTCACTGTGTGGATTTGTTGATGACCAGCAGATTAGAATAAATCTTTTAACATAATGTTCAGAAATTCCTGAACTAATAATTTGTTTTAGGAAACAGCAACAGAACTTCAGCCTTTCTCAAAAAATTTCAAGAGTATGGTTGCATATATGAACAAGCTCTTGCCTTACTATGTTGCCAGGTAAGCGACATTTTATGAATATAGTTTTTTTTTTTTTTTCATTTCCCAGAAATTCATTTTGTGTATCATTTTTTTGTAGGATAAAAGCTAATGCTTTGTCTTTTACACTTTTAAAAAGTTTTTTTTTCTATATTTAGAAAATCACACTGATGTTTAATGTGTTTTCTTTTGTTTATGCAGTCACATTAGTTTTTTATATTTTTTACATGTGGAAAATCATAATGATTGTTAAACAGTTTTCTTTTTTAGTTAAAATCAATCTCAGAGCGATGAAAGTATTTTTGTGACAGAACAGTGAGAATAATTTTGTGACAGAACAGTGAAAGTAATTTTGTGACAGAACAGTGAAAGTAATTTTGTAAAAGTGGTCCCCCTGGGAAGAACTGTGTTAAGCACACTTCTTTGAACACACGTAGTCTTTGTGAGACAGGGAACATAGATCTGTTTGCTTAAGAACTCTGACCTACTTCTGTAGCCCAGAAACCTGTAGCAATCAACACTAATTGTAATTGTTCATGTAATGTCAGGTTGGTGGATGGATGAGGACATGGAGATCACCGGCAGGGATGAGGAAAATCTGGTGTGAAACCAATGAATTCAGGATGTGACAAGTCTATGGGTCTTTACAACAATGGCTATCAGAATGATGTAAACAAAACAGAGCCAGCAGACTATTGGTGGTGGGGAATGGATATTGTTGAGGCACTACACCGCTGGTGAGATTCTTCAGATGCTGCACGTGGTGCGAAACTCCTCCTGGCCGATGAAGAAAATGCGAAAAAGCAATTAGGGTTGCCGTGCGGCGCCGATGTGAAAAGGTGATGGAAAAGATAAAGTGAAGCTTAATCGGTATGTCCAGTAGTCTAGCGGCGAGAGCTGCTCATACCACGGCACCTCTGCTGTAGAGGCTGGCCACGTCCGATACACACCTATACTGGGGAAATATGCCTAAACCAGCTTAACCCAGGGGTGAAACTTGATGGCTACTCATGTCACTACCTCCGCTCTAGAGGTCGGTCACGTCCTAAACACGCCCATACTGGGATAATATGCCTAAACTGGCTCAACCCAGGGTTGAAACTTACTAGTGGCGAAGATTTGTCTTCCTGGACAAAAGCTCCTTCCTGGTCACAACTAGAAAGGGTAGCGGCCACGACCACAAAATGTTGAAGTCGGAGATACTGGACCAGTGCAGTCTAGATAGACAACCACCTCTCACCCAGCGGGGATGTATGCATATCCTAATCACGCTGAGGTTTTCCGGTGAGAAAGTCCAACGCTGGACTGGATGGGCAACCACCTCTTACCCGGTGGGGATACACGGGTATCCCAAAACACATCAAGATTTTCCAGTGAGAAAGACCAACTCTAGCCTGGACGAGCAACCACCTCTCACCCAGTGGAGATATACTGATATCCAAAACACGTCGAGGTTTTCCGGTGAGAAAGTTCAGCTCTAGATTAAACTGGTACAACAAAAACCACGGTGTCACACAATCCCGCTTCTGAGACCCACCGAGAATACAGGTTCAAGCCCTCCAATACTCTGAACCTCTTGTGGTCCTCTTGGGGATCTCATGTGGTCCTTTTGGGGACCACAGGAGGACCACGGGACCTATCGAGGACCACAGGAGTAAATTCAGTAGGATCACAGTGCAGTCTTGGTGGTAGAAGTGAACAAAGAAGAAGAAGAAGAAGTTGAGGCACTCATCAGATTCCTCATCCTAAAGTCGGAGTGTCTCTGTGGAGCTGTCTCAAAGCCATCTGGCCAGCCAGCATTGCATGGATCTGACATGGAAAAGGGGCTTAAGTACAGCCACCAGAAGCTGGAAAACAAAGTTTTGGCCAGGCCAGCCTACATCACTGTCTTCATGGCAGTCCGAGCAAGACCACAGTCTGCCCTAGCAAGGAAAGGTGCTGAAGTTGAAGGTACCCAGTCAAAAGGCACATGTAAAAAATCAGGCTAGCAGGCATCGTCACCAGTGTGTGTACAAAGAAGAATAAGTAACAATAGCAGGCATCGTCACCAGTGTGTGTACAAAGAAGAATAAGTAACAATAGCAGGCATCGTCACCAGTGTGTGTACAAAGAAGAATAAGTAACAATAGCAGGCATCGTCACCAGTGTGTGTACAAAGAAGAATAAGTAACAATAGCAGGCATCGTCACCAGTGTGTGTACAAAGAAGAATAAGTAACAGCGGTAAAAGTAATTTTGTGACCGATTAATTAAAGTAATTTTGCGATCAAGCGGCGAAAGTAATTTTATGGTTGAGCGGTGAAAATAATTTTTTTACCTAACGGTGAAAGTAATTTTGTGACAGAGCGGTGAAAGTAATTTTTTGACTGATTGGTGAAAGTAATTTTGCAACCAAGCAGTGAAAGTAATTTTGTGACTGAGCAGTGAAAATAATTTTGTGACCGAGTGGCGAAAGTAATTTTGTGACCGATTGGTGAAATTAATTTTGTGACTGAGTGGTTCATTCATTTGCATGTCCCATACTGGGATAATATGCCTAAACCAGCTTAACCCAGGGGTGAAACTTGATGGCTACTCATGTCACTACCTCCGCTCTAGAGGTCGGTCACGTCCTAAACACGCCCATACTGGGATAATATGCCTAAACCAGCTTAACCCAGGGGTGAAACTTGATGGCTACTCATGTCACTACCTCCGCTCTAGAGGTCGGTCACGTCCTAAACACGCCCATACTGGGATAATATGCCTAAACTGGCTCAACCCAGGGTTGAAACTTACTAGTGGCGAAGATTTGTCTTCCTGGACAAAAGCTCCTTCCTGGTCACAACTAGAAAGGGTAGCGGCCACGACCACAAAATGTTGAAGTCGGAGATACTGGACCAGTGCAGTCTAGATAGACAACCACCTCTCACCCAGCGGGGATGTATGCATATCCTAATCACGCTGAGGTTTTCCGGTGAGAAAGTCCAACGCTGGACTGGATGGGCAACCACCTCTTACCCGGTGGGGATACACGGGTATCCCAAAACACATCAAGATTTTCCAGTGAGAAAGACCAACTCTAGCCTGGACGAGCAACCACCTCTCACCCAGTGGAGATATACTGATATCCAAAACACGTCGAGGTTTTCCGGTGAGAAAGTTCAGCTCTAGATTAAACTGGTACAACAAAAACCACGGTGTCACACAATCCCGCTTCTGAGACCCACCGAGAATACAGGTTCAAGCCCTCCAATACTCTGAACCTCTTGTGGTCCTCTTGGGGATCTCATGTGGTCCTTTTGGGGACCACAGGAGGACCACGGGACCTATCGAGGACCACAGGAGTAAATTCAGTAGGATCACAGTGCAGTCTTGGTGGTAGAAGTGAACAAAGAAGAAGAAGAAGAAGTTGAGGCACTCATCAGATTCCTCATCCTAAAGTCGGAGTGTCTCTGTGGAGCTGTCTCAAAGCCATCTGGCCAGCCAGCATTGCATGGATCTGACATGGAAAAGGGGCTTAAGTACAGCCACCAGAAGCTGGAAAACAAAGTTTTGGCCAGGCCAGCCTACATCACTGTCTTCATGGCAGTCCGAGCAAGACCACAGTCTGCCCTAGCAAGGAAAGGTGCTGAAGTTGAAGGTACCCAGTCAAAAGGCACATGTAAAAAATCAGGCTAGCAGGCATCGTCACCAGTGTGTGTACAAAGAAGAATAAGTAACAATAGCAGGCATCGTCACCAGTGTGTGTACAAAGAAGAATAAGTAACAATAGCAGGCATCGTCACCAGTGTGTGTACAAAGAAGAATAAGTAACAATAGCAGGCATCGTCACCAGTGTGTGTACAAAGAAGAATAAGTAACAATAGCAGGCATCGTCACCAGTGTGTGTACAAAGAAGAATAAGTAACAGCGGTAAAAGTAATTTTGTGACCGATTAATTAAAGTAATTTTGCGATCAAGCGGCGAAAGTAATTTTATGGTTGAGCGGTGAAAATAATTTTTTTACCTAACGGTGAAAGTAATTTTGTGACAGAGCGGTGAAAGTAATTTTTTGACTGATTGGTGAAAGTAATTTTGCAACCAAGCAGTGAAAGTAATTTTGTGACTGAGCAGTGAAAATAATTTTGTGACCGAGTGGCGAAAGTAATTTTGTGACCGATTGGTGAAATTAATTTTGTGACTGAGTGGTTCATTCATTTGCATGTCCCATGCGGAACTTTGCCTCCTTAACAGCACTCCTGTAGGCCTCTCGGTTGTGAGCAAGATGGCCTGCTGCTGATGCTTCCATTTGCAGGTCATCAACGACCAAACTGTTTATGTGAAGAGAATGGTGTTGACGGAGAAGACCAGTTGTAATTATATGGATGGCACTGAGCTGACAGACATATTTAGAAAAGGTCATAAACATTTGAATTCAAAGCAGGAGAAATGTCTCCATAGATCCTCATCAGTGGCAGCAGTCTCTGCAAAAATGGCTTGTCCGAGTTCTTGAATTGTTGCCAGACATTTTCGGCATACATGATCTTTCAAGAATCCCCACATGAAAAGGTCAAGTACATTAATGTTGGGAGTCACTGACAAAAGAGATAACACACTTGAACAATCGCCAAACAACAGTCATACTGTCTTGTGCAGCATGAGCTGTTGCTTTATACTGCTGAAAATAAAAGGCTTTCAGTTTCTAGGTGTCTTTTATGTGGTGTGAATGATTCAAACATAGTGTCATGATGTCATTATTTAAATCAAGGTGTCATGATCTGTGTCATGATGTAATGATCTGAATCAAGGTGTCATGATCTGAGTCATGGTGTCATGATGTAATGATCTGAGTCAAGGTGTCATGATCTGAGTCATGGTGTCATGATCTGAGTCATGGTGTCATGATCTGAGTCATGGTGTCATGATGTAATGATCTGAGTCATGGTGTCATGATGTAATGATCTGAGTCAAGGTGTCATGATCTGAGTCATGGTGTCATGATCTGAGTCATGATGTAATGATCTGAGTCAAGGTGTCATGATGTAATGATCTGAGTCAAGGTGTCATGATGTAATGATCTGAGTCAAGGTGTCATGATGTAATGATCTGAGTCAAGGTGTCATGATGTAATGATCTGAGTCAAGGTGTCATGATGTAATGATCTGAGTCAAGGTGTCATGATGTAATGATCTGAGTCATGGTGTCATGATGTAATGATCTGAGTCAAGGTGTCATGATCTGAGTCATGGTGTCATGATGTAATGATCTGAGTCATGGTGTCATGATGTAATGATCTGAGTCAAGGTGTCATGATCTGAGTCATGGTGTCATGATGTAATGATCTGAGTCATATCATAGTGTCATGATGTAATGATCTGAATCAAGGTGTCATGATCTGAGTCATAGTGTCGTGATGTAATGATCTGAGTTTACAGTCATAGTGTCTCCTCTGTCGTCCACAACAAAAATGGCTCCACAATCCCAAAGACCATGGTTACGTGCCACACCGTCACTTTGAGAGTGAGCACTATCTGATATTCTTTGTATTGACCAACCCAAACAGATGAAAGTGAGCTTCGTTGGCCATCAACAAAATGTTCAACCCCCCCCCCCCCCCAGCACTTTCTGTAGCAAGCCAAGCATGGAGAGACAGATCTCTACCCGCAGCACTTTCTGTAGCAAGTCAAGCATGGAGAGACAGATCTCTACCCCCAGCACTTTCTGTAGCAAGTCAAGCATGGAGAGACAGATCTCTACCCGCAGCAATTTCTGTAGCAAGTCAAGCATGGAGAGACAGATCTCTACCTGCAGCACTTTCTGTAGCAAGTCAAGCATGGAGAGACAGATCTCTACCCCCAGCACTTTCTGTAGCAAGTCAAGCATGGAGAGACAGATCTCTACCCGCAGCACTTTCTGTAGCAAGTCAAGCATGGAGAGACAGATCTCTACCCGCAGCACTTTCTGTAGCAAGTCAAGCATGGAGAGACAGATTTCTACCCGCAGCACTTTCTGTAGCAAGTCAAGCATGGAGAGACAGATCTCTACCCGCAGCACTTTCTGTAGCAAGTCAAGCATGGAGAGACAGATCTCTACCCGCAGCACTTTCTGTAGCAAGTCAAGCATGGAGAGACAGATTTCTACCCCCAGCACTTTCTGTAGCAAGTCAAGCATGGAGAGACAGATCTCTACCCGCAGCACTTTCTGTAGCAAGTCAAGCATGGAGAGACAGATCCAGCAGTGCATTGCAACTGAGTCGGTTACAGTGACATCATCTCCTCCTTCCGGCGCAACCCCTGGCTGCTCAGAGTCATCTGTGGCAGAGCCAGTTTGAAGTTAAAACACGTCAGTCCTCTCAGTCCTCTCAGTCCTCTCAGTCTTCTCCTCTCAGTCCTCTCAGTCCTCTCAGTCCTCTCCTCTCAGTCCTCTCAGTCCTCTCAGTCCTCTCCTCTCAGTCCTCTCCTCTCAGTCCTCTCAGTCCTCTCAGTCCTCTCCTCTCAGTCCTCTCAGTCCTCTCAGTCCTCTCCTCTCAGTCCTCTCAGTCCTCTCAGTCCTCTTGGTCCTCTCAGTCTTCTCAGTCCTCTCCTCTCAGTCCTCTCCTCTCAGTCCTCTCCTCTCAGTCCTCTCAGTCCTCTCCTCTCTCTCCTCTCATTCCTCTCCTCTCAGTCCTCTCAGTTCTCTCAGTCCTCTCCTCTCAGTCCTCTCCTCTCAGTCCTCTCAGTTCTCTCAGTCCTCTCCTCTCAGTCCTCTCCTCTCAGTCCTCTCCTCTCAGTCCTCTCAGTTCTCTCAGTCCTCTTCTCTCAGTCCTCTCCTCTCAGTCCTCTCAGTCCTGTCCTCTCAGTCCTCTCCTCTCAGTCCTCTCCTCTCAGTCCTCTCAGTCCTCTCCTCTCAGTCCTCTCCTCTCCTCTCAGTCCTCTCAGTCCTCTCCTCTCAGTCCTCTCCTCTCAGTCCTCTCAGTCCTCTCCTCTCAGTCCTCTCCTCTCAGTCCTCTCAGTCCTCTCCTCTCAGTCCTCTCAGTCCTCTCCTCTCAGTCTTCTCCTCTCAGTCCTCTCAGTCCTCTCCTCTCAGTCCTCTCCTCTCAGTCCTCTCAGTCCTCTCCTCTCAGTCCACTCAGTCCTCTCAGCACCACCCAGTATGAAGAAAATAATCTTGATACAGAAAAATGTGACTATACAAGGAAAATAATTTTGATACAGAAAAATGTGACTATACAAGGAAAATAATCTTGATACAGAAAATTGTGACTATACAAGGAAAATAATCTTGATACAGAAAAATGTGACTGTACAAGGAAAATAATCTTGATACAGAAAATTGTGACTATACAAGGAAAATAATCTTGATACAGAAAATTGTGACTATACAAGGAAAATAATCTTGATACAGAAAATTGTAACTATACAAGGAAAATAATCTTGATACAGAAAAATGTGACTGTAGAAGGAAAATAATCTTGATACAGAAAATTGTGACTATACAAGGAAAATAATCTTGATACAGAAAATTGTGACTATACAAGGAAAATAATCTTGATACAGAAAATTGTGACTATACAAGGAAAATAATCCTGATACAGAAAATTGTGACTATACAAGGAAAATAATCCTGATACAGAAAATTGTGACTATACAAGGAAAATAATCTTGATACAGAAAATTGTGACTATACAAGGAAAATAATCTTGATACAGAAAATTGTGACTATACAAGGAAAATAATCTTGATACAGAAAATTGTGACTATACAAGGAAAATAATCTTGATACAGAAAATTGTGACTATACAAGGAAAATAATCTTGATACAGAAAATTGTGACTATACAAGGAAAATAATCTTGATACAGAAAATTGTGACTATACAAGGAAAATAATCTTGATACAGAAAATTGTGACTATACAAGGAAAATAATCTTGATACAGAAAATTGTGACTATACAAGGAAAATAATCTTGATACAGAAAATTGTGACTATACAAGGAAAATAATCTTGATACAGAAAATTGTGACTATACAAGGAAAATAATCTTGATACAGAAAATTGTGACTATACAAGGAAAATAATCTTGATACAGCTGTAACTGTACAAGGAAAATAATCTTGATATAGAAAACTATAGATATACAAGGAAAACAATCTTGATACAGAAAACTGTAGCTATACAAAGAAAGCAATCTTGATATTGAAAACTGTAACTGTCTAAAGAAAACTGCCTTGAGGCAGAAAACTTTTAACTTTACAAATAAATAGTTCTCTATTCTGCTCCAGAGCTTGAGATAATAGGTAGAATTCATACGACAGAAGTGGAAGACTGAGGAGATAGTTGAAGCAAAAGTGACAAAGAGTGTGTAGGACAAGGAGTCTTGGAATGACATGTTTACCAATGCCAGTTTGGCTGGCTGAGTTATGATGGTAATCAAAGAAACTAGTTGCACAGTTTATCATGTTTTGGCTTGCATAAAGCAAAATATCTGGCAAATAACTAAAGATATCTTGAGATGTTAAGTGTAAACAGAGAGTAAGAGACAGTTTCCTCATTCAGACATGAGGTGGGTTTTTTATTTTGTTTTTCAGTTTGGAAGAAGAGAATGCTGTTTCCTCGTGTACGCCAACTCTTGCGTCCAAAAACAAGGATCTGCTACATTCGTTGAAGAGACTGAATGCTGTCTTCAACAAGATTGACAACTATATATCACTTCTAGCAACACAGAGTAAGTTGACTGACAGTTACTAGCACCAAGATTGACAACTATTATATCACTTCTATCAACACAGAGTAAGTTGACTGACAGTTACTAGCACCAAGATTGACAACTATATATCACTTCTAGCAACACAGAGTAAGTTGACTGACAGTTACTAACACCAAGATTGACAACTATATATCACTTCTAGTGCACATAGTAAGTTGACTGACAGTTACTAGCACCAAGATTGACAACTATATATCACTTCTAGCAACACAGAGTAAGTTGACTGACAGTTACTAGCAACAAGATTGACAACTATATATCACTTCTAGCACACATAGTAAGTTGACTGACAGTTACTAGCAGCACAAACTAAATTGACTGACAACTGTTTCTACTAACAGCAGAAAGTAAGTTTATTGACAGTTGTCACAACTAGCACTAGAAAGTAAGTTTATTGACAGTTGTCACAGCTAGTAGCAGAAAGTAAATTTATTGACAGTTGTCACAACTAGTAGCAGAAAGTAAATTTATTGACAGTTGTTACAACTAGTAGCAGAAAGTAAGTTTATTGACAGTTGTCACAACTAGTAGCAGAACGTAAGTTTATTGACAGTTGTTACAACTAGTAGCAGAAAGTAAGTTTATTGACAGCTGTTGCTACTAGCACCAGAAAGTAAGTTTATTGACAGTTGTCACAACTAACAGCAGAAAGTTAGTTTATTGACAGTTGTCACTACTAGCACCAGAAAGTAAGTTTATTGACAGCTGTTGCTACTAGCACCAGAAAGTAAGTTTATTGACAGCTGTTGCTACTAGCACCAGAAAGTAAGTTTATTGACAGTTGTCACTACTAGCACCAGAAAGTAAGTTTATTGACAGCTGTTGCTACTAGCACCAGAAAGTAAGTTTATTGACAGTTGTTACAACTAGCACCAGAAAGTAAGTTTATTGACAGTTGTCACTACTAGCACCAGAAAGTAAGTTTATTGACAGCTGTTGCTACTAGCACCAGAAAGTAAGTTTATTGACAGTTGTCACTACTAGCACCAGAAAGTAAGTTTATTGACAGTTGTCACTACTAGCACCAGAAAGTAAGTTTATTGACAGCTGTTGCTACTAGCACCAGAAAGTAAGTTTATTGACAGTTGTCACTACTAGCACCAGAAAGTAAGTTTATTGACAGCTGTTGCTACTAGCAGTCCAAAGTTAGTTTATTGATAGCTATATATCACTACTTGTAAGACAAAGTAAATTGATTGATAACTATATATCACTACTTGTAAGACAAAGTAAGTTGATTGGCAGCTATATATCACTACTTGTAAGACAAAGTAATTTTTATTTAAACAGACCAGGTATTTGATGATGGTCTACCACAACAACACATTGTCTTGTATCATGTGTCTACTTACTCAGAATTCTGAAGATCTGTCTGCCTTCCTTTTTTTTTAAACTTTTGTTTGCCAACCAAATCATGTGCAGCAATCTCAGTACATTATTTTGTTACTGTTAATGCAAGCTGTAACACATCAAAAAATGACAGTGAAAGAAATGCTTTTCTTGTCCCTGTTACATGTTACCTGGAAGAAGAAAGCACCAGAAATGACAGAATTTTCCACCTGAGCACAATACAAGTGATTATTTCTGAAATCTCCCAACAGTTTTTTGACCTCTGCTCACTTAACAGCTTTCTGTAAGCCTAAACTTGGACAACAAAAAAAAAACCTTTCTGTCACTCTGTGATGTCCTGGAGGCTGCAGTCTGACAAGCATCAAACAATTTCTTTCAGTGGGAAAAGTAAACATAGAAGTAAACATCTTTTTTTTTTTTTCTCAGTCTATCTCCTGTCACATTTGACAGGTTATAGTTTGTTTCTGTACAGTTTCTTTTGGAAGTTTTGGCTTTTTTGTCAGTGGTTAGATTTTCTAGTTATTTCTTTAATCCACAGTGAACATCTTTGATTTTAATATTCAGAGTGAATGTCTTGTATGAAAAGAGTGAGAGTGAACATCTTTGATGATAAGAGTCAGAATGAGCATCTTTCATGATAATATCCAGAGTGAACATCTTTGGTGACAATATCCAGAGTGAACATCTTTGATGATAATATCCAGAGTAAGCATCTTTGATGATAATATCCAGAGTAAGCATCTTTGATGATAATATCCAGAGTAAGGATCTTTGATGATAATATCCAGAGTAAGCAGCTTTGATGATAAGAGTCAGAGTGAACATCTTTGATGATAATATTCCGAGTAAGCATCTTTGATGATAATATCCAGAGTAAGCAGCTTTGATGATAAGAGTCAGAGTGAACATCTTTGATGATAATATCCAGAGTAAGCAGCTTTGATGATAAGAGTCAGAGTGAACATCTTTGATGATAATATCCAGAGTAAGCAGCTTTGATGATAAGAGTCAGAGTGAACATCTTTGATGATAATATTCCGAGTAAGCATCTTTGATGATAATATCCAGAGTAAGCATCTTTGATGATAATATCCAGAGTAAGCATCTTTGATGATGATATCCAGAGTGAACATCTTTGATAATAAGATCATTTACTTTTATTCTGTTTTGTGTTTAGGTATACCAGGACAAGGTCATCCTCGATCATCCCATTCCAAGTTTTTTACTGGTCTTTGCAAGTCCCTCAATGATCTGCATGAAGCTGTGAAAGGTAAGAGAGTGCATTTTGTAAGAAATGTTGCTTAGACTTTGTGCAGAAACACAACAAAGGATTACTGCCAGTCTGTCTTCACTTTCCTAATTTCAAGTGGGATTTATAAGTACTTAAAAATATGAAACTGGGATCTGTGAATTAATTATTTTACATAAACTCCATCTTCTTCCCCTTTCATATTGTGTAACTTGTGTGGGCAGTATGTGTGAGTGTTTTGTTGAGTGATTGTTTTCCCACTTGTGTGGGCAGTATGTGTGAGTGTTTTGTTGAGTGATTGTTTTCCCACTTGTGTGGGCAGTATGTGTGAGTGTTTTGTTGAGTGATTGTTTTCCCACTTGTGTGGGCAGTATGTGTGAGTGTTTTGTTGAGTGATTGTTTTCCCACTTGTGTGGGCAGTATGTGTGAGTGTTTTGTTGAATGATTGTTTTCCCACTTGTGTGGGCAGTATGTGTGAGTGTTTTGTTGAGTGATTGTTATCCCACTTGTGTGTTTATTTTGTGTATGTTCTATTTTTTTTTCCAGATCAAAGCATTAGTTGAAATATCAGCTTTTTTTGTGTTTGTTAATTGCATGTTCTCATATTCTGCTTCTTTCTTCACATTTCTTTCTTCACATTTCTTTCTTCACATTTTTTTCTTCACATTTCTTTCTTCACATTTCTTTCTTCACATTTTTTTCTTCACATTTCTTTCTTCACATTTCTTTCTTCACATTTCTTTCTTCACATTTCTTTCTTCTTCCTACTATGTGCCTCAGATTCCTTTCTCTGCCTTCATCAGTTGCAATTGTGAGAAGTGTCTTTTAGCATTATCAACATAAGTAAATTTATCAGGTGCAGTTGTGAGAAGTGTCTTTTAGCATTATCAACATAAGTAAATTTATCAGATATAGTTGCGAGAAGGGTCTTTTAGCATTTATCAACATAAGTAAATTTATCAGGTGCAGTTGTGAGAAGTGTCTTTTAGCATTTATCAACATAAGTAAATTTATCAGGTGCATTTGTGAGAAGTGTCTTTTAGCATTTATCAACTTAAGTAAATTTATCAGGTGCAGTTGTGAGAAGTGTCTTTTAGCATTTATCAACTTAAGTAAATTTATCAGGTGCAGTTGTGAGAAGTGTCTTTTAACATTTAACAACTTAAGTAAATTTATCAGGTGCAGTTGTGAGAAGTGTCTTTTAACATTATCAACATAAGTAAATTTATCAGGTGCAGTTGTGAGAAGTGTCTTTTAGCATTTATCAGCTTAAGTAAATTTATCAGGTGCAGTTGTGAGAAGTGTCTTTTAACATTTAACAACTTAAGTAAATTTATCAGGTGCTGTTGTGAGAAATGACTTTTAGCATTTATCAACTTAAGTAAATTTATCAGGTGCAGTTGTGAGAAGTGTCTTTTAGCATTTATCAACTTAATTAAATTTATCAGGTGCAGTTGTGAGAAGTGTCTTTTAGCATTTATCAACTTAAGTAAATTTATCAGGTGCAGTTGTGAGAAGTGTCTTTTAGCATTTATGAACCTAATTAAATTTATTATCTGCAGTTGTGAGAAGTGTCTTTTAGCATTTATCAAATTAATTAAATTTATCAGGTGCAGTTGTGAGAAGTTGTCATTAGCATAGGTTAATTCTTTTGTATTTCATTAATAACCTGGCATGGTGCATCAATTTTTCAGAGGTTTCCAAACATTACAATTCCAAAGTCTCTCTAGAACATCAGCTACCAACAGCCACCAAGGAGTTGAAGAGAACAGATGAGTGTGTGGTTGCTTCGCTTATATCTTTAGTGACCACCACTGGCAAGGCAGGTCTTTGTGTTTGTCCTGTCTTTCTGCCATGCTGACTTTGTTATCTGTATAGTCCTGTAGTTTAACTTCATTATTATTTGTGAATGCTGGGTAGATCTCTACTTATGCTTCATTGATTACACCAAGGCATTTGACAAGGTGAAACATAATGAAATTATTAAAATGCTTGAAGACATCAGTATAGACGGCAAAGACCTGAGGATTGTAAAACATCTATACTGGCAGCAAGAAGCAGCAGTTCGAGTTGAAAATAGAATTGGAAAATATCAACCTATAAAACAAGGGGTGCGACAAGGATGTGTACTATCTCCAGACCTTTTTTCTCTGTATAGCAAGAATATTCTAAGAACAATCATCACAGAACCAGGCATAAAAATTGGAGGATACAATATTAACAACCTTCGGTATGCTGACGACACAGTACTGATAGCAGAGAACCAACAAGACCTGCAAAATCTCTTGGATAAAGTCGCCAAAGAAAGTGAACAGAAAGGCCTTACTTTGAACATCAAAAAGACAGAGACTATGGTTATATCTAAGAAACAGAATCCACCAGCATGCAGTATTAAATTAAACGGAACTGTTCTAAAGCAGGTGCAGAAATTCAAATACCTTGGAGCAGTAATAACTTCAGATGGGAAATGCAGAACAGAAATTAGGAACAGAATAGGCCAAGCAAAGACTGCATTTCAGAGAATGAGAAACATATTGACCAACACATCCTTATCAATGAATGTTAGAAAACGAGTACTAAAATGCTATATTGAACCTATCTTGTTATATGGAAGTGAATCATGGACAATAGGCAAGTCTGCACAAAAATCATTGGAAGCAGCAGAAATGTGGTTTATTAGAAGAATGTTGCGAATCCCCTGGACAGCAAAAATAACTAATGAAGAATGTAGGAGAAGAGCTGGAGTGACAAAAAACCTTGTCAAAAAGATAAGAGAGAGACAATGTACTTTCATAGGACATGCAATGAGAAGAGGGGGCATTGAAAAATATTATAACAACAGGAAAAATAGAAGGAAGAAGATCAAGAGGAAGACCAAGAGAAATGATACTGGATAGTCTGACGGGATGGTGTGAGAGGAGATCACCAACTGAGCTGATGGCGTGCATGAAGGATCGCGTACTCTGGAGAAGCATAATAGCCAACGCCAGTCGGCACGGCACATGATAATGATGATGGGTAGTGTGTGATATAGGATCACTTAACAAGAGTGCTACAGTAGCTATGTTGGTTGGCCAGCATGCCATTTATCTGTAATTCTGCCTGACAGAGAATGTTGGTTGGCCAATTTTTCATTTATCTGTAATTTTGCCTGGCAGACTGTGTTGTTTTTTTTGCTTGTGAGACATTGTAAGCAGACAGATGAAGTAGACATTAACAGAGACATGGTCTTGCAGAAAGACACAAGTCCTGGACAGATAGAAATCTCACCCTACTAAGTTCTCATCTACTCTTTCCTTACCTGCAGCTGATGTTCTAGGACCTTTACTGCTCTAGTCTACAAACCTCTACACCAGCCATGTTCTAGGACCTTTACTGCTCTAGTCTACAAACCTCTACACCAGCCATGTTCTAGGACCTTTACTGCTCTAGTCTACAAACCTCTACACCAGCCATGTTCTAGGACCTTTACTGCTCTAGTCTACAAACCTCTACACCAGCCATGTTCTAGGACCTTTACTGCGCTAGATTACAAACCTCTACACCAGCCATGTTCTAGGACCTTTACTGTGCTAGATTACAAACCTCTACACCAGCCATGTTCTAGGACCTTTACTGCTCTAGTCTACAAACCTCTACTCCAGCCATGTTCTAGGACCTTTACTGTGCTAGATTACAAACATCTACCCCAGCCATGTTCTAGGACCTTTACTGTGCTAGATTACAAACCCTCTACATCAGCCATGTTCTAGGACCTTTACTGCACTAGATTACAAACCCTCTACACCAGCCATGTTCTAGGACCTTTACTGCGCTAGATTACAAACCCTCTACACCAGCCATGTTCTAGGACCTTTACTGTTCTAGATTACAAACCCTCTACACCAGCCATGTTCTAGGACCTTTACTGCGCTAGATTACAAACCCTCTACACCAGCCATGTTCTAAGACCTTTACTGCGCTAGATTACAAACCTCTACCCCAGCCATGTTCTAGAACTTTACTGTGCTAGATTACAAACCTCTACCCCAGCCATGTTCTAGGACCTTTACTGTGCTAGATTACAAACCTCTACCCCAGCCATGTTCTGGGACCTTCACTGCACTAGATTACAAACATCTACCCCAGCCATGTCCCAAAGATTCTTCTTAGGATCTTGTTCTCAAAGATCTGCAATTGTTCATCTTTCTTTGTTGTACTCCACACATTTCTGATCCATACATTACAGCTGGTCTTATTATAGTTTTTGTAGATTGTTATGTTAGATAAGATGTAGACAAAAAATATTATGATGCCATAACAGTTGAAGGTTATGAAATACCAGAGATTAGACATGCTAATGACACAGTATTACTGTCCATGACACAAAAAAAGGAGTGGAAAAACTAATTATGTCAGTCTGTAAGAATAATGAAGAGCAAAAACCTCTATCTTAATGTGAAGAAAACTAAATTGATGAAAACTGACAAAACAAATAAGTCGGCTGAAATATTTATCAGTGAAGAAAAATTTGAAGAGGTGGAGAGTTTTGAGTATCTTGGATCATTACTAACTAATAATGGAGATCTTATCTTATATTCTTCCCATTCCGTTAAATGTCACAAAGGGCTTGCAAGGTAGTTCACCAGTTTTTCTGTTTTCTGTGAGCTTTTCAACCTCGTCAAGGGATTTTATGCTTACTAATTTGGCCTCTCTTAACAATGTCCTCTTTAGAGTTTCATGTGGTCTGCCTCTTTTTCTTTGGCCTGTTGTGTTCCACTTGATAGCTTGTTTTGGGATTCTCTGATTGTTTCTTCTCATCACATGACCAACATATGTCCATCTCCTTTTCCTGATCACCCATGAGACTGGTTGTTGTTCAGTCATCTGTCTTATCTCTGTATTGTTCTTGAATTTGTTCCACTTGATGCCGAGTATTTTCCTTAGGCATTTGTTTTCAAAGGAGTCTAATTTCTTGTCTGTTTCTTTAGTTGTTTTCCAGCTTTTTTATGCATAAATGAGGGTGGATATTACATTTGAATTGAATAGTCTTAACTTGGTTTTTGTGCTTATAACTTTTGAATTCCATATGTTCTCAAGATTCTTGAAGATCGATGCTGCTTTTGCAATTCTAACTTCCTTTTCTGGTGTCACCATCTTGGTCTATGTAGCTGCCAAGGTATGCAAATTGATTGACTTCTTCAATATCTGTCCCTTCTACTTGTATTTTTCCATTTTGATTAATGGGAAGTTTCATTATTTTTGTTTTGTCCTTGTTCATTTCAAGTTCTATTTTGCTAGCCAGTGAAGACAGGACATCTGTTTTTTCTTGCGTGGAATTCACATTGTTACTGATAACAGTTATGTCATCAGCAAAATCAAGATCTTCTAGTTGGATCCCATGTACCCAATCAATACCTGTGTTACCTGTTCAGCATTTTTTCATTATGAAGTCTATTGTAATCCCAAAAAGTAAAGGAGACAGTATACATCCTTGTTTCACGCCTGTTTCAGTCTGGAACCATTCGCTCATCCCTTCTTCTGTTTTGACTGCACAGTCATATCCATTGTAGAGGTCTTTAATGATGTTGGCAATTTTAGTTGGTATTCCATATAGACTTAAAATTCTCCACAATGAATCTCTGTTTATGCTATCAAATGCCTTTTTAAAAGTCTATAAAGTTCAGTATTAATGGTTTCTGCTTTTCAATATGTTCTTCAAGTATTATTCCTAGAGTAAAGATCTGGTCGAGACAGCTTCTCCTTTTTCGAAATCCTGCTTGTTCTTCTCTCATTGCGGTATCCACTATATCTCCAAGTCTATTCAAAATGACCTTGCAAAATACTTTTGACACAACTGATACTAAGGGATTAATGTTTAGGTATCTCAAATTCTTTCATAATTTTTCATAAGCTGCACCTATCTATGCTGTCATGAGCTTTCTTGAAGTCAGTGAAGATATCATGTAGTTGTTTTCCAGCTTTTTTATGCATAAATGAGGGTGGATATTACATTTGAATTGAATAGTCTTAACTTGGTTTTTGTGCTTATAACTTTTGAATTCCATATGTTCTCAAGATTCTTGAAGATCGATGCTGCTTTTGCAATTCTAACTTCCTTTTCTGGTGTCACCATCTTGGTCTATGTAGCTGCCAAGGTATGCAAATTGATTGACTTCTTCAATATCTGTCCCTTCTACTTGTATTTTTCCATTTTGATTAATGGGAAGTTTCATTATTTTTGTTTTGTCCTTGTTCATTTCAAGTTCTATTTTGCTAGCCAGTGAAGACAGGACATCTGTTTTTTCTTGCGTGGAATTCACATTGTTACTGATAACAGTTATGTCATCAGCAAAATCAAGATCTTCTAGTTGGATCCCATGTACCCAATCAATACCTGTGTTACCTGTTCAGCATTTTTTCATTATGAAGTCTATTGTAATCCCAAAAAGTAAAGGAGACAGTATACATCCTTGTTTCACGCCTGTTTCAGTCTGGAACCATTCGCTCATCCCTTCTTCTGTTTTGACTGCACAGTCATATCCATTGTAGAGGTCTTTAATGATGTTGGCAATTTTAGTTGGTATTCCATATAGACTTAAAATTCTCCACAATGAATCTCTGTTTATGCTATCAAATGCCTTTTTAAAAGTCTATAAAGTTCAGTATTAATGGTTTCTGCTTTTCAATATGTTCTTCAAGTATTATTCCTAGAGTAAAGATCTGGTCGAGACAGCTTCTCCTTTTTCGAAATCCTGCTTGTTCTTCTCTCATTGCGGTATCCACTATATCTCCAAGTCTATTCAAAATGACCTTGCAAAATACTTTTGACACAACTGATACTAAGGGATTAATGTTTAGGTATCTCAAATTCTTTCATAATTTTTCATAAGCTGCACCTATCTATGCTGTCATGAGCTTTCTTGAAGTCAGTGAAGATATCATGTACTTCTTTTCCATATTCCCAGTACTTTTCTGCTCTTTGACGTAGATAAAATATTTGGTCTGTGGTTGATCTATTCTTCCTAGTCTTGATATTTTCCCAGTCTGTTTTTGCTGTATGGTTTTAATCTATTTAAAAGTATAATAGATAGTATTTCGTAGCTTGTTTGTAGTAATGATATTCCTCTGTAGTTTTCACACTTGCTCTTATCACCTTTTTTGAATACTGGAATCAGTAATGATTCTCTCCATTCACTAGGGAGTTTTTCTTCTTTCTTTATTTGTTGTATTAGTACGCATATCTTTCATGTAGATTTAGACCTCCTTCCTTAATCTGCAGCAGTTCCATCTGAACCTGTTGTTTGTTGTGCTAGTTGACTAAGTCGATAGTACGCTGTTCTCTCGTGGCTAGACGGCTGCTCGTCCTACCGGAGTCCGTGTTCGAATCCCAGGTAATTCCCTTGTGATTTTTCTTTCTCTCACGTCTCACTAAAGTGCTTTGTCTACGATTTTTTCGAGGTCTAATCATACAAAATTTGTTCTCTTACTTTATCATAGAAATATGATACTGTAGATAACTTCTTCTAAGTCTGGTTCCTCTATTTCAGGTTCACAAGTCTGTATTTCTTCGCATTATAGTGTGCTTATAGGCTCTTCACAGTTTAGTAGTTTTTCTAAATATTCTTTCCATCTGGTACAGATTTTCTCTTCATTATTTATCATGTTTCCATTACTATCCTTCAAGCTCTGGAGAGATTGTTTATATCCCTTGCTTTA
The DNA here is from genome assembly GCA_009760885.1 of Achatina immaculata. Taxonomy (NCBI): domain Eukaryota; kingdom Metazoa; phylum Mollusca; class Gastropoda; order Stylommatophora; family Achatinidae; genus Lissachatina; species Lissachatina immaculata. The sequence continues at coordinate 28,229,123 of CM019718.1, forward strand.
CTATCCGCAATTCATTATAGTATTACCTTTCTGCTTTTCTTATTCTGATGTCATGTCTGCATCTTGCTTACCATGTCTTTCATATATTGTCATTTTTGTTGATGAATAACTTTTTGAGCTTCTTTACACTGTGTGTGGTACTTCTCCTCATGTTTCGTTGTTCATGTCATTCAGCCATTTTCTCTCATTTTATGAAATTCTGATTTAAAGAAATATAAAGTGTTGGCCAGTAGGATGTTTATTATTCACAGAAATATCATATTTTGTCACACTAACTGGCAAGGAGACGGAGACAGAGAAAGAAAATGGCCACAAACACCGAGTTTAGAGGGTTAATTCCTATTTTTGATTCTTCATCAGATAGCAAGTTTTATGTCTGGGAACTTGGACTTCTTCTCCCAACCAGCCGGTTACAGAACCCGTGGTAGCAGTGTTTCTTCTGATGTGGTTATGGAAGGATGCTGGTCTCACCCAGCAGTCAACGCATTCAGACAGAGAGCAGCACAGTTCATCACATCAATCAATAAGGTTCTTGCTTACTTTCTATCAGCAGGATATCTTTTGTTCATCAGTCATCATGCTATGTTATCTGTCTACATTATCACATTACTCTGGAAGCTGTTTTATTTCTTTCATACGTTAAATAATATTTTTATCTTTTTTTTTTTTTTTGATTACACCAGTCATGGTGTATTATCTGTTCACTTCATTATCACCATGCAGATAAGAAGAGCACTTGGTTCTGTTGAGCAACAGGCAAGTAGAGCACTTGGTTCTGTTGAGCAACAGGCAAGTAGAGCACTTGGTTCTGTTGAGCAACAGGCAAGTAGAGCACTTGATTCTGTTGAGCAGCAGGCAATTAGAGCACTTGGTTCTTTTGAGCAGCATACAAGTAGAGCACATGGTTTTGTTGAGCAGCAAACAAGTATAGCACTTGGTTCTTTTGAGGAGCAAACAAGTATAGCACTTCATTTTATTGAGCAGCAAACAAGTAGAGCACTTCATTTTATTGAGTAGCAAACAAGTATAGCACTTGGTTCTATTGAGTAGCAAACAAGTAGAGCACTTCATTTTATTGAGTAGCAAACAAGTAGAGAACTTGGTTTTGTTGAGCAGCAAACAAGTATAGCACTTGGTTCTTTTGAGGAGCAAACAAGTAGAGCACTTCATTTTATTGAGCAGCAAACAAGTAGAGCACATGGTTTTGTTGAGCAAACAAGTGGAGCACTTGATTCTGTTGAGCAGCAGACAAGTAGAACACTTGCTCCAGTATCATTCATACAAGAACTTTGACCAAATTTGGCATCTTGTGTATCTTAGCATGTGTCCATTTGTAACTGTTAAGCCAGAGATTAAAGTCAGTTAGAAACCAGATCCATGACTTGTATGATGTTACCCTCCGCCTGTATTGGGCAAAGTTTCTAACATATTTTTGTTGTTGTTAGTACATGGATACACTTGTTTACCTTGCAGTCATGGTACACTGATACACTTGTTTACCTTGCAGTCATGGTACATGAACACACTTATTTACCTTGCAGTCATGGTACATGAATACACTTGTTTACCTTGCAGTCATGGTACATGAACACATTTGTTTACCTTGCAGTCATGGTACATGAACACATTTGTTTACCTTGCAGTCATGCCCCGAGTCTGTACCTCACAGTGTTGCCATACAGAACAGGAAGACCTTGTACAGTTCCACTGAAAGTAAAGAGGGTCTTTCTAAGCAGGTAATTGTTTTTGAGTTTACTTAGGTGCCCAGATGTGATGTACTTTGTCATCTGTATCTGTGACAACATGTAGAACATTTTGTCATGTTATAATCTATATCTTTGACAGCACATAGAACATTTTGTCATGTTATAATCTATATCTTTGACAGCACATAGAACATTTTGTCATGTTATAATCTATATCTTTGACAGCACGTAGAATATTTTGTCATGTTATAATCTATATCTTTGACAGCACATAGAACATTTTGTCATGTTATACTCTGTCTTCACTTTCAGAAGTTGCGTTTTTTTTCTGTGTTGTAGTTTACTGTCAGGATGCCCTGAATGTTAACAGTTCCTTTTGATTATCCTTATTTTATCATGTTAAAACTTACTGTGCTAGTAAGAGTGTTAACACTTCTTCCTCAGGTTTCTCTGTTCCAACAAAAGTTGACCAAACTTGAGCAGGAGAAAGAACATTATCTGTTAGAGTTACAGCTGTTAAAGATCAAGTTTGAGAATGAGCAAGTGGTAAGTTAGAGTTACAGCTGTTAAAGATCAAGTTTGAGAATGAGCAGGTGGTAAGTTAGAGTTACAGCTGTTGAAGATCAAGTTTGAGAATGAGCAGGCGGTAGGTTAGAGTTACAGCTACTGAAGATCAAGTTTGAGAACGAGCAGGTGGTAGGTTAGAGTTACAGCTGCTGAAGATCAAGTTTGAGAGCGAGCAGGTGGTAGGTTAGAGTTACAGCTGCTGAAGATCAAGTTTGAGAGCGAGCAGGTGGTAAGTTAGAGTTACAGCTGTTGAAGATCAAGTTTGAGAATGAGCAGGTGGTAAGTTCTCTGTGCATTTGTTTTTCTGGTCACTAAATGTTTCAAAATGTGTGAGGTACTTTCATGTGGTAGGGTTTTATTTGTTTTGTTTATGTCAAGGATATTACTGATATCACAAGATAACCGATATCATGATATTACTAGTATCACAAGATTCCTGGTATCACAGGATGACTGCTCTCTGGAGTTTAAGATGACATTCTCACCCAGAGGCTGTCCCTATTTTCAGAGTTTTCTCCCCTGGCTAGCTTGGGTTGTGTGATTACTTCTGTGCTAGTTCAGACTGATGTCTTATCTGTACTCAACTTTTTTTTCTTTCTTTCTCTTTCTTGATGGAACAGTTGGTGGGCTCAGATAAATATACAAGGTGCCCTTAGAGCTGTTTTCCAAGAGTTTTACTAGTAGGTCTTTTGCTGTCTGACATGTGTCATTTTATGCTTTTTCCATGTTAAAATCCTTAGCTCTGTACGTTGTATGGCTTAACCTGGTTTTTCTATGTTAAAATCATTAGCTCTGTATGTTATATGGCTTAACCTGGTTTTGATCTCATACACAGAGTTAAGTCTTGGTAATGCTCAGGCTACTCCTGTGCTGCTGTGTGGTGAACGAGGTCATGCTGTTAAACTGCTGTGTGGTGAACGAGGTCATGCTTCTTATATCCTTCTCACGCTGTTAAACTGCTGTGTGGTGAACGAGGTCATGCTTCTTATATCCTTCTCACGCTGTTAAACTGCTGTGTGGTGAACGAGGTCATGCTTCTTATATCCTTCTCACGCTGTTAAACTGCTGTGTGGTGAACGAGGTCATGCTTCTTATATCCTTCTCACGCTGTTAAACTGCTGTGTGGTGAACGAGGTCATGCTTCTTATATCCTTCTCATGCTGTTAAACCTCACATAGGGCTTGCATTGTAGATCATAAGATTTTTCTGTTTTCAGTGAGTTTTTCATCCTCATCAAGGGATTTTATGCCAACTAATGTTAGCCTCTCTCAGCATTGTTCTCTTTAGAGTTTCACATGGGCAGCCTCTCTTTCTTCGGCCTGTTGGATCCTGTTTGACAGGTCTTGTTGTGATTCTCTGATTATATCTTCTTAAAAATAATGATGGGAACTCCTGGGCAATGAGGTTGAATTGATTGTCTGTGTTCCTGTATAAACAGTAAAAGATGAGGAAAGATGGAGGGTGAAAAATGATGGGTTGAGGGCAGAGAAGAATGTTGTATGTTCAACTTTCATCTAAATTTTTAAAGTATAAAAATACATTTGATTACTTGTCAGAAAAACCGACAGCTGGAGAAAGATCTAGACACAGCAAGATCCTTGTCCAGTGGATACATCAGTGTGGCTACGTCCAGTTCTTTAGAAGATCATATAGAAAAATTAGCTCCTCCCTCAGAAACCAGCACAAGGTCAGACTCCGTGAACAGCGGCTCGTATCTTGACACTAGTATGGTAAGTAATTACATGAACAGCGGCTCGTATCTTGACACCAGTATGGTAAGTAATTACATGAACAGCGGCTCGTATCTTGACACTAGTATGGTAAGTAATTACATAAACAGCGGCTCGTATCTTGACACTAGTATGGTAAGTAATTACATGAACAGCGGCTCGTATCTTGACACCAGTATGGTAAGTAATTACATGAACAGCGGCTCGTATCTTGACACCAGTATGGTAAGTAATTACATGAACAGCGGCTCGTATCTTGACACTAGTATGGTAAGTAATTACATGAACAGTGGCTTGTATCTTGACACCAGTATGTTAAGTAATTACATGAACAGCGGCTCGTATCTTGACACTAGTATGGTAAGTAATTACATGAACAGCGGCTCATATCTTGACACTAGTATGGTAAGTAATTACATGAACAGTGGCTTGTATCTTGACACCAGTATGTTAAGTAATTACATGAACAGTGGCTTGTATCTTGACACCAGTATGGTAAATAATTACATGAACAGTGGCTTGTATCTTGACACCAGTATGGTAAGTAATTACATGAACAGCGGCTCGTATCTTGACACTAGTATGGTAAGTAATTACATGAACAGTGGCTCGTATCTTGACACTAGTATGGTAAGTAATTACATGAACAGTGGCTTGTATCTTGACACCAGTATGTTAAGTAATTACATGAACAGTGGCTTGTATCGTGACACCAGTATGGTAAATAATTACATGAACAGCGGCTCGTATCTTGACACTAGTATGGTAAGTAATTACATGAACAGTGGCTTGTATCTTGACACCAGTATGTTAAGTAATTACATGAACAGTGGCTTGTATCTTGACACCAGTATGTTAAGTAATTACATGAACAGTGGCTTGTATCTTGACACCTGTATGGTAAATAATTACATGAACAGTGGCTTGTATCTTGACACTAGTATGGTAAGTAATTACATGAACAGCAGATTGTATCTTGACACCAGTATGGTAAGTAATTACATGAACAGTGGCTTGTATCTTGACACCAGTATGGTAAGTAATTACATGAACAGTGGCTTGTATCTTGACACTAGTATGGTAAGTAATTACATGAACAGCAGCTTGTATTGTGACACCAGTATGGTAAGTAATTACATGAACAGCGGCTCGTATCTTGACACTAGTATGGTAAGTAATTACATGAACAGTGGCTTGTATCTTGACACCAGTATGTTAAGTAATTACATGAACAGCGGCTCGTATCTTGACACTAGTATGGTAAGTAATTACATGAACAGCGGCTCATATCTTGACACTAGTATGGTAAGTAATTACATGAACAGTGGCTTGTATCTTGACACCAGTATGTTAAGTAATTACATGAACAGTGGCTTGTATCTTGACACCAGTATGGTAAATAATTACATGAACAGTGGCTTGTATCTTGACACCAGTATGGTAAGTAATTACATGAACAGCGGCTCGTATCTTGACACTAGTATGGTAAGTAATTACATGAACAGTGGCTCGTATCTTGACACTAGTATGGTAAGTAATTACATGAACATGGCTTGTATCTTGACACCAGTATGTTAAGTAATTACATGAACAGTGGCTTGTATCGTGACACCAGTATGGTAAATAATTACATGAACAGCGGCTCGTATCTTGACACTAGTATGGTAAGTAATTACATGAACAGTGGCTTGTATCTTGACACCAGTATGTTAAGTAATTACATGAACAGTGGCTTGTATCTTGACACCAGTATGTTAAGTAATTACATGAACAGTGGCTTGTATCTTGACACCTGTATGGTAAATAATTACATGAACAGTGGCTTGTATCTTGACACTAGTATGGTAAGTAATTACATGAACAGCAGATTGTATCTTGACACCAGTATGGTAAGTAATTACATGAACAGTGGCTTGTATCTTGACACCAGTATGGTAAGTAATTACATGAACAGTGGCTTGTATCTTGACACTAGTATGGTAAGTAATTACATGAACAGCAGCTTGTATTGTGACACCAGTATGGTAAATAATTACATGAACAGTGGCTTGTATCTTGACACTAGTATGGTAAGTAATTACATGAACAATGGCTTGTATCTTGACACTAGTATGGTAAGTAATTACATGAACAGCAGCTTGTATCTTGACACCAGTATGGTAAATAATTACATGAACAGTGGCTTGTATCTTGACACCAGTATGTTAAGTAATTACATGAACAGTGGTTTGTATCTTGACACCAGTATGGTAAGTAATTACATGAACAGTGGCTTGTATCTTGACACCAGTATGTTAAGTAATTACATGAACAGTGGCTTGTATCTTGACACCAGTATGGTAAGTAATTACATGAACAGTGGCTTGTATCTTGACACCAATATGGTAAGTAATTCCACAATTATTGTGAGGAAAGGGGGTGATTCATGCTACGATGTGTATAAAAGAACATTAGCAAATGACATGATGACTGTGAGTGACAGAGTGACAGAAATGAGTGTGAGTGATTGTAAGTGAAATGAATGAGCCAGTGAAAGCTAGACAAGATAGTAAAACTGTAACTGAACTTGTAGACATAAGATGATTAAATGTTGGAGTTTTTTGGTGAAAGTCTAGCATACATCCACTTTACAATTACATTCTTTTGTTTTTGTGAATACCCGAGGAGTTGTCCTGTAATTTAAAATCTGATATACAAAATTACTGTTCTCCAGCTTGGTCAGCTTGAGGCTGTGACCGTGGCGAAGAGTGACATTGACACCCGAGAGCAGCTCATTGTGAACCATTACAACACCAGAATCAATGACCTCACACTTCAGTTACAGCATGCAGACAGCAAGGCTGTCAATTTCAGTGCCGAGGTGAGTCGGACTGACCTGGAAAATATCTCATTGTTAACTCTACAGTTCCTCTGTTATGATCTGGTAACAGTGATGGAAGAAGAAATGAAAATATCTCGTTGTTACTTAAAACTGTTTGACCTAGCATAATTCCAAAGATGTGAGTTTCTGAGACAAAGCTCATCATACTTGCTGACTTCAACATTGTTTATCTCCTGTTGGAACAGTATTGCTTATTTGACAAAACATTTTCTAAAAACAATAAATTTGTCACCAAATAGATGGTGATCGTCCACATTTTCCTTCAGAACAATCCGGTGCTGGAACTGAATGAGTTAACAACACAGAAAAGGTATTGTTTGCTTCACTCAGGTTGTCTGCCTCACTCAGATTGCTTGCTTCACTCAGGTTGTCTGCTTTACTCAGGTTGTCTGCTTCACTTGAATTGTCTGCTTCACTCAGATAGTCTGGTCTGCTTCACTCAGATAGTCTGGTCTGCAACACTCAGGTAGTCTGCATCACTAAAGCTGTCTGCATCACTCAGGTTGTCTGTCTCACTCAGATTGTCTGCCTCACTCAGATTGTCTGCCTCACTCAGATTGTTTGCCTGACTCAGATTGTCTGCCTCACTCAGATTGTCTGCCTGACTCAGTTTGTTTGCTTCACTCAGGTCAGATTGTCTGCCTGACTCAGATTGTCTGCCTGACTCAGTTTGTTTGCTTCACTCAGGTCAGCTTGAGGCTGTGACCGTGGCGAAGAGTGACATTGACACCCGAGAGCAGCTCATTGTGAACCATTACAACACCAGAATCAATGACCTCACACTTCAGTTACAGCATGCAGACAGCAAGGCTGTCAATTTCAGTGCCGAGGTGAGTCGGACTGACCTGGAAAATATCTCATTGTTAACTCTACAGTTCCTCTGTTATGATCTGGTAACAGTGATGGAAGAAGAAATGAAAATATCTCGTTGTTACTTAAAACTGTTTGACCTAGCATAATTCCAAAGATGTGAGTTTCTGAGACAAAGCTCATCATACTTGCTGACTTCAACATTGTTTATCTCCTGTTGGAACAGTATTGCTTATTTGACAAAACATTTTCTAAAAACAATAAATTTGTCACCAAATAGATGGTGATCGTCCACATTTTCCTTCAGAACAATCCGGTGCTGGAACTGAATGAGTTAACAACACAGAAAAGGTATTGTTTGCTTCACTCAGGTTGTCTGCCTCACTCAGATTGCTTGCTTCACTCAGGTTGTCTGCTTTACTCAGGTTGTCTGCTTCACTTGAATTGTCTGCTTCACTCAGATAGTCTGGTCTGCTTCACTCAGATAGTCTGGTCTGCAACACTCAGGTAGTCTGCATCACTAAAGCTGTCTGCATCACTCAGGTTGTCTGTCTCACTCAGATTGTCTGCCTCACTCAGATTGTCTGCCTCACTCAGATTGTTTGCCTGACTCAGATTGTCTGCCTCACTCAGATTGTCTGCCTGACTCAGTTTGTTTGCTTCACTCAGGTCAGATTGTCTGCCTCACTCAGATTGTCTGCCTGACTCAGTTTGTTTGCTTCACTCAGGTCAGATTGTCTGCCTCACTCAGATTGTCTGCCTGACTCAGATTGTTTGCTTCACTCAGGTCAGATTGTCTGCCTCACTCAGATTGTCTGCCTGACTCAGTTTGTTTGCTTCACTTAGGTCAGATTGTCTGCCTCACTCAGATTGTCTGCCTGACTCAGTTTGTTTGCTTCACTCAGGTCAGATTGTCTGTCTCACTCAGGTTCTCTGCTTCATGCATGTTGTCTGCTTCACCCAGGTTGTCTGCTTCACTCAGGTTGTCTGCCTCACTCAGGTTGTCTGCTTCACTCAGATTGTCTGCCTCACTCAGATTGTTTGCTTCACTCAGGTTGTTTGCTTCACTCAGATTGTCTGCTTCACTCAGGTTGTCTGCCTCACTCAGGTTGTCTGCTTCACTCAGATTGTCTGCCTCACTCAGATTGTTTGCTTCACTCAGGTTGTCTGCTTCACTCAGATTGTTTGCTTCACTCAGGTTGTCTGCCTCACTCAGATTGTTTCCTTCACTCAGATTGTCTGCCTCATGCAGATTGTTTGCTTCACTCAGATTGTCTGCCTCACTCAGATTGTTTGCTTCACTCAGATTGTCTGCCTCACTCAGATTGTCTGCCTGACTCAGATTGTTTGCTTAACTGATTGTCTGCCTCACTCAGATTGTCTGCCTGACTCAGATTGTTTGCTTCACTCAGGTCAGATTGTCTGCTTCACTCAGATGTCTGCCTCACTCAGGTTGTTTGCTTCACTTAGGTCAGATTGTCTGCCTCACTCAGATTGTCTGCCTGACTCAGTTTGTTTGCTTCACTCAGGTCAGATTGTCTGTCTCACTCAGGTTCTCTGCTTCATGCATGTTGTCTGCTTCACCCAGGTTGTCTGCTTCACTCAGGTTGTCTGCCTCACTCAGGTTGTCTGCTTCACTCAGATTGTCTGCCTCACTCAGATTGTTTGCTTCACTCAGGTTGTTTGCTTCACTCAGATTGTCTGCTTCACTCAGGTTGTCTGCCTCACTCAGGTTGTCTGCTTCACTCAGATTGTCTGCCTCACTCAGATTGTTTGCTTCACTCAGGTTGTCTGCTTCACTCAGATTGTTTGCTTCACTCAGGTTGTCTGCCTCACTCAGATTGTTTCCTTCACTCAGATTGTCTGCCTCATGCAGATTGTTTGCTTCACTCAGATTGTCTGCCTCACTCAGATTGTTTGCTTCACTCAGATTGTCTGCCTCACTCAGATTGTCTGCCTGACTCAGATTGTTTGCTTAACTGATTGTCTGCTTCACTCAGATTGTCTGCTTCACTCAGACTATTTGCTTCACTCAGGTTGTCTGCTTCACTCAGATTGTTTGCTTCACTCAGATTGTTTGCTTCACTCAGATTGTCTGCTTCACTCAGATTGTCTGCTTCACTCAGACTATTTGCTTCACTCAGATTGTCTGCTTCACTCAGATTGTTTGCTTCACTCAGATTGTTTGCTTCACTCAGATTGTTTCCTTCACTCAGATTGTCTGCTTCACTCAGATTGTCTGCCTCACTCAGATTGTCTGCTTCACTCAGATTGTTTGCTTCACTCAGATTGTCTGCCTCACTCAGGTTGTCTGCCTCACTCAGATTGTTTGCTTCACTCAGATTGTCTGCCTCACTCAGGTTGTTTGCTTCACTCAGGTTGTCTGCTTCACTCAGGTTGTCTGCTTCACTCAGGTTGTCTGCTTCACTCAGGTTGTCTGCTTCACTTAGGTTTTTTGCTTCACTCAGGTTGTCTGCTTCACTCAGGTTGTTTGCTTTACTTATGTAGTATTTACTCATGTAGCAGTCTAATACTGATTTAGTATTTACTCATGTAGCAGTTTGCTACTGATGTAGTATTTACTCATGTAGCAGTCTAATACTGATTTAGTATTTACTCATGTAGCAGTCTAATACTGATTTAGTATTTACTCATGTAGCAGTTTGTTACTTATGTAGTATTTACTCATGTAGCAGTCTAATACTGATTTAGTATTTACTCATGTAGCAGTTTGTTACTTATGTAGTATTTACTCATGTAGCAGTCTAATACTGATTTAGTATTTACTCATGTAGCAGTTTGTTACTTATATAGTATTTACTCATGTAGCAGTTTGTTACTTATGTAGTATTTACTCATGTAGCAGTCTAATACTGTTGTAGTATTACTCATGTAGCAGTCTAATACTGATTTAGTATTTACTCATGTAGCAGTCTAATACTGATTTAGTATTTACTCATGTAGCAGTTTGTTACTTATGTAGTATTTACTCATGTAGCAGTCTAATACTGATTTAGTATTTACTCATGTAGCAGTTTGTTACTTATGTAGTATTTACTCATGTAGCAGTCTAATACTGATTTAGTATTTACTCATGTAGCAGTTTGTTACTTATATAGTATTTACTCATGTAGCAGTTTGTTACTTATATAGTATTTACTCATGTAGCAGTCTAATACTGTTGTAGTATTTACTCATGTAGCAGTTTACTACTGATTTAGTATTTACTCATGTAGCAGTTTACTACTGATATAGTATTTACTCATGTAGCAGTTTACTACATTTGTAGTATTTACTCTTGTAGCAGTTTGCTGCTTATGTAATATTTACTCATGTAGCAGTTTACTACTTATGTAGTATTTACTCATGTAGCAGTTTACTGCTTATGTAATATTAACTCATGTAGCAGTTTACTACTTATGTAATATTAACTCATGTAGCAGTTTACTACTTATGTAATATTTACTCATGTAGCAGTTTACTACTTATGTAGTATTAACTCATGTAGCAGTTTACTACTTATGTAATATTAACTCATGTAGCAGTTTACTACTGATGTGGTATTTATTCATGTAGCAGTTTGCTACTCATGTATTATTTACTCATGTAGCTTTATGTACATGATCATGAAAGAACAGTTTCCTGTAAAATAAGTGCTCCCTGGTTTGTTTTCTGAAGGCACGAGCCCTCCACAAGCAACTAAAAATAGCAGAAGAAGCCAAGGGAGTTGTACGAGATGAACTGAAACTGGCAAATCAGAGTCTGGCACACCTGAAGGTCAGGTCAAGCTCAGTGGTCTTTTGTGTTCAAACAGAAAGTGAAGAAAAGAGTTTTTTAGCACATGACATTTCAAGAGGGAACATCGGTTTTAAATATGGGTATATTAACATAAGTGGCATAGGGGTTTGTGTGCTTGCCTGTCACAGAGAGGGCAGTGGTTCAAGTTTAGCTGGAGGCACCCCAGTCATGCATCTGTGAAAATCTGTGGAAAATCTGTGAAAAATCTGTGGAAAATCTGTGAAAAATCTGTGAAAATGGTAACCTGGTTTTTTTCTAGAGAAGGGGAAGAAAGTTGTTGACACTAACCACATCCTGTGTCAGTAGGTCAAGGACAATATGGCCATTAACACAGTATCCCAGAGTTCCTACAAGGGACTTTCCTGTCTGTATACAAAGAAGGGGTACCTCACAGAGATAAGGGGACTCTCCTGTATATAGACAAAGCAGGGGTACCTCACAGAGATAAGGGGACTCTCCTGTATATAGACAAAGAAGGGCTACCTCACAGAGATAAGGGGACTCTCCTGTATATAGACAAAGCAGGGCTACCTCACAGAGATAAGGGGACTCTCCTGTATATAGACAAAGAAGGGCTACCTCACAGAGATAAGAGGACTCTCCTGTATGTATACAAAGAAGGGCTATCTCACAGAGATAAGAGGACTCTCCTGTATATAGACAAAGAAGGGCTACCTCACAGAGATAAGAGGACTCTCCTGTATGTATACAAAGCAGGGGTACCTCACAGAGATAAGAGGACTCTCCTGTATATAGACAAAGAAGGGCTACCTCACAGAGATAAGAGGACTCTCCTGTATATAGACAAAGAAGGGCTACCTCACAGAGATAAGGGGACTCTCCTGTATGTATACAAAGCAGGGCTACCTCACAGAGATAAGAGGACTCTCCTGTATATAGACAAAGAAGGGCTACCTCACAGAGATAAGAGGACTCTCCTGTATATAGACAAAGAAGGGCTACCTCACAGAGATAAGGGGACTCTCCTGTATGTATACAAAGCAGGGCTACCTCACAGAGATAAGAGGACTCTCCTGTATATAGACAAAGAAGGGCTACCTCACAGAGATAAGAGGACTCTCCTGTATGTATACAAAGTGGGGCTACCTCACAGAGATAAGAGGACTCTCCTGTAAACTTCTTGTTCAAGAGTAAGAGTGTTTTTAGTGAAAAGAGAAAACAGATTAATTTTTCTGAAGTCAGTCTTTAGAAGCAGCACATGGGCACATGGGGGGGGGGGGTTCAGTTCTTCCTAAGAGTTTACATCTTTCATAGCTGTTTTCATGGCAGATGTTATTTTTACTGTGTGACATTTTTGTGTCATGTTTGATGAGTGATGATGTTCATTGGCCACTGATATGTGATTTAAGATTTGTGTGATGATCAGGATGAGCTGCAGACAACCACTCGAAGCTACGAAGGTCAGCTGAGCATGATGAGTGAGCACTTGGCAGGCATGAATGAGAAACTGGCCCAGCAGAAAGATGAGATAGATGAGCTGAGACAACAGCTAACACAGAAACCTTCCTCTACTAAGGTATGATGTTACATAGAGTAGTCTAGGGCATGATGTTACATAGTATCATCTAAGGTATGATGTTACGTAGTGTAGTCTAAGGTATGATGTTATGTAGTGTAGTCTAATATATAATGTTATATAGTGTAGTCTAAGATATGATGCTACAGTTTTAGTCTAATGTACAATATTACACGCACATTTTATTCTAATGTATAATATTACACACATAAAGTTTTGTCTAATGTACAGTATTCCACACAAAGTAAGAGAACACAATTTTGTAGGATTAGACCTCGAAAAAATTGTAGACAAAGCACTTTAGTAAGACGTGAGAGAAAGAAAAATCACAAGAGAATTACCTGGGATTCGAACACAGACTCCAGTAGGACAAGCAGCTGTCTAGCCACGAGAGAACAGCTTACTAATGAACTGAGCCATCAGTCTGAGATGCTTTGTCTTTTTTTTTTCTAGGTCTAATCCTACAAAATTGTGTTCTCTTACTTAACTGTATGAAAGCCTCGTTTCCTATTTATAAAAAATATTCCACACAAAGTTTTAGTCTAATGTACAATATTACACACAAAGTTTTAGTCTAATGTACAATATTACACACAAAGTTTTAGTCTAATGTACAATATTACACACAAAGTTTTAGTCTAATGTACAGTATTACACACAAAGTTTTAGTCTAATGTACAATATTACAGAGTGTGGTCATATGACTTATGTGATATGAATCTACATTGTCAGTGAAAACATTTTGTTATTGAAGAGAAAAACATGGAAAGCATTGGTTTGTTCCTTTACTATGAGTTATTGTAGAAAGTATGTTTTTAAGATACATCTTTCTGTTGTGTTATGTGCACCAATGTTCATATTCTGATAATTTCATATCTACATTATTATCAGTAAAGGAGTGAGTGATGCATCTAAAAAATAACTGAGTGTTGCCTGTTTAAAATAAATGAGCACCATAAAAATAAATGATTGATGTATTTGTTATGTTGTATTTTGTTATGTTGTATTTTGATAATTTTGTTATGTTGTATGTTGATCATTTTGTTATGTTGTATGTTGATCATTTTGTTATGTTGTATGTTGATCATTTTGTTATGTTATATTTTGATCATTTTGTTATGTTGTATTTTGATCATTTTGTTATGTTATATTTTGATCATTTTGTTATGTTGTATTTTGATCATAAAATACAAATGTAATCCCTGAATTAAGAACAGAACTGAAGCAATCTTTTTTGCTAGAAGTTCTGTGTAACATCAAAGGAATGTAGTTTCATTAGAAAATCTGTTCTCTGTACCAAGCTGTGAACTCACAAACAGAAATCTGAACTTTGAACTGTGGATTTATACAGAGAAACAAACAACATTCTTCACTGAGTTTCATTTCACTGTTTTGTTAGCTTAGAGTGTGGCTGGCTTCAAGAGTTATTCTGTGGTTAAGTTCATTTTCTCCAACTTGACCTCTACCCTCTGACCTGGCCAGTATTGATACCCTCAAGAATTCAAGGACGTGTGTCATGTTAATCACACCTCTCCATTTTATGCTGTCTTTGATAGTTGTGATTTGTTGGTTTCTCTCTCTCTCTCTCCCTCTCTCTCATCTTTTCCCATCTCACATTATCAGGATGTTCACATTTTTTTTTGTTGCTTTCTCTGCTTCTTTTGTTTTTCTCTTGAGTTTTCCATTGATTATCAGAGTAGACCTGTCTGTGGTTGTGAAATGACTGAACAACTTTGGTTGTAGTTTGATTACAGCTTTATTTTTTTATGATGTTATGCAACATCTCTGAGAAGTCGTTGTTTCTCTGAGTAACCAGGACATTCACCAACACTTCAACTCTTGTGCTTCCAACTTCTCTTTCATTAGTTTGCTGTTGTCCAGCTGTAATGATTGTAGAGTTGTTGTATGGGAAAAAAAGTGTCCAAAATTTTAGAATCATCATCATCATTACACTGCAGACAAGTCCTAGGATGCTCCCATCTCCTCCATGGGGATTTCATTCCTGGTACATGTGTTTTATAGTGATATTATGAGCCATTACTTTCCTGGTACATGTGTTTTATAGTGATATTATGAGCCATTACTTTCCTGGTACATGTGTTTTATAGTGATATTATGAGCCATTACTTTCCTGGTACATGTGTTTTATAGTGATATTATGAGCCATTACTTTCCTGGTACATGTGTTTTATAGTGATATTATGAGCCATTACTTTCCTGGTACATGTGTTTTATAGTGATATTATGAGCCATTACTTTCCTGGTACATGTGTTTTATAGCGATATTATGAGCCATTACTTTCCTGGTACATGTGTTTTATAGTGATATTATGAGCCATTACTTTCCTGGTACATGTGTTTTATAGTGATATTATGAGCTATTACTTTCCTGGTACATGTGTTTTATAGTGATATTATGAGCTATTACTTTCCTGGTACATGTGTTTTATAGTGATATTATGAGCCATTACTTTCCTGGTACATGTGTTTTATAGCGATATTATGAGCCATTACTGACTTTTTATACAACAGTTTAATATTGTTTCTTATTGTTATATCCTTGAACATAAACTTACACATTTTACTTTCTTGTACTTTCAGTTACTTTCTTGTACTTTCAGTTACTTTCTTGTACTTTCAGTTACTTTCTTGTACTTTCAGGCTGTGAAAAAGTTCAAGAAGTGAGTCAGATGGGAACAGTTCAAGAGAGAGACTATTACCCGTGTATCTTTCTAAGTGCAGTGTAACACAGGACACTGACTGCATGTTCCCACCATTAGTTCAGACAGTAACAAGATGCATTTAACAAAACTGTTTTTTCTAACTGAAATTTCTCAGGTTTATGATTAAATGAAATACATGAAATGAGATGGAGGACTTTCACATGTGAGACTTTACTGCAACATATTGTGATTAAAAGGTTTAGTGATACACACCAAACTGAAATGAGGACACTGAAAAGTTAATTCATGTTTGTAACAATTTTCACAGATTTTATTTTGCTTTTCACATGCCTCTAAGGTTTTCACATGCCTGTGTTTGAGATTGTTGATAAAACAAATCTTCAGGAGAAATTATAAAGAAAAGTCTCATTAATTAAATGTATGGAAGTGTTCTCCCTTGTCTCGTAGACACAAGTGATCGATGCATGGTATGTCCTCGTGTGAAGGCATATGTGGTTGCTTTAGATGATAACTGAGCAAGCATGGTGTGTTTGTGACAGTCATGGCAAGAGAAGTATTTACTTAAATCTTTGACTTTCATGAATGTGCCAAGATACCACTCCACCCCCCCCCCTCCACCCATACTATAGATGTTACTGATGTAAGTGAAATCAGTGGATTGTTTTTTTTGTTTTGTTTTGTAAATGAAGCCAGTCAGTATCATGTTATGATGGTTGTTATCAGCATCATGTTATGATGGTTGTTATCAGCATCATGTTATGATGGTTGTTATCAGCATCATGTTATGATGGTTGTTATCAGCATCATATTATGATGTTTGTTATCAGCATCATATGTCTGTATATGAAAATAGCCTGTCACATCATATGTCTGTATATGAAAATAGCCTGTCACATCATGTCTGTACATGAAAATAGCCTGTAACATCATATATCTGTTTATGAAAATAGCCTGTCACATCATATGTCTGTATATGAAAATAGCCTGTCACATCATGTCTGTACATGAAAATAGCCTGTCACATCATGTCTGTATACGAAAATAGCCTGTCTATGAAAATAGCCTGTCACATCATATGTCTGTATATGAAAATAGCCTGTCACATCATATGTCTGTATATGAAAATAGCCTGTCACATCATATGTCTGTACATGAAAATAGCCTGTCACATCATATGTCTGTACATGAAAATAGCCTGTAACATCATATATCTGTTTATGAAAATAGCCTGTCACATCATATGTCTGTATATGAAAATAGCCTGTCACATCATGTCTGTATATGAAAATAGCCTGTCACATCATGTCTGTACATGAAAACTGTTAGGTCTTGGCTACATTTCATCATCCATTGTAATAGATAATTTCCTTCTTTGTCAGAAGTTAGTAAGGTCACAAGAGAAGCAAGTCTCAAGTAAAACTTCAGGTTTAGTGTAGTGTGGTGGTGCAGCTGAATTCTGGGAAAAATGTGTGAAATCCAGAACAGAATGGTTGAATGATGATCTCCTTACCATTGTGAAATGTGAGGTCTATGCTTTAGATGATAACTGAGCAAGCATGGTGTGTTTGTGACAGTCATGGCAAGAGAAGTATTTACTTAAATCTTTGACTTTCATGAATGTGCCAAGATACCACTCCACCCCCCCCCCTCCACCCATACTATAGATGTTACTGATGTAAGTGAAATCAGTGGATTGTTTTTTTTGTTTTGTTTTGTAAATGAAGCCAGTCAGTATCATGTTATGATGGTTGTTATCAGCATCATGTTATGATGGTTGTTATCAGCATCATGTTATGATGGTTGTTATCAGCATCATGTTATGATGGTTGTTATCAGCATCATATTATGATGTTTGTTATCAGCATCATATGTCTGTATATGAAAATAGCCTGTCACATCATATGTCTGTATATGAAAATAGCCTGTCACATCATGTCTGTACATGAAAATAGCCTGTAACATCATATATCTGTTTATGAAAATAGCCTGTCACATCATATGTCTGTATATGAAAATAGCCTGTCACATCATGTCTGTACATGAAAATAGCCTGTCACATCATGTCTGTATACGAAAATAGCCTGTCTATGAAAATAGCCTGTCACATCATATGTCTGTATATGAAAATAGCCTGTCACATCATATGTCTGTATATGAAAATAGCCTGTCACATCATATGTCTGTACATGAAAATAGCCTGTCACATCATATGTCTGTACATGAAAATAGCCTGTAACATCATATATCTGTTTATGAAAATAGCCTGTCACATCATATGTCTGTATATGAAAATAGCCTGTCACATCATGTCTGTATATGAAAATAGCCTGTCACATCATATGTCTGTACATGAAAACTGTTAGGTCTTGGCTACATTTCATCATCCATTGTAATAGATAATTTCCTTCTTTGTCAGAAGTTAGTAAGGTCACAAGAGAAGCAAGTCTCAAGTAAAACTTCAGGTTTAGTGTAGTGTGGTGGTGCAGCTGAATTCTGGGAAAAATGTGTGAAATCCAGAACAGAATGGTTGAATGATGATCTCCTTACCATTGTGAAATGTGAGGTCTATGTTTTTGATGATGCCATGCTGACGGTCAGAAACTCAGCAGCCTCCACCAGCATGGAGAACGCATAGATTTACCTCAGATATCACAGTAAGGCATGATGGGATGTTGGCCAGCTCTGCTTTAGATTTACCACAGATATCACATTAAGGCATGATGGGATGTTGGCCAGCTCTGCTTTAGGTTTACCTCAGATATCACATTAAGGCATGATGGGATGTTGGCCAGCTCTGCTTTAGATTTACCACAGATATCACATTAAGGCATGATGGGATGTTGGCCAGCTCTGCTTTAGATTTACCACAGATATCACATTAAGGCATGATGGGATGTTGGCCAGCTCTGCTTTAGATTTACCACAGATATCACATTAAGGCATGATGGGATGTTGGCCAGCTCTGCTTTAGGTTTACCACAGATATCACATTAAGGCATGATGGGATGTTGGCCAGCTCTGCTTTAGATTTACCACAGATATCACATTAAGGCATAATGGGATGTTGGCCAGCTCTGCTTTAGGTTTACCTCAGATATCACATTAAGGCATGATGGGATGTTGGCCAGCTCTGCTTTAGATTTACCACAGATATCACATTAAGGCATGATGGGATGTTGGCCAGCTCTGCTTTAGGTTTACCTCAGATATCACAGTAAGGCATGATGGGATGTTGGCCAGCTCTGCTTTAGATTTACCACAGATATCACAGTAAGGCATGATGGGATGTTGGCCAGCTCTGCTTTAGGTTTACCACAGATATCACAGTAAGGCATAATGGGATGTTGGCCAGCTCTGCTTTAGATTTACCTCAGATATCACATTAAGGCATGATGGGATGTTGGCCAGCTCTGCTTTAGATGTACCTCAGATATCACATTAAGGCATGATGGGATGTTGGCCAGCTCTACTTTAGATTTACCTCAGATATCACAGTAAGGCATGATGGGATGTTGGCCAGCTCTGCTTTAGATTTACCACAGATATCACAGTAAGGCATGATGGGATGTTGGCCAGCTCTGCTTTAGGTTTACCACAGATATCACAGTAAGGCATGATGGGATGTTGGCCAGCTCTGCTTTAGATTTACCACAGATATCACAGTAAGGCATGATGGGATGTTGGCCAGCTCTGCTTTAGGTTTACCACAGATATCACAGTAAGGCATGATGGGATGTTGGCCAGCTCTGCTTTAGATTTACCACAGATATCACATTAAGGCATGATGGGATGTTGGCCAGCTCTGCTTTAGATTTACCACAGATATCACATTAAGGCATGATGGCCAGCTCTGCTTTAGATTTACCACAGATATCACATTAAGGCATGATGGGATGTTGGCCAGCTCTGCTTTAGATTTACCACAGATATCACATTAAGGCATGATGGCCAGCTCTGCTTTAGATTTACCACAGATATCACATTAAGGCATGATGGCCAGCTCTGGTTTGCTAGATAAGCCATCCTTGTTCCTCTTGACCAGAACTGGCACCTGTAAAATCTGGGAAGCTCTGTGCTTGTGTCTGTGTGCAAGAGTTGCCCCTCTTGACACACACAAAAGTCAAGAAAGAAAGCAAATTATGATTGTTTGATTTGTTTTGTATAGAACTCATGCATGTTAATGTTTCTTTTTTAAATGATCTATAAAAGCATCAAACAACTTACAGTAGAAAGAAGTGAGAGTATAAAGCTTGGAGCAACCAATGTTTTGAGAGAAGTGAGCTAGATCAGAAACATGGAGGAGAAACAGACAAGAAACTGACAAGAAACAGACAAAAAACTGACAAGAAACAGACAAGAAATGGTGAGAACTTGCAGGATAGAATTGAGCAAACAAATGGAAAAGACTGGACTGACAGGAAATACTTCTAACCAAAAACTGAACGCTGAGATAGCTGCGACATTAATGACATTAGTTTTGTATATTTTGCTTATTGATATGTTCATCTTTTGTGTGTTGCCTGTACCTCAGTTTTGAAATATTACATTATTGTTGCAAACTTTGGTGTACAGACAGTTTCTATTTGTTTTTGTAAACAGTGTCATTATAAAATTCAGTTTTACAAGCCTGTCATAACCAGTAGGACTTCTGAGTTTGATCTATGAAACGTTTCTGAGATTTTTAGTGTGACCTGACAAGTAACATTCTCAGTATTTTGAGCTCTTCATGTTTCAAGAAAAAGTAAGTTTACTGCAGTGAGGTTGTCAGACAACTGAGTAGGGTTGTCAGACAACTGAGTAGGGTTGTCACACAATTGAGTAGGGTTGTCAGACAACTGAGTAGGGTTGTCAGAAAATTGAATGGGGTTGTCAGAAAATTAAATCTGAATTTTTATGAAAAAGTTTTCCTTTGACCTGATCATGTGTGAGAAAATTGGGTCAGTGTTGTCATGTCACAGTTTATAATGTTGAATTATTCACAGTACAGTGTAAACAGTCATTCACCTGAATTATTCAATGTGCAGTGTGAACAATCATTGACCTGAATTACTCAAAGTGCAATGTGAACAATCATTGACCACAGTACAATGTAAACAATCCTTGACCTATTGCATTTTGCCATTCATCAATCAGCATATTAAGTTAAAATGTCTAGCATATAGTACATCACAGAAGATTTTAGACTTTCAGAAGATCAGCTTTTGATAATTTTGAGGTTCTGATTACTAAAAACAAAAAAGTGAGATTCTTGTAATTTCTACCCAGTTCAAGTTTACTCAAAACTAGGAACTCCAGACATGGAGATGTATCATGTTATATCACATCCTGCATAGTTTCAAGTTGTTGTATCACATCTTGCTCAGTTTCAAGTATCATGTGAAGTAGTTGTAGCTTATGGTTCTCACTAACGCAAAAATGAGAACTGATAAAATTGTTTTGTCCAGGTGTTGGGCTTACAATCTGTGAAACTGACATGGCTTGTGTATGTTTGCCAAGTTGACAGACAAGATGCAGTGTGTTATGATTATTCATTTTGTGAGGATGATCATTTTGTTTATTTTTTTCCCTATTTTTTTTTTTTCATTTTTGAGGATGATTAATTTGTTATGTGTTTGTGATGACAAAGTTAATATGTTGTGTTTGTGATGACATAGTTAATATATTGTGTTTGTGATGACAAACTTGGTTGTTATATGTTTGTGAAGACATAGTTAATATGTTGTGTTTGTGATGACAAACTTGGTTGTTATATGTTTGTGATGACATAGTTAATATGTTGTGTTTGTGATGAGAAACTTGGTTAATTGTTATATGTTTGTGATGACATAGTTAATATGTTGTGTTTGTGATGAGAAACTTGGTTGTTATATGTTTGTGATGACATAGTTAATATGTTGTGTTTGTGATGACAAACTTGGTTGTTATATGTTTGTGATGACATAGTTAATATGTTGTGTTTGTGATGACAAACTTGGTTGTTATATGTTTGTGATGACATAGTTAATATGTTGTGTTTGTGATGACAAACTTGGTTGTATATGTTTGTGATGACATAGTTTATGTTGTGTTTGTGATGACAAACTTGGTTGTTATATGTTTGATGACATAGTTAATATGTTGTGTTTGTGATGACAAACTTGGTTGTTATATGTTTGTGATGACATAGTTAATATGTTGTGTTTGTGATGACAAACTTGGTTGTTATATGTTTGTGATGACATAGTTAATATGTTGTGTTTGTGATGACAAACTTGGTTGTTATATGTTTGTGATGACATAGTTAATATGTTGTGTTTGTGATGACAAACTTGGTTGTTATATGTTTGTGATGACATAGTTAATATGTTGTGTTTGTGATGAGAAACTTGGTTAATTGTTATATGTTTGTGATGACATAGTTAATATGTTGTGTTTGTGATGACAAACTTGGTTGTTATATGTTTGTGATGACATAGTTAATATGTTGTGTTTGTGATGAGAAACTTGGTTAATTGTTATGTGTTTGTGATGAGAAACTTGGTTGATTTGTTATGTGTTTGTGATGACAAACCTAATTAATATGTTGTGTTTGTGATGAGAAACGTGGTTGTTTTATTGTGTTCAACACCTGCCATTGTAAAATAATAAGTGCATTCCACTTTCATTTAAATCTATTAGATGTTTGTTTCAGCATGACCTAGTGAGATTCAAGTTGTGTGTGTGACAGCATGACCTTGTGAGATTCAAGTTGTGAAAGTTTCATGATGAGATTTCTACTGAATCTTTGTCCAGACTGTCATAACTTCATTCTAGTAATAGCATTCAGGTCATTTTGCTCTTTAAGGCAGTTTTGAATTGGCAGAATGTGAACTACATGGTTCCAGATCAAAACGAGAGTCAGACAAGGATGCATGCATTTATTTTCCTGATCATTAAGGACTGGGTAATGAAGACTGCCACCAAAAACTGGGGGCTCACAAATCACCTAGAGGATTAACCTGGGGGCTCACAAATTACCAAGAGGATTAACCTGGGGGCTCACAAATTACCAAGAGGATTAACTTGGGGGCTCACAAATTACCAAGAGGATTAACCTGGGGGCTCACAAATCACCTAGAGGATTAACCTGGGGGCTCACAAATCACCTAGAGGATTAACCTGGGGGCTTACAAATTACCAAGAGGATTAACCTGGGGGCTCACAAATCACCAAGAGGATTAACCTGGGGGCTCACAAATCACCAAGAGGATTAACCTGGGGGCTCACAAATCACCTAGAGGATTAACCTGGGGGCTCACAAATCTAGAGGATTGTGACTTTGCAGACAATATTGGTATACTCTCACATACCCAGAGAGACAGAAGACAACTAGGATTTATGAAACAGCCAGATCAGCAGGTCTGAATATACACCCAGACAAGACTAAGGTCATGAGAATCAATGGAAAAAATAAGGAAAGAATCTCAGTTAGGACAAGAGAAGTTGAAGAAGTACAACAAAGTATTTTGGAAACCTCATTTCAGCAGACATATTTGGAATAAAATATCCACAAGAACTGTACATGCATCTCAGGCCTTTAACAAATTAGCAAACATTCAATTTTCCATATGAACCCAAACTCAGAATCTATAGATCCATTGTATGCTCTGTTTTATTATATGCAGCTGAAACATGGAGAAGCAGTTACAAAACTGAAAACAGATTGAGAAGATTTGAAGGAAGATGTCTCAGAAAAATTTTAAGAATAAACTGGGAAGAACATGTGAGAAATGAGGAAACAGCTGAACAAACGGGCAATGAGAACATTACTCAAGAGGTCAGAAGATGAAGATGGGTCACATACTAAGAGTGGAACAAACAACACACCCCTTTACCATCTTGACTTGGACACAAGGAAAAAGAAAGAGGGGCAGGCCATTGAGAGACATGGAAATGCACAATACAGGAAGAACTAAAGGAAGAGGGAAAGACTTGCTCAAGACAGGATTGGCTAGAGAACCTTTGCTGATGTCTTATGCTCCATTGAGAGTACAGAGGACTGATGATGATGAAAATATTTGCTGATAAAGTTGATCAGCAGCTTCTCTCATTATATGGTATCATTGTCCTGTAGCATCAGCTGTGTTAGTTCTGGAACATCTTTGTAGTATGGTATCTTTGTCCTGTAGCAGCTGTGTTAGTTCTGGAAGATATTTGTAGTATGGTATTATTGTCCTGTAGCATCAGCTGTGTTAGTTCTGGAACATCTTTGTAGTATGGTATCTTTGTCCTGTAGCAGCTGTGTTAGTGCTGGAAGATATTTGTAGTATGGTATTATTGTCCTGTAGCATCTTTGTTAGTGCTGGAAGATATTTGTAGTATGGTATCATTGTCCTGTAGCAGCTGTGTTAGTTCTGGAATATATTTGTAGTATGGTATCATTGTCCTGTAGCATCAGCTGTGTTAGTGCTGGAAGATATTTGTAGTATGGTATCATTGTCCTGTAGCATCTTTGTTAGTGCTGGAAGATATTTGTAGTATGGTATCATTGTCCTGTAGCAGCTGTGTTAGTTCTGGAATATATTTGTAGTATGGTATCATTGTCCTGTAGCATCAGCTGTGTTAGTGCTGGAAGATATTTGTAGTATGGTATCTTTGTCCTGTAGCATCAGCTGTGTTAGTGCTGGAAGATCAGTCTCTTTATACTTTGTTGCCTTTCCATCTGTTCTCCTATGACAAGTCATGTGGCCCTTATCTTGTGGCTCTTTTAAAAGTTGGTTGAAAAATGTCCTTTGTTTTACAATTTAGGGGGAGATTACCAGACTTATTTTTGATGATGAAGAAAAACTTTGACATTGCATGCAGGTATAAGACATATAATCCTTTTATCAGCCCAGAACAAATGTTTCACAAATAGTATAGTTTTCTTTGACAATAATGGACTGCATATATTCATACATATAGTTTTTCAGAAGACATTTTATTGAACACGCACTGATGAGTGGCACTAGAATGTTGGTGTTACCTCATGTTATGTCAGTATTGATCTTTTTACTGAATGTGAAGCCATTGTAGAGGAGGATATTTGAATACATGTGTTAGCAGAAAATCATGATGTGTGGAGACATGTCAGATATGTGAAGGCATGGTGTTAATGTGTGGAGACATGATGTTAATGTGTGGAGACATGTCAGATATGTGAAGGCATGATGTTAATGTGTGGAGACATGTCAGATATGTGAAGGCATGATGTTAATGTGTGGAGACATGTCAGATATGTGAAGGCATGATGTTAATGTGTGGAGACATGTCAGATATGTGAAGGCATGATGTTAATGTGTGAAGACATGTCAGATATGTGGAGACATGATGTTAATGTGTGGAGACATGATGTTAATGTGTGGAGACATGATGTTAATGTGTAGAGACATGATGTTAATGTGTGGAGACATGATGTTAATGTGTGGAGACATGATGTTAATGTGTTTTCAGTCTGCCAGGGACTAAAGGTTTTTCCTCTCTTTCTGATGGTTATTTTTGTTATAGTAGATTACTGTGGCTGTGTTAATGTTGTATTAAATACATAAGGCAACATTTGTGGATGTTTTCTTTGTCAGTTGCTGGGACATTCCTTTCAGCAGACTTCTAACCAAGAGGGACAGATGACACAAATCTTGGTGGGTAATATTCGTCCGCAGGGCAAGGCACACTTGATACTGTACTATAAACATATCTGTCAGTACGCTGAAAATAGGATATCATGTACAAGTGACTCTCGGACGTCAAACCTGCTTCTACATGACAACAAAGGCCAAGTCATAAAGTAACTTTCAATTTGCTCTTAAAAAAAAGGAACAGAGCTGTAGACAGTTGTAGCACAGGTGTGTTATGCCATCCTTTTCTAGATGTATTTGTATGGAGGCATGTTGGTCATTTTCAAAATATGATGTCATCATACTAGTTCAGAGATGGCTACTTCCATGGAAGCATGCATGAGAGAAGAACAGTGCAGTTGTCTCTTGGGTATCTGACATTTTGAAGCTGAAGATGATGGCTGGATACATTCTTCCAGCCAGAGACAAGGCAAGCCAGCAAAAAGTGCCAACATTCTTCTGTGCAGAAATCAAAAAAGTTTTGTACAACTCTCTTTGCTGGAAAATGGATCCTTACACTCTTCTGGGACTATGAAGGCCCAAACCTGGAACATGACATGGCCAAGGGAACCACTCATTGTTATCTGCTTGAGAATGACTTGAAACCTTCAGTGACATGAAAATATCAGTTTGCTCAGTTCTAATGTTTTGTTAAGTATGATAAAGTGCAGCCTCACACAACACATGCAACAAATTACTAATCTGCATTTTGAGGGTCTTCCATATCCTGTTTATTCACCTGAACTTGCACAATGCGATTATTTTGTGTTTGGACCCCTCAAAGAAATGCTAGTTGGGAAGAAGTTCAGTACAAAGACTGATTAATCTTTATTTCCAAAGGGTTAAGAATTGAGCACGCAGGCCCATCTGACATTCTGCCCATTATCACACAACTTTTTCTCTGTTCCAGACATTCTACAAATATGTTGTGTGTATAACAAACATAATTAACATTTAACAAGCTGACAAAAATAAAATAATATAAAACATTTACCTTTTATCCATGCAGTCAGTACAGAAAGTAACTGCACATCTGTAGAGAAGTCTTTCTCACAGCAAAAGATTAAAGAGTCTGTGCATGGTTGGCTATAGGATCAGTTGGAAGATTTTATTTATCTCAAGGAACCATGGTGTTAGTGAGGTGGTGGCAGACATGTTTGGGGCTAGGGTTTTGGTGGCAGACTTACACTCAACATGGTTGGGGGCTAGGGTTTTGGTGGCAGACCTGTACTCAACATGGTTGGGAGCTAGGGTTTTGGTGGCAGACCTGCACTCAACATGGTTGGGGGCTAGGGTTTTGGTGGCAGACCTGTACTCAACATGGTTGGGGGCTAGGGTTTTGGTGGCAGACTTACACTCAACATGATTGGGGGCTAGGGCTTTGGTGGCAGACCTGTACTCAACATGGTTGGGGGCTAGGGTTTTGGTGGCAGACCTGTACTCAACATGGTTGGGGGCTAGGGTTTTGGTGGCAGACCTGCACTCAACATGTTTGGGGGCTAGGGTTTTGGTGGCAGACCTGTACTCAACATGGTTGGGGGCTAGGGTTTTGGTGGCAGACTTACACTCAACATGGTTGGGGGCTAGGGCTTTGGTGGCAGACTTACACTCAACATGGTTGGGGGCTAGGGTTTTGGTGGCAGACTTACACTCAACATGGTTGGAGGCTAGGGTTTTGGTGGCAGACCTGTACTCAACATGGTTGGGGCTTAGGGTTTTGGTGGCAGACCTATACTCAACATGTTTGGGGGCTAGAGTTCTGGTGGTAGACCTCATCATTCACATCACTGACACACTTGACTGTGACATCTCAGTTCAGCAAAGTTACTTTCTCATCATTCACATCACCGACATACTTGACTGTGACATCTCAGTTCAGCATAGTTAGTTTCTCATCATTCACATCACTGACACACTTGACTGTGACATCTCAGCCCAGCAAAGTTTGTTTCTCATCATTCACATCACCGACACACTTGACTGTGACATCTCAGTTCAGCAAAGTTAGTTTCTCATCATTCACATCACTGACATACTTGACTGTGACATCTAAGTTCAGCAAAGTTACTTTCTCATTCACATCACTGACATACTTGACTGTGACATCTAAGTTCAGCAAAGTTAGTTTTTCATCAATCGCATCACTGACACACTTGACTGTGACATCTCAGTTCAGCATAGTTAGTTTCTCATCATTCACATCACTGACACACTTGACTGTGACATCTCAGTTCAGCATAGTTAGTTTCTCATCATTCACATCACTGACACATTACTCGACTGTGACATCTCAGTTCAGCATAGTTAGTTTCTCATCATTCACATCACTGACACACTTGACTGTGACATCTCAGTTCAGCAAAGTTACTTTCTCATCATTCACATCACTGACATACTTGACTGTGACATCTCAGTTCAGCATAGTTAGTTTCTCATCATTCACATCACTGACACACTTGACTGTGACATCTCAGCCCAGCAAAGTTGTTTCTCATCATTCACATTACTGACACACTTGACTGTGACATCTAAGTTCAGCAAAGTTAGTTTCTCATCATTCACATCACTGACACACTTGACTGTGACATCTCAGCCCAGCAAAGTTACTTTCTCATCATTCACATCACTGACACACTTGACTGTGACATCTCAGTTCAGCAAAGTTAGTTTCTCATCATTCAATCACCAACAATATACACAGGACTAAAATTTTCCAGTTTGTGTCTGGGCAGCCTCTGTGTGTAAAGTGGCAGCCGCCTCATCTGCTCTGTACAAACGAATATGAACGGCCGAGTTGCTCCTTGCAGACGTTTTTACTTCCCCTTCATCAGTCTCAGGTAGCAGGTCATCAACCAGGTCAACTGTGGAAGTCTGAACACAAACCTGGACAGTGCCAGAACTTTTAGCCTTGAGCTGAAGGGCCAAGTTGACGGCTCTGTTCACTGCCTTGCCCAGGCCATGGATAACCACTTCGTTGCTAGAGTCCAGCAGTTTCTGACACTTTGATTCCTGGACCTTGAAGTTTGTTTTCTCGCAGATGTACACGTCATTTTGTCGCTGAGGAAATCTGAGGGTTTAATAGCATGCAGTGTAAAAGCACATTGTAAGATACCTTTACATTTTAAAATTTAGATCTAAACTGGACTAAAAGTGGAGACTGGCTAGTAACTGATCTCTCTGTAACACTGGCAGTAGGTGAATCGACAATCCAGAGATAAGTACCATGGACAGTGAGTGAAGTGACAACAATCCAGAGATCAGTAACATGGACAGTGAAGTGAAGTGACAACAATCCACAGATCAGTAACATGGACAGTGAAGTGAAGTGACAACAATCCAGAGATCAGTAACATGGACAGTGAAGTGAAGTGACAACAATCCAGAGATCAGTAACATGGACAGTGAGTGAATCAACAACAATCCAGAGATCAGTAACATGGACAGTGAGTGAATCAACAACAATCCAGAGATCAGTAACATGGACAGTGAAGTGAATCAACAACAATCCAGAGATCAGTAACATGGACAGTGAGTGAAGTGACAACAATCCAGGGATCAGTAACATGGACAGTGAAGTGAAGTGACAACAATCCAGAGATCAGTAACATGGACAGTGAAGTGAAGTGACAACAATCCAGAGATCAGTAACATGGACAGTGAGTGAATCAACAACAATCCAGAGATCAGTAACATGGACAGTGAAGTGAATCAACAACAATCCAGAGATCAGTAACATGGACAGTGAAGTGAATCAACAACAATCCAGAGATCAGTAACATGGACAGTGAAGTGAATCAACAACAATCCAGAGATCAGTAACATGGACAGTGAAGTGAATCAACAACAATCCAGAGATCAGTAACATGGACAGTGAGTGAATCAACAACAATCCAGAGATCAGTACCATGGACAGTGAGTGAAGTGACAACAATCCAGAGATCAGTAACATGGACAGTGAGTGAATCAACAACAATCCAGAGATCAGTAACATGGACAGTGAGTGAAGTGACAACAATCCAGAGATCAGTAACATGGACAGTGAAGTGAATCAACAACAATCCAGAGATCAGTAACATTGACAGTGAGTGAAGTGACAACAATCCAGAGATCAGCAACATGGACAGTGAGTGAAGTGACAACAATCCAGAGATCAGCAACATGGACAGTGAGTGAAGTGACAACAATCCAGAGATCAGTAACATGGACAGTGAGTGAATCAACAACAATCCAGAGATCAGTAACATGGACAGTGAAGTGAATCAACAACAATCCAGAGATCAGTAACATGGACAGTGAGTGAATCAACAACAATCCAGAGATCAGTAACATGGACAGTGAAGTGAATCAACAACAATCCAGAGATCAGTAACATGGACAGTGAAGTGAATCAACAACAATCCAGAGATCAGTAACATGGACAGTGAGTGAAGTGACAACAATCCAGAGATCAGTAACATGGACAGTGAAGTGAATCGACAATCCAGAGATCAGTAACATGGACAGTGAAGTGAATCGACAATCCAGAGATCAGTAACATGGACAGTGAAGTGAATCAACAACAATCCAGAGATCAGTAACATGGACAGTGAAGTGAATCAACAACAATCCAGAGATCAGTAACATGGACAGTGAAGTGAATCAACAACAATCCAGAGATCAGTAACATGGACAGTGAAGTGAATCAACAACAATCCAGAGATCAGTAACATGGACTGTATTTCAATATATTAGACATATACAGGTATCTCCTGTATTTCAATATATTAGACATATACAGGTATCTCCTGTATTTCAATATATTAGACATATACAGGTATCTCCTGTATTTCAATATATTAGACATATACAAGTATCTCCTGTATTTCAATATATTAGACATATACAGGTATCTCCTGTATTTCAATATATTAGACATATACAAGTATCTCCTGTATTTCAATATATTAGACATATACAGGTATCTCCTGTATTTCAATATATTAGACATATACAAGTATCTCCTGTATTTCAATATATTAGACATATACAGGTATCTCCTGTATTTCAATATATTAGACATATACAAGTATCTCCTGTATTTCAATATATTAGACATATACAGGTATCTCCTGTATTTCAATATATTAGACATATACAAGTATCTCCTGTATTTCAATATATTAGACATATACAGGTATCTCCTGTATTTCAATATATTAGACATATACAAGTATCTCCTGTATTTCAATATATTAGACATATACAGGTATCTCCTGTATTTCAATATATTAGACATATACAAGTATCTCCTGTATTTCAATATATTAGACATATACAGGTATCTCCTGTATTTCAATATATTAGACATATACAAGTATCTCCTGTATTTCAATATATTAGACATATACAGGTATCTCCTGTATTTCAATATATTAGACATATACAAGTATCTCCTGTATTTCAATATATTAGACATATACAGGTATCTCCTGTATTTCAATATATTAGACATATACAGGTATCTCCTGTATTTCAATATATTAGACATATACAGGTATCTCCTGTATTTCAATATATTAGACATATACAAGTATCTCCTGTATTTCAATATATTAGACATATACAGGTATCTCCTGTATTTCAATATATTAGACATATACAAGTATCTCCTGTATTTCAATATATTAGACATATACAGGTATCTCCTGTATTTCAATATATTAGACATATACAAGTATCTCCTGTATTTCAATATATTAGACATATACAGGTATCTCCTGTATTTCAATATATTAGACATATACAAGTATCTCCTGTATTTCAATATATTAGACATATACAGGTATCTCCTGTATTTCAATATATTAAACATATACAAGTATCTCCTGTATTTCAATATATTAAACATATACAAGTATCTCCTGTATTTCAATATATTAGACATATACAGGTATCTCCTGTATTTCAATATATTAGACATATACAGGTATCTCCTGTATTTCAATATATTAGACATATACAGGTATCTCCTGTATTTCAATATATTAGACATATACAGGTATCTCCTGTATTTCAATATATTAGACATATACAGGTATCTCCTGTATTTCAATATATTAGACATATACAAGTATCTCCTGTATTTCAATATATTAGACATATACAGGTATCTCCTGTATTTCAATATATTAGACATATACAGGTATCTCCTGTATTTCAATATATTAAACATATACAAGTATCTCCTGTATTTCAATATATTAGACATATACAGGTATCTCCTGTATTTCAATATATTAGACATATACAGGTATCTCCTGTATTTCAATATATTAGACATATACAGGTATCTCCTGTATTTCAATATATTAGACATATACAGGTATCTCCTGTATTTCAATATATTAGACATATACAGGTATCTCCTGTATTTCAATATATTAGACATATACAGGTATCTCCTGTATTTCAATATATTAGACATATACAGGTATCTCCTGTATTTCAATATATTAAACATATACAAGTATCTCCTGTATTTCAATATATTAGACATATACAGGTATCTCCTGTATTTCAATATATTAAACATATACAAGTATCTCCTGTATTTCAATATATTAGACATATACAGGTATCTCCTGTATTTCAATATATTAAACATATACAAGTATCTCCTGTATTTCAATATATTAGACATATACAGGTATCTCCTGTATTTCAATATATTAAACATATACAAGTATCTCCTGTATTTCAATATATTAGACATATACAGGTATCTCCTGTATTTCAATATATTAGACCTATACAAGTATCTCCTGTATTTCAATATATTAGACATATACAGGTATCTCCTGTATTTCAATATATTAGACATATACAGGTATCTCCTGTATTTCAATATATTAGACATATACAGGTATCTCCTGTATTTCAATATATTAGACATATACAAGTATCTCCTGTATTTCAATATATTAGACATATACAGGTATCTCCTGTATTTCAATATATTAGACATATACAAGTATCTCCTGTATTTCAATATATTAGACATATACAGGTATCTCCTGTATTTCAATATATTAGACATATACAAGTATCTCCTGTATTTCAATATATTAGACATATACAGGTATCTCCTGTATTTCAATATATTAGACATATACAAGTATCTCCTGTATTTCAATATATTAGACATATACAAGTATCTCCTGTATTTCAATATATTAGACATATACAAGTATCTCCTGTATTTCAATATATTAGACATATACAGGTATCTCCTGTATTTCAATATATTAAACATATACAAGTATCTCCTGTATTTCAATATATTAAACATATACAAGTATCTCCTGTATTTCAATATATTAGACATATACAAGTATCTCCTGTATTTCAATATATTAGACATATACAAGTATCTCCTGTATTTCAATATATTAGACCTATACAAGTATCTCCTGTATTTCAATATATTAGACCTATACAAGTATCTCCTGTATTTCAATATATTAGACATATACAGGTATCTCCTGTATTTCAATATATTAGACATATACAGGTATCTCCTGTATTTCAATATATTAAACATATACAAGTATCTCCTGTATTTCAATATATTAAACATATACAAGTATCTCCTGTATTTCAATATATTAAACATATACAAGTATCTCCTGTATTTCAATATATTAAACATATACAAGTATCTCCTGTATTTCAATATATTAGACCTATACAAGTATCTCCTGTATTTCAATATATTAAACATATACAAGTATCTCCTGTATTTCAATATATTAGACCTATACAAGTATCTCCTGTATTTCAATATATTAAACATATACAAGTATCTCCTGTATTTCAATATATTAGACCTATACAAGTATCTCCTGTATTTCAATATATTAGACCTATACAAGTATCTCCTGTATTTCAATATATTAGACATATACAGGTATCTCCTGTATTTCAATATATTAGACATATACAGGTATCTCCTGTATTTCAATAT
Source organism: Achatina immaculata (assembly GCA_009760885.1). NCBI lineage: Eukaryota > Metazoa > Mollusca > Gastropoda > Stylommatophora > Achatinidae > Lissachatina > Lissachatina immaculata. The sequence goes on from CM019718.1 coordinate 28,262,449, forward strand.
ATTAGACATATACAGGTATCTCCTGTATTTCAATATATTAAACATATACAAGTATCTCCTGTATTTCAGCAACATTGACAGTGAGTGAAGTGACAACAATCCAGAGATCAGCAACATGGACAGTGAGTGAAGTGACAACAATCCAGAGATCAGTAACATCGACAGTGAGTGAAGTGACAACAATCCAAAGATCAGCAACATGGACAGTGAGTGAAGTGACAACAATCCAGAGATCAGTAACATTGACAGTGAGTGAAGTGACAACAATCCAGAGATCAGCAACATGGACAGTGAGTGAAGTGACAACAATCCAGAGATCAGCAACATGGACAGTGAGTGAAGTGACAACAATCCAGAGATCAGTAACATGGACAGTGAGTGAATCAACAACAATCCAGAGATCAGTAACATGGACAATGAAGTGAATCAATAACAATCCAGAGATCAGTAACATGGACAGTGAGTGAATCAATAACAATCCAGAGATCAGTAACATGGACAGTGAAGTGAATCAATAACAATCCAGAGATCAGTAACATGGACAATGAAGTGAATCAATAACAATCCAGAGATCAGTAACATGGACAGTGAGTGAAGTGACAAGAATCCAGAGATCAGTAACATAGACAGTGAAGTGAATCGACAATCCATAGATCAGTAACATGGACAGTGAAGTGAATCGACAATCCAGAGATCAGTAACATGGACAGTGAAGCGAATCGACAATCCAGAGATCAGTAACATGGACAGTGAAGTGAATCAACAACAATCCAGAGATCAGTAACATGGACAGTGAAGTGAATCAACAACAATCCAGAGATCAGTAACATGGACAGTGAAGTGAATCAACAACAATCCAGAGATCAGTAACATGGACAGTGAAGTGAATCAACAACAATCCAGAGATCAGTAACATGGACAGTGAAATGACTCGACAATCCAGAGATCAGTAACATGGACAGTGAAGTGAATCGACAATCCAGAGATCAGTAACATGGACAGTGAAGTGAATCGACAACAATCCAGAGATCAGTAACATGGACAGTGAGTGAATTGACAACAATCCAGAGATCAGTAACATGGACAGTGAGTGAATCGACAACAATCCAGAGATCAGTAACATGGACAGTGAAATGACTCGACAATCCAGAGATCAGTAACATGGACAATGAAGTGAATCGACAACAATCCAGAGAGCTGTAACATGGACAGTGAGTGAATTGACAATTTGATAGTGAACACTGAGAGTAGATAAGCATGAACATGATGGGAGATCTTCTTGTAAGTGTACACTCGAGCTCAGCGATGATGACATGACGAAGATCCTGGAACATCAAGATAAGCTTGAAGCGGGCACAAAGCTAACTTCTATCATGTTTTTTTTTTAGATCAGTTGACAGACCAAGCATGACAGCAGCCTCCACCACCACAAGAAACTTGACAGTTCCCAACAGTCAAACATGACAGCAGCCTCCACCACCACAAGAAACTTGACAGTTCCCAACAGTCAAACATGACAGCAGCCTCCACCACCACAAGAAACTTGACACTTCCCAACAGTCAAACATGACAGCAGCCTCCACCGCCACAAGAAACTTGACAGTTCCCAACAGTCAAACATGATAGCAGCCTCCACCATTTATACCACTCCACACCTTATATCAGTATATTAGTCCTATACAAGTATCTCCTGTATTTCAATATATTAGACATATACAGGTATCTCCTGTATTTCAATATATTAGACATATACAGGTATCTCCTGTATTTCAATATATTAGACATATACAGGTATCTCCTGTATTTCAATATATTAAACATATACAAGTATCTCCTGTATTTCAATATATTAGACATATACAAGTATCTCCTGTATTTCAATATATTAGACATATACAAGTATCTCCTGTATTTCAATATATTAGACATATACAAGTATCTCCTGTATTTCAATATATTAGACATATACAAGTATCTCCTGTATTTCAATATATTAGACATATACAAGTATCTCCTGTATTTCAATATATTAGACATATACAAGTATCTCCTGTATTTCAATATATTAGACATATACAAGTATCTCCTGTATTTCATATATTAGACATATACAAGTATCTCCTGTATTTCAATATTAGACATATACAAGTATCTCCTGTATTTCAATATATTAAACATATACAAGTATCTCCTGTATTTCAATATATTAGACCTATACAAGTATCTCCTGTATTTCAATATATTAGACCTATACAAGTATCTCCTGTATTTCAATATATTAGACATATACAAGTATCTCCTGTATTTCAATATATTAGACATATACAAGTATCTCCTGTATTTCAATATATTAAACATATACAAGTATCTCCTGTATTTCAATATATTAGACCTATACAAGTATCTCCTGTATTTCAATATATTAGACCTATACAAGTATCTCCTGTATTTCAATATATTAGACATATACAGGTATCTCCTGTATTTCAATATATTAAACATATACAAGTATCTCCTGTATTTCAATATATTAGACATATACAAGTATCTCCTGTATTTCAATATATTAGACCTATACAAGTATCTCCTGTATTTCAATATATTAGACATATACAGGTATCTCCTGTATTTCAATATATTAAACATATACAAGTATCTCCTGTATTTCAATATATTAGACATATACAGGTATCTCCTGTATTTCAATATATTAAACATATACAAGTATCTCCTGTATTTCAATATATTAGACATATACAGGTATCTCCTGTATTTCAATATATTAGACCTATACAAGTATCTCCTGTATTTCAATATATTAGACCTATACAAGTATCTCCTGTATTTCAATATATTAGACCTATACAAGTATCTCCTGTATTTCAATATATTAGACCTATACAAGTATCTCCTGTATTTCAATATATTAGACCTATACAAGTATCTCCTGTATTTCAATATATTAGACATATACAGGTATCTCCTGTAGCTCTAAATTACGGTGAATAAAATTAAACAAAAATATTTGCCACAAAACAACTTGCTGCAGCAACTATAACTGTAGGCTTGGAATTGCTTTTTAAGTGATTTCTTTAAACTTGTAAGTTACCTGGGTGGCACACGTTTGTGAAGTGTGTATTCTTCCTCATTTACCACAAGCCTAGATCCTGATGCCTGCATTTTTCAGTCTGTGAACAAACACTGAATTTGTAAACTTGAATTTGTGAACAAAACACTGAATTTATGAACAAACACTGAAAACTAAATGTACAATACTAGCAATAATAGTTATGTTACAACTTGATATAAATATTGCAGCACACAACAAGACATGTTTACTAGTCTCATAGTCTGCGGGATGCTGACAGGAAAAAGTGGGTTGGGGGGGGGGGGTGGGCAAGGGCTAGACCCGTTAATAAATGCTGCAGGAATGAGACACAGGGATTTGTATGCTACGTGTATGGCCCAGGCTGAGAGAGAAGTTACTGGATGGGCTGTCAGTGTGGCTAGGAAGAAAGTCACCGGCGGATCTCATAATCAAGTCTAAAGACAGGGAACTGTGGAGAGAAATGATCGCCTACGGCATGCGGCACGGCACGCAGGCAGGACCATGTCTCACACCGTTTTATCTTGTTACGATCAATTACATGTTAAAAGATGTTCACCAACGGTTCCATACGAAACAAGAATAGAGGCAAAGCAACTACTCAAATGTGAGAAGTACTATGATCTGGCCAAGCAACTGAGGCAGAGGGCAGGAGTCAAGGCAAAAGTGATAGCTGTAGAAGTGGGAGCGAGAGGATTCGTAGCAACATCAGCATATAACCTGTGGACGCAACTGGGCATAAAGGGATGAGTAAGAGCAAGGGCATTGAAAAGCCTTTCAGAAAAGGCTTCATGCTGGCTGTGGAGTATGCGAAACAAGCACTGAGAACATAAATAATTTTGTTTGTCACAACCAATACCAGTCATCTGTAGCTAAATCACTAAAGACGCACTTCAAAGTGCAGTGCCAACTGGAAGATCATAGGTTCAATCCTGGGGCAAAAAAAAAAAGCAACAACTCACAAGACCTCTGGGAGTCATGACCCAGAAGGGCCCACCCCCCTTAGAGTGTCAGGAGTTTAATAGGGCCGAAACACTTGTCTGATGATCTGAAGGAGTTGTGTTGTTGTTCCGCTCTCTACAGTAGAGTTTCCTGCATAAATGTTCACCAACGCACATGGAAAGTATAAAGATTGAATACAATTTTTTCATCACTGCGACTCTGAAAACTGTTCTATCAACTTTCATCTTGTGCAGGTTCAAGAAAGATGCAACTGTTAAACTGTTCATATGTAAACAAATACAAAACGTGATAGTTAGTTTTTTTTTATTTTATTTTCTCCAAACCGTTTTAGTGAAGTCCCCAGTAGTTATGCAACAGCTGGTACTAACAATAAATTTTAAACATCACTATTCAAGTTACATCATTACGTGAGTTGTCTTCAGATCTACACAGCACAACCCTTCTACTCTCCACGTTCTAACTAGCAAACGTGTCACGTTCTAACTTCAGTCATTTGCGTGTCCCTTGCGGAACTTTGCCTCCCTAGAAGCACTCCTGTAGGCCTCTCGGTTGTGAGCAAGATGGCCTGCTGCTGATGCATCCATCTGCAGATCATCAACGATGTCTTGCAGCCATCTTCGCCTTGGTCTTCCTCTCTTTGTTTTTCCCATTATGTACCCTTCCAAGACGGTCTTCTCTAGATTAACATGATGTTTAATGTGTCCAAAATATTTAAGTTCTAACCAACAAACATAAGTGCTGGAAAATAAGCGAGTGCGATACACATACAAGCACAGCCAATAATAAAACTCTGATTAATAAACTTTTATTCATTGAATGGTTTTTTTTCGCTTTCCTCACTCACATACATGTTCCATAAGCCGCTTCTTCCATGTTTCTCGATCGCCACCGGAAGTTGTTTTGTTTCATTAAAAAATTATCACAAAACAATAATATAGTGGAGTTATAGAACACTCAATAAAAATAAGCTTTTAGATATTATGCTATTATTATAGTTGTTATATTAAAATTTCATAAAATATTAATTTAGTGTGATTGAAATTCTATTTATTATTACACATATTAATACATATCTTTTCTGACGTTTATTTTTAACTTCACACCTTGAAATCTCAAGAAGAGACTGCAGATGATAGAGGGAGATTTTGTCTTGTGGCAGACACGGTGTTTTTTGGGCTAAGACTTGAGCATAATGACCAAGTATCAGTGTATAGAATGTGGCAGTAAGATACAGAAGCTATACAGAGAATACAAGGCTGGAGTCATCAAAATTGCACATTGTGTAAGTACACGGACTTGGTTTTGTCGTGACCTAAGAGTTACGACCAACTTCCAAGGAAAGTCCACACGGTCTCTTCCAGTGTTAGTCAAGCCACCACGGTCCAGATATCATGTGGAGCATGAATAAAGTTCTCCTGCCCTGACCGGAGTCTTGCTGCCATCATCATTATGTGCCTTCTCCAGAAAAAGTTGGCAGTAATGGATGGTGACACTAGAAAGGAAGTTAGGATCAGAATTGCAAAAGCAAGAATCTTGAGAACATATGGAATTCAAAAATTATAAGCACAAAAACCAAGTTAAGACTATTCAATTCAAATGTAATATCCACCCTCATTTATGCATGCGAAAGCTGGAAAACAACTAAAGAAATAGAAAAGAAATTAGACTCTTTTGAAAACAACTGCCTAAGGAAAATACTCGGCATCAAGTGGAATGAATTCAAGAACAATGCAGAAATAAGACAGATGAGTGAACAACAACCAGTCTCATGGGTGATGAGGAAAAGGAAATGGACATATGTTGGTCACTTGATGAGAAGAAATGATCAGAGAATCCCAAAACAAGCTATCAAGTGGAACACAACAGGCCGAAGAAAAAGGGGCAGACCGCGTGAAACTCTGAAGAGGACATTGTTAAGAGAGGCTAAATTAACAGGCATAAAATCCTTTGATGAGGTTGAAAGACTCGCCGAAGACAGGAAAAATTGGCGAACTACTTTGCGAGCCCTGTGTGACGTTTAACGGCACGGGAAGGATATACGATAAGAATGAATCGCCCTTTCCCTCACTCCCTCGCCTTGAAGTGCGCTCACCCAGGCTGTGTCCTGTCCACTCTCGTATCTTATCTCCCTATCTACATCTCTGTCTTCCTCTTGCTCTTTTTCCTTCCAGTATATTGTTACATCTTTTGATATGGCCAAAGTATTTTGTTTTGTTCATCTTTATTTCTTTGAGAAGTTCACATTGCACTTGTTGGAGCTGTTCTAAAACTTATGCATTTGTGCTTTTCATTCTCCATGTTATATGACCTACTTTTCTGTAGAACCACATTTCTGTTGCATTAATCTTTCTCTCCATCCTTTTTCTTAGAGTCCAGGTTTCTGCTCCATACAGTAAAACAGTAGATGTAACATTTTACAAATCTTAGTTTTGTTTGGGCACATTTCTGGATAACAGCACTGTCTTCGTGGTGTTGAATGTTTGCTTTGCCATTCCTATTCCTTTCTTTATCTCTGTCTCACATCTCCCATCTTTGGTTAGTTTATGACCTAGGTAGCTGTAGTTTGTCACTTGTTCCAGTCTCTCTTTGTTAACAGTTCATCCATCTGTGGCTTCTGCCTTTTCTTGCTGAACACCATTACTTTGATCTTGTTGATGTTGATCTCAAGTCCCCATTCTTGACTTGTGTATCATATCTTTTAATTTCTGTAGTTCTGTGAATTCTCTGCTAGAATGTATCATCTCCATATCTTAAATATAAGATCTGCTTTGGGAAATTAAAACTATATTCCCCGTAGTCTTCCCTGCTCATTGTCCACCTATAGATAAGACCAGAAGAAGTTGAAATGAGAAACTCTTAGATTATATGTAGCACATTTTGACCTTTTATGGAAGAATATACCAGCACGAAAAATTCACCAGGTCATCTTATTAGGTTTATAGCTGCATTACAGACTATGTGTCCAGTCTCTCAGATCAGAAGTTCTTGTTACAGACTGTGTGTCCAGTCTCTCGGATCAGTTCTTGTCACAGACTGTGTGTTCAGATCAGAAGTTCTTGTCACAGACTGTGTGTTCAGATCAGAAGTTCTTGTCACAGACTGTGTGTCCAGTCTCTCGGATCAGAAGTTCTTGTCACAGACTGTGTGTTCAGATCAGAAGTTCTTGTCACAGACTGTGTGTTCAGATCAGAAGTTCTTGTCACAGACTGTGTGTCCAGTCTCTCGGATCAGAAGTTCTTGTCACAGACTGTGTGTTCAGATCAGAAGTTCTTGTCACAGACTGTGTGTTCAGATCAGAAGTTCTTGTCACAGACTGTGTGTCCAGTCTCTCGGATCAGAAGTTCTTGTCACAGACTGTGTGTTCAGATCAGAAGTTCTTGTCATAGACTGTGTGTCCAGTCTCTCAGATCAGAAGTTCTTGTCACAGACTGTGTGTTCAGATCAGAAATTCTTGTCACAGACCGTGTGTCCAGTCTCTCGGATCAGAAGTTCTTGTCACAGACTGTGTGTCCAGTCTCTCAGATCAGAAGTTCTTGTCACAGACTGTGTGTCCAGTCTCTCGGATCAGAAGTTCTTGTCACAGACTGTGTGTCCAGTCTCTCAGATCAGAAGTTCTTGTCACAGACTGTGTGTCCAGTCTCTCGGATCAGAAGTTCTTGTCACAGACTGTGTGTCCAGTCTCTCGGATCAGTTCTTGTCACAGACTGTGTGTCCAGTCTCTCGGGTCAGAAGTTCTCGACCAACAAATTCTTACCCCTGCCCAGTGATGGGTTAAATACCAGACAGACCCCCTGGGCTAGACTTAGCATGGGCCTCTTCCTGATATAATATATTGATAAAACAGTAATATATATTCATATTTTGTCCATAATGTTGGGCCCCTGCCCATCTGGGCCCCTAGTCTTAAACATATTCAGCCAGTGGGTAATCTGCCTTGTATTGTAAACTGGAGAAAAATCATGTTTTACATCCATCGACATAGCACATGATGATGATGACTCCAGTTGCTGCAAACTTTATGCAGGCCATGTACAGCTTTGGTCTACTTTGCTATCTGGCAGGAATCTTGTCAAAAAGTGGCCGACATGTACATCGAGTATGACCCGGTTATTATATTTCTGGATGCTTTACTTCTTCGACGTCAGGCATACAGGCATCTGCTCATTAATACAGAGTTTAATGTGAGTATATGAGCAGTTTTAACAGTTTAATGTGAGTCTCTGAGCAGTTTTAACAGTTTGATGTGAGCATATGAGGAGTGTTAACAGTTTGATGTGAATATATGAACAGTGTTAACAGTTTGATGTGGTTATATGAGCAATGTTAACAGTTTGATGTGAGTATATGAGGAGTGTTAACAGTTTGATGTGGTTATATGAGCAGTGTTAACAGTTTGATGTGGTTATATGAGCAGTGTTAACAGTCTAATGTTTAATATCAAAGTGGTTAGTGCATTAGTTTCATAGCAAAGGTCAGTGGTTGAAGTGTGGCCAGAGACTAGGAGCTGTAAGAAGTAAAAATGGTAGGCCTGATGGCCACATCACTTTCCAATGTACAAGCAAATCAAGAACTAACGCTGTATCCTCTAGGTGTCTTTGTAGTTTGATAGGCCTGCCTTTGTCTCTATAAACATTTTTAATACCAGCAACTTAGCACATTAATGTGAGTATACAAATAACTTGAGCACTTTAATGTGAGTATACAACTTAAACAACCTTGACCTTGTAATCGGCTTGAATTTCTGTCTGTACTTCCAAATAGCAGTGAAAAATGAAAGCTGAAGGAGTTGAAAAATATTATTTGTCATTAAAACCGTGTGAGCTTTAACTTTATCTCTTGTCAGTGTCCAGGACACATGGGACTGCCGGTAGCAAGAGATTTTTACTTTTGTCAGTTCTTTGCTTTCTTCGTGGTTCTTTCCATTGACCATCGGTGCCTCTCATGAATCCAGTTTCTTGGCTAACTTTGTCCCTTTCACTGACATTTAGGATTTATTTTATGTCAGGATCTGTGGCTGTCATTCTTTATTATGGGGATAGGATCACTAGCAGCATGCACCAGCCTCCTTAGTTGCTTCTTATGGCTTGCGTGGAAGGTAGCAGAGGCTGAATTCTTGACCCCCTGGACTTAGATCCAGGCCCCTGCAGCAGAGGCTGAATTCTTGACCCCCTAGACTTAGATCCAGGCCCAGCAGCAGAGGCTGAATTCTTGACCACCTGGACTTGGATCCAGGCCCCGCAGCAGAAGCTGAATTCTTGACCCCCTGGACATAGATCCAGGTCCTGCAGCAGAGGCTGAATTCTTGACCCCCTGGACTTAGATCCAGGCCCTGCAGCAGAGGCTGAATTCTTGACCCCCTGGACATAGATCCAGGTCCTGCAGCAGAGGCTGAATTCTTGACCCCCTGGACATAGATCCAGGCCCTGCAGCAGAGGGTGAATTCTTGACCCCCTGGACATAGATCCAGGTCCTGCAGCAGAGGCTGAATTCTTGACCCCCTGGACTTAGATCCAGGCCCCGCAGCAGAGGCTGAATTCTTGACCCCCTGGACTTAGATCCAGGCCCCTGCAGCAGGTGAAGCTTTGACTAAAGAAAAGGAAAAGAACAACAAAAATGTCACATAGCCTGGTTTAACTTGCAGTCTGTTACTTGCTGACCATACATTATCACATTCACCAAGTTCTTCACATGGCTCTTAGTTCATAGACAAAAGTCTACCACCAAGTTCTTGATATGACTCTTAGTTCATAGACAAAAGTCTACCACCAAGTTCTTCACATGGCTCTTAGTTCATAGACAAAAGTCTACCACCAAGTTCTTGACATGACTCTTAGTTCATAGACAAAAGTCTACCACCAAGTTCTTGACATGACTCTTAGTTCATAGACAAAAGTCTACCACCAAGTTCTTCACATGGCTCTTAGTTCATAGACAAAAGTCTACCACCAAGTTCTTGATATGACTCTTAGTTCATAGACAAAAGTCTACCACCAAGTTCTTGATATGACTCTTAGTTCATAGACAGAAGTCTACCACCAGGTTCTTGATATGACTCTTAGTTCATAGACAAAAGTCTACCACCAAGTTCTTGACATGACTCTTAGTTCATAGACAAAAGTCTACCACCAAGTTCTTGACATGACTCTTAGTTCATAGACAAAAGTCTACCACCAAGTTCTTGATATGACTCTTAATTCATAGACAAGTCTTTCACCAAGTTCTTGACTTGGCTCTTAGTTCATAGACAAGTCTTTCACCAAGTTCTTGATATGACTCTTAGTTCATAGACAAAAGTCTACCACCAGGTTCTTGACTTGGCTCTTAGTTCATAGACAAGTCTTTCACCAAGTTCTTGACTTGGCTCTTAGTTCATAGACAAGTCTTTCACCAAGTTCTTCACATGGCTCTCAGTTCATAGACAAACGTCTGTGCAGAAACTTTATGAATCTTCTCTTCTGATTCACTTAAAGAGACTCAGTAAGAAACGTGCAGTATTTACCAGTCAGTATAGGGAACTTACATTAGTTTACAAAATTTAGAGTTACTTCTTGTTGATCAGCAGGCTTTGTGTACATCAACAGACAGAAGGACAAACAAGTTGTGTATAAACATATTTGCATAATTCAAGAGGCAACATAAGCTCAGTCTTTATATAATGTTACAGCCAAGACTTGGCTTATGTTGTCTCCATTCACTTTATGTTACACATACTCCAATATTTGTGTCTGCTGTTTCTTTGGCCAGGCTAGCTGAGAGTATAGTTTACTAACCCAGTGGTACTGGGTTCAAGTCCCAGCAGTGGGACTTTTTTTCTGGTACTCACCTAAAAGGCCTTGGGGTCCACCCAGCCTCTGAAAATGGGTACCAAAAAATTCTAGGTAAATGCACCCAGGCGTGATACGACCACATCATACTTCATGTACTGAAGATCATGGAAATACGGGCCTAACAATGTATCCCCAATGTGCCTTAATGCCATGGAAATGGAAATTTTGCCTTTATTTCTTGTTACGTCCAAGGAAGGTGGTTAGAGACATGTGTTTGTAGTTTGCTTGTTACATACAAGGAAGGTGGTTAGAGATATATGTTTGTAGTTTCCTTGTTACATACAAGGAAGGTGGTTAGAGATATATGTTTGTAGTTTCCTTGTTACATACAAGGAAGGTGGTTAGAGATATATGTTTGTAGTTTGCTTGTTACATACAAAGAAGGTGGTTAGAGATATATATTTGTAGTTTCCTTGTTACATACAAGGAAGGTGGTTAGAGATTTTGTTTGCAATTTGCTTGTTACATACGAGAAAGGTGGTTAGAGATTTTGTTTGCAATTTGCTTGTTACATACAAGAAAGGTGGTTAGAGATTTTGTTTGCAATTTGCTTGTTACATACAAGGAAGGTGGTTAGAGATTTTGTTTGCAATTTGCTTGTTACATACAAGAAAGATGGTTAGAGATTTGTGTTTGCAATTTGCTTGTTACATACAGGGAAGGTGGTTAGAGATTTGTGTTTGTAGTTTGCTTGTTACATATGAGGAAGGTGGTTAGAGATTTGTGTTTGTAGTTTGCTTGTTACATATGAGGAAGGTGGTTAGAGATTTGTGTTTGTAGTTTGCTTGTTACATATGAGGAAGATGGTTAGAGATTTGTGTTTGTAGTTTGCTTGTTACATATGAGGAAGGTGGTTAGAGATTTGTGTTTGTAGTTTGCTTGTTACATATGAGGAAGGTGGTTAGAGATTTGTGTTTGTAGTTTGCTTGTTACATATGAGGAAGGTGGTTAGAGATTTGTGTTTGTAGTTTGCATGTTACATACAAGGAAGATGGTTATAGATTAGTGTTTGTAGTTTGTTTGTTACTTATTCAGGTTGTTTATTCATTTCAGTCTCAGTGGAGAGTAGCCCTGCTGCTGTGGGTGTGTGATGCCTTCACCAAGTTGGTCATAGGGAGAGCTGAGCTGTCCATCACTCACTCAAACCAGGAGCCTTTTAACTATACATACATTGGGTTAGAGTTGTATGTCAACTTTATTATTGCAGCAGTTGGTAAGAATGAATCAAAATTTTTTTTTTCAAAGTTAAACCACTGGACATACAGAACTTTAACTCTCACACTCAACAGACCCTTAACTCTCACACTCAACAGACCCTTAACTCTCACATTCAACAGACCCTTAACTCTCACACTCAACAGACCCTTAACTCTCACATTCAACAAATCCTTAACCCTCACATTCAACAGACCCTTAACTCTCACATTCAACAGACCCTTAACTCTCACACTCAACAGACCCTTAACTCTCACATTCAACAAATCCTTAACCCTCACATTCAACAGACCCTTAACTCTCACATTCAACAAATCCTTAACTCTCACATTCAACAGATCTTTATCTGTACACTCAACACCTGTTTAGTTTAACAGACTTTGTTTCGTCCTCTTAACATTACACTCAACATTAAGGAGCCAGTCAGTGTGGATGGTATAATTATTCTAACATTAATTTTGGAAGCTTGAAGTAATTTAAATGTTACATAATATGAATTTAATAAAAATGTCGATGTGTGTGAAGGTGAGAGATTCCTGTGATTCTTATATGAACCAGGTAGTATGATTCTGGTCATATGAGCCAGAAACCATGATTCTGGTCATATGAGCCAGGAACCATGATTCTGGTCATATGAGCCAGAAACCATGATTCTGGTCATATGAGCCAGGAACCATGATTCTGCTCATATGATCCAGGAACCATGATTCTGGTCATATGATCCAGGAACCATTATTCTGGTCATATGATCCAGGAACTATGATTCTGGTTGTATGAGCCAGGAACCATGATTCTGGTTGTATGAGCCAGGAACCATGATTCTGGTCCTATGAGCTAGAAACCATGATTCTGGTTGTATGAGCCAGAAACCATGATTCTGGTCGTATGAGCCAGGAGCTGTGATTCTAGTCGTATGAATGAGAACTATGATTCTGGTCGTATGAACGAGAACTATAATTCTGGTCGTATGAACGAGAACTATGATTCTGGTCGTATGAACGAGAACTATGATTCTGGTCGTATGAAAGAGGAAGTAGTGATGCAGCAACATCATCACCACTATATTGCCTACCAGTCAGAGACTAATAACATTCTTTACATTTCTAGTCAACATTTACTTCATTATCTTCAACCATGTCCATGATTTCTCTCCCTTGTGTTGTTTTTTCCCGTTTCAGAACTTGTGGTCTTGCTAGCCTCTGTGCTGACCATGTACAGTATCAGAAGTCTGTGGCACCATAAAAGTGTCAGAGTTATGAGGTAAAAGTTAGTTTTTGTGTGTTTCATTCCCATTGTAAAACCCATAATACACCTAATCCAAGCCAAATCATCATCATCATCATGGTGCTGATATTGTCTATAGAGGTCTTAGTCTTTGGTTCAGAGTTCAAAATTCAGATTCAAGCTTCACTGCATTCAGGGCAACCCCATATATGCTCTGCCATGGCATCCATCTAAGAGTATGTTTGCTAAAAGTTTCTGTCAAATATTGGTTGTTTACCGTGCATTTTCTGCCACATGATTCAGATTTCCTGCCAGCACCTTTAATTTGTCCTAGCTCCAGCAGTCTCTTAGTCTTTGGTTTAAAGTTCAGATTTCCTGCCAGCACCTTTAATTTGTCCTAGCTCCAGCAGTCTCTTAGTCTTTGGTTTAAAGTTCAGATTTTCTGCCAGCACCTTTAATTTGTCCTAGCTCCAGCAGTCTCTTAGTCTTTGGTTTAAAATTCAGATTTTCTGCCAGCACCTTTAATTTGTCTCTCCAGCAGTCTCTTAGTCTTTGGTTTAAAGTTCAGATTTTCTGCCAGCACCTTTAATTTGTCTCTCCAGCAGTCTCTTAGTCTTTAGTTTAAAGTTCAGATTTCCTGCCAGAGTGTATAAACTAGGAAAAATATAAGACAGCTTTATTACTTAACGAATACAAAGTTGTGACATTTCAACATGAGCCTTAATCATACAAAAGCATACAGGACGAAGAAATAGAGAGAGGAGATAAAGTATACATTCACATGAATACTATTAAAAAGAAAAAAAATTGTTTAAAATAGAGTACTTAGCTGTAAATTGTAAGGTGTGACTTGTCCGGCGGTGTGTGTCAGGAATGGATTTAGTAGAACGTGGAGACTGTTTATATGGAGACCTGTGATATGTGGTTGGTGGGTTGTAACTGGGGGTTGTGGATGGGGAACCGGGGAGGGGAGAGAGAGTGATACAATGTTAACCTAGCCATTAGAAGTTGAAATAGATGATTAGGGAAGAGGGGTTGCAAAGTGATGCTGTGAGGAGGTTTGAAAAGTAAGAAGGGGTGGAGCTTAGTGGAGAGGTAGTATAATGATTGAAGAGAATGTTAAGTGTAGCTGAACAGCGAGTTTAACCCATGTGGCTCCAGCACCCCATAATTTTGAATCAGTGTTTCTCAAGCGCCAGGCAGCTTGTGTCATCTGCGTGACATTGTTTGATGGCTGTTACCAGAAAATCAGATTTGCCTCTGTGGTTGGGGCCACTGAAATGATTTGGGTCTGATTTTGAAGTATGCTGGGCCATGTCATACAGATGTTTTTAATCTGAGGCCAGTCTCACCAGTATACATTATCCTGCATCTTTTGCAAACGATGACATATATCACATTACAGGACTCGCATGTGAATCCCTCATGAAGAGTGAGGATAGTTCTGGGAAAGGTGATCGTTTTCATTTCCCAGACTACAGGGCAGGTAACACAGCGAGGGCGGTTACATTTTCTGGTGCCAACATATTTAAGGCTCTGCTTCAAGTGGCTGTGGACTAGGATGTCCTTAAGGTTTGGCTCACGTTTGTGTGCCAACAGGGGTGGATCAGAGAAAATGTCGCGAGTGTCGAGGTCGAGTTAGATTAGCGGCAGATGACGATAAAGAATTTTCTTAACCATCTGACCATGCGGGTGGAAAGGCAGTACTAACTTTACTCTGTCAGATGGAGTAACAGGCTTTTTCCTGAATACTTCTTTGCAGCTCACTAGTTGGATACGGTTGAAGGCTTCACAAGGGACCTTTTCTGGGTAGTGGCGATGATGGAAAAATTGAAATAACTTGTTGGACTGATCTGTAAAGTCAAAATTATCCTGACTTATGCAGCGAAGACAGAGGAGTTGGGAGTATGGGATGGATTTCCTGCCAGTACCTTTAGTTTGTCCTAGCTCCAGCATTCACTTAGTCTTTGGTTCAAAGTTCAGATTTCCTGCCAGCACCTTTAGTTTGTCCTAGCTGCAGCAGTCTCTTAGTCTTTGGTTCAAAGTTCAGATTTCCTGCCAGCACCTTTAGTTTGTCCTAGCTGCAGCAGTCTCTTTGTCTTTGAAGTTTAATTCATCAGCTTCTGTACTGATGTCTTCTCTTTTTGTCTTCCTCCAACTCTTTTAGAGTTAGTTTTTAGCAGAAGTCTCAAAATTCTTCTCATCCTGAAAAAGTCAGTGAGAGTTGTCTGAGTTTTCTTGTGTTGAAAAATGTAATAGACAATCTTCTTTTTGTTTCTTCTGTTTTTCTTTGGCATTTGTCCACAAAAGGGCTGTGGCAGCATTGTGTCACAGTTGTGTTCCTCTCAGAATCAACACATTCCACTTCAGGTAGGCACATTTTTAGGACAGTTTTCTTTCTTTGCCATTGGGACCCCCGTTCACTTGGTCAGTGTCAGTTTCCAGGGTAAGTCTTGACCGGCTGTGGCTTGCCAAGCCTGATGTAAGCAGTCGGCTGTAAGTTGCTAACCGCTGCCTCATTCAGCTTGAGTACATCGTCTTTGTCTCCTTGTTTGAGACAGTCACCATCTACTTTAAGTTTTATCTTTGTCCCCTTGTTTGAGACAGTCACCATCTACTTTAAGTTTTATCTTTGTCCCCTTGTTTGAGACAATCACCATCTACTTTAAGTTTTATCTTTGTCCCCTTGTTCTGTTTGAGACAGTCACCATCTACTTTAAGTTTTATCTTTGTCCCCTTGTTTGAGACAGTCACCATCTACTTTAAGTTTTATCTTTGTCCCCTTGTTTGAGACAGTCAGTCACCATCTACTTTAAGTTTTATCTTTGTCCCCTTGTTCTGTTTGAGATAATGACCATCTACTTTAAGTTTTATCTTTGTCCCCTTATTTGATATAATGACCATCTACTTTAAGTTTTATCTTTGTCCCCTTGTTCTGTTTGAGATAATGACCATCTACTTTAAATTTTATCTTTATTCCCTTGATCTGTTTGAGACAGTCACCATCTACTTTAAGTTTTATCTTTGTCCCCTTGTTCTGTTTGAGATAATGAACTTCTACTTTAAGTTTTATCTTTGTCCCCTTGTTCTGTTTGAGATAGTCACCATCTACTTTAAGTTTTATCTTTGTCCCCTTGTTCTGTTTGAGATAGTCACCATCTACTTTAAGTTTTATCTTTATCCCCTTGATCTGTTTGAGACAGTCACCATCTACTTTAAGTTTTATCTTTATCCCCTTGTTCTGTTTGAGATAGTCACCATCTACTTTAAGTTTTATCTTTATCCCCTTGATCTGTTTGAGACAGTCACCATCTACTTTAAGTTTTATCTTTATCCCCTTGTTCTGTTTGAGATAGTCACCATCTACTTTAAGTTTTATCTTTGTTCCCTTGATCTGTTTGAGACAGTCACCATCTACTTTAAGTTTTATCTGTATCCCCTTGTTCTGTTTGAGACAGTCACCATCTACTTTAAGTTTTATCTTTTTCCCCTTGTTCTGTTTGAGACAGTCACCATCTACTTTAAGTTTTATCTTTATCCCCTTGTTCTGTTTGAGACAGTCACCATCTACTTTAAGTTTTATCTTTGTCCCCTTGTTCTGTTTGAGATAGTCACCATCTACTTTAAGTTTTATCTTTATCCCCTTGTTCTGTTTGAGACAGTCACAATCTACTTTAAGTTTTATCTTTATCCCCTTGTTCTGTTTGAGACAGTCACCATCTACTTTAAGTTTTATCTTTATCCCCTTGTTCTGTTTGAGACAGTCACAATCTACTTTAAGTTTTATCTTTATCCCCTTGTTCTGTTTGAGATAGTCACCATCTACTTTAAGTTTTATCTTTATCCCCTTGTTCTGTTTGAGACAGTCACCATCTACTTTAAGTTTTATCTTTATCCCCTTGTTCTGTTTGAGACAGTCACCATCTACTTTAAGTTTTATCTTTATCCCCTTGTTCTATTTGAGACATCACCATCTACTTTAAGTTTTATTGCTTGTACTCACATCTTTTCATTGACATAATTATAGTCCAATCAGTTCGATTTGAGATGATAAACAATTTTACATTTTCTGTCTCTGTTTATAAACCTCTTTTTTTTATTGTTGTCTGCACTCAACTTATTCCCACCTATCACCTTTTGAGAGGTCTAAAAACTTGATAATGACATGGTGTGAGGTCAGGTGAATATGCAGGATGTGGAAAACACTCAAAATGCAGATTTCTAATATATTCAGCTGTTGCAGTGTGAGGCCACACATTGTGGTTCTCGAACAGGTCACAGTATGCTTTGTTGTTGATAGTGGTTCCTCAGGGCATGTAATGTTCCTGAACTTGGCCTTAGAGTTCCAGAAGAGCTTGAGCATCAATTTTCTGCCCAAACTGAATTGTATGGAACATGTTTGGTTACATTGAGGAAGAATGTTGCTGCTCCTTGCTGTCTTGCTTTGGCTCTGGCTGGAAGTAATGTACCCAGCATGCATCTCTTGTCACTGTACATTGTCTCTGGCTGGAAGTAATGTACCCAGCATGCATCTCTTGTCACTGTACCTTTGTCTCTGGCCGGAAGTAATGTACCCAGCATGCATCTCTTGTCACTGTACCTTGTCTCTGGCCGGAAGTAATGTACCCAGCATGCATCTCTTGTCACTGTACATTGTCTCTGGCTGGAAGTAATGTACCCAGCATGCATCTCTTGTCACTGTACATTGTCTCTGATTGGAAGTAATGTACCCAGCATGCATCTCTTGTCACTGTACCTTGTCTCTGGCCGGAAGTAATGTACCCAGCATGCATCTCTTGTCACTGTACATTGTCTCTGGCTGGAAGTAATGTACCCAGCATGCATCTCTTGTCACTGTACATTGTCTCTGATTGGAAGTAATGTACCCAGCATGCATCTCTTGTCACTGTACATTGTCTCTGATTGGAAGTAATGTACCCAGCATGCATCTCTTGTCACTGTACCTTGTCTCTGGCTGGAAGTAATGTACCCAGCATGCATCTCTTGTCACTGTACCTTGTCTCTGATTGGAAGTAATGTACCCAGCATGCATCTCTTGTCACTGTACCTTGTCTCTGGCTGGAAGTAATGTACCAAGCATGCATCTCTTGTGACTTTACATTATGAAAGCCATCTGCTTCAGCTTCAGAACATTGTAAAAGAGTTTCACAAAAATCTTCATGTTTTTCAGATCAGGGTGAGTTATTCTGGCATCTACCCAGCTGAGACCCTCCAGCCCTACAGCACGTTGTGAATGATGTAGTATGCTGAGTCATGACTAATACCCTGTTCTCCTACCACCTTATTGGTTGTTACCTGTCAGTTTTCCTGCATCATTTGTTCCACTTCATTGTTCCTGGCAGGCCTGTTTACAACGAAAGGTCAGCCAGAGTGAACTATCTTGGCTAGATCTAACGCTCTGCTTTTAAACTTCCTGTCCCACTCATATACCTGCTGAAACAAATCACTTGCGTCCCCGCACTGCCTCTGTACTCTGTGATAAATATCTGTAGGTTTCTCACCCTCCCTCCCCCCCCCAAGAAGCAGATAACTGCTCACTCTTTCGTGCATGCTTCCATTGGGGCAGCCATCATGGATCTGGTCTGCTGATGTCATTTTTACAAAATGTTGATATGCCCCCACACAAGTATCTAAAGAGGGAGGGCATAAAATATTGGTACTGTAATCTGTAATCAGAGACTGGCATCCTCACACTCTGGGCATTCCCATAAGTGCTCTGCCCTCTGTTCCAACACCCACTGAAGTGTGTGCCTGCAGATAGAACCAGACGCACACTGGTTGTGGCTAACATGTGCTAAACCACTTCTTTCAAAAAAACATCCACTTCCTCTCTCCTTCCCCAATTCGATCATCCTCCTGACGTGATTGTTGTCATTCAGCCCAGTATCATCCTCCATATGCAGCCTATTCAAGGTGGCTCTTGCAATCTTCTCCTTGTCCATTTTTAGGCTGCCCTGAATTGATGCCATGGCTGCCAGCTTGCCCGCTCTCTCACTGCCTTTGACTCCCGCATGACTTGGCCAGTAGGTCCGCATCAAACTGGATAACTGAGAGCCCAGTAGAAGCTGGACCCACTCCCTACAGAAGAAATGTCTCTCGATTCTCTGTAACATGCTTTGGGAGTCTGTTACAGTGACCCCATGTGGTCGTCCTGCTCCACCAACCAGGAAACTGTTTCTGGTGCTGCCTGTACCTCCACTCTCATGCTCAAAGTGCTAGTTGCAAAGGCTCCTGATTTACTTGCATCTGGTGGGCCATTATGGTGGACAATATAGACCCATCCACTTTTTAGTTCTCATGCCACTGATGACCCGTCAGTGAAGATGACATGGTCAAGTGATTTAGAGTGATGCTGAGTCTGTTCCTGCACCTGGGGTTTTGTTTTACCCTGAGCCCAGTCTCGGCATTCACGGCCAACCTGAATCACAACCTTCATTAGAATCTGCTCATTTGGCACTTTAGTCCATTCTTGTTCTAGGGGGATCTGCTCAAGGTAGAAGACTGCAGACAGTGTCTCTTCTGTCTTGGTCACAGACAGCTGACAGTGTCTCTTCTGTCTTGGTCACAGACTGCAGACAGTGTCTCTTCTGTCTTGGTCACAGACAGCTGACAGTGTCTCTTCTGTCTTGGTCACAGACTGCTGACAGCGTCTCTTCTGTCTTGGTCACAGACTGCTGACAGTGTCTCTTCTGTCTTGGTCACAGCCTGCTGACAGTGTCTCTTCTGTCTTGGTCACAGACAGCTGACAGTGTTTCTTCTGTCTCTACCATTCATGGTCTCCCTGACTTGATGTGCTTGCCTTTTGCTGAGTTCAGCTCTGGTAGAAGGGGGTGATTTGTCATGCTAGCAATCCTGAGGTACGTCTTCACTTGCACATACCTGTGTCCTACTTTCATTCTGGACATATCCAGCAAGTAGTGCATATTTGTACTACAGTTGTCTGCTACTCAGTTTAGAATTTTTATAACAAAATTGCAGTTAATTTTTGACTCACTCTCATATATGTCCTCTTCCGTTGTAACTTTGTTATATATACAGTGGTACCTCAGGTCACGAACTTAATTTGTTTTTTGACTCCGTTCACGAACTGAAACAATTTTTCCCATTGAAATTAATGCAAATCCAATTAATCCGTTCGCCCGCCCCAGAAACATATTGTTCTTTTTACTTTTTTATGGACTTATATGTGGCAAAAATATATAATATAAAATACAGTATAACTTTATCTTTGTGGTTGATAGCTGCTGGCACAGGGAGATGGTAGAGGAGAAGGGGGAGGAGGAAGACTACTCCTTCAAAGGAGAGACCCATTCCATAATAACATCAGGCAACTGTGTAGGTGTTTCTGGTGTTTTTTCTTTTGTTTGTATCCTGGGAAGTGGTTTGACTGCTGGCTCGGTGGCTGGTGTTTTCACAAGATAACGATCCAGAGACATTTGTCCTTTTCTTTGTGGATAATTTTCTGAAAATGGGACATGACATTATCATTTAAAATGTCCACTGCTCTGCTGGTCACACTTTTGTTAGGGTGATGCTTCACGACAAAAACCTGCACTTCACTCCACTTGCTACAAATTTCTTTGATCTCAGCACTTGAAACATGTATCACCTCTTTGATCTCAGCACTTGAAACATGTATCACCTCTTTGATCTCAGCACTTGAAACATGTACCACCTCTTCCTCCTTCTCTCCTGAGTGCTCCTCCTGCAAAAAAAGTGTAAGCCTGTCCTTCATTGGATTTCTGGCCAGGCAGTGACTTTTCCTCTTGGGTTATGTAGGTCCTTCTTGGCATTCTTTTCTAAAAAAAAAAGTCCCATTTCATCGCAATTAAAAACTTGATGTGGTTCGTGACCTTCAGAGTTGATAAAGTTTGCAAATTCCTCCACATAGGCATCTGCTGCTTTTTTGTCCGAACTAGCTGCCTCTCCACGCCTGACAACGCTATGAATTCCAGTTTATCAGTGAAATTTCTCGAACCAGCCTCTACTTGCTTTAAATTCATCAACACTAGCATCACTTGTATTCTGCGTTTTCGCCACTAAATCCCCGTGCAAAAGTAAAGCCTTTTCACATATTAGGGCCTCGCTAACACTATCTCCAGCCAAGCTGCCTTTCATTAATCCAAACTAACAATAATATTTCTACTTCTTCTAACACTTGAGACCTCTGCTTCATTAACATAGTCACTCCTTTAGCCACATCAGCCGTATTTAGCGCATCTTTGCTCTTTAAGATCGTACAGATCATAGATTTAGGCATGTCGTACTGCTTGGCGAGATCAGAAACACGAACACCATTCTCATGTTTAGTTATTATTTCCTTCTTCGTTTCTACTGTCATACGCTTATGCTTCTTTACACCGCTGTCACTAACACTTTTCTCTTTCTTGGGAGACATAATCAGGGTTCATTTAATGCAAAAAGCAAAAAAAAATTGTATCAAGAACAGTGCAGCGACAAACAATGTTTACAGCGTGCAAACCTGAGTACAACTGATGCTGTTCGTGAGCCGAAAACAATGTGCCAAAGCCATATTTGTGCGTTCGTGAACTGAGGCATTGTTCGTGGGCCAATTTGTTCATAACTAGAGGCATTAGTGACCCGAGGTGCCACTGTATGTACTTCTTGTATTGAGCATGGAGGTAAGAGTGAAACATAGATGTTTTGTTATTTCAGTTTTTAATGTTTGTTATATGCGAACTTACGATATTGACTTATTTCAGTTTTAATGTTTGTTTTATACAGAATATACAATACTGTTTGATGTATAATGTCTGGAATAGAATGCAAAAAAAAAGTGTATGATAAAAGGCAGAATGTCAGACACATCTGTGTGTCCAGGTCTTCCAATATAGACACTTGTACATGTCTTTCTTCTCTTCCTGTATCTCTCTGTATATGTCTATTGTAAACCTTTAAGATTCATTAGTACAGAACTGCCTCCGTACAGCAACAGAGTAATAATACAGAAACAAACATTCACCAGCAGACTTTGCTTTGGTCATAGTTTAATGGTTATTTCTGAACTGATCTGCTGTCTGATACGATCTTTCCAGCACAGACATGATAACAAAGGCTGTGATTATCGCTAGTGTGTGGCGTACTCTGGCAGTACCAGCTCTGTTGTGGGGGCAGGTGTACAGCAGATTTTACCTCTGGCTGAGCTGGGGCTTTGTCTCTGTGTCAACCTTCCAGGCTTTGAGAGGTGAGCTGGGGAGTTGTTGTTGTGACCTTGATTCTCTTTACTGCCAGGTTTCAAATGTTGATCTCCTTGGATACCACAGAGTGTAAGATTTCTGTTTTTGCTATGTATTTCTTTCTGAACTATAAACAGTGATTAAAAACTCTGGAACTCTTTCTAAAAACTGAATATAGATTTGTTCAATAATTATGAATATTTGAACATACATTTTCTGAACAGTGGACAGAGAATATATGATTATCATATCAGTATTTTTTTAAAATCAGAATTAACAAATACACAACTTTAATCTGCATAACAGAAGCAGAAATTTTACATTTTTAGAATGTTAAATATTCATAGTTGTGAAAGATTTATGGGGTGCTATATTAGCATAGCAGTGAAAGAGTTATAGCATGCTAAATTATGGTTGTGAAAGATTTCCAGATTATTAAATTTTCATAGTTGCATGAAAATGACTCCTCATAGACATAGAAGACTTGTAGTGTGTTCATAGTTACGAGAGACTTAAATATTTTGGACACATTAAGCATCATGATGGTTTAGAGAAGACCATCTTGGAAGTGTACATAATGGGAAAAAGAGAGGAAGACTGAGGCGAAGATGGTTGCAAGACATCGTTGATGATCAGCAAATGAATGCATCAGCAGCAAGGCATCTTGCTTACAACCGAGAGGCCTACAGGAGTGCTGTTAGCGAGGCAAGGTTCTGCAAGGGACATGCAAATGACTGACTAATGAGAGACTTATTATGTTGTTAAATTACCTTAATTGTAGGAGACTTACAGTGTTAAATTGTCATAGCTTTAAAAGGAAGTTTATTAAGTCTTTTTCGCAGTCTTGGGTTTCTTGTCAAAAACTATAACCCAAGGGAAAGCAAGATAGTTAAAATTTTGATGTATCTTTCCCTGCAGCTGTGAGCCAAGAAGGCAGCCAGAGTGTGTGGACAGCATTGGTTGTTTGTGTGAGTACTGCAGCTCAGATGTTGGTTTCTGCACTCATCAATGCCAGGTTTGGGCTGGGATTTAGCTGACAGTCTAGTCTGTGCTCAGCTCTTCCCTCCTGCACAAGTCATGTGACACAGACTACAGAGAGTGTTCTGGCAGAATAGGAGGAAATGTGCAAGCATTGCTGAAATGTGCACTCTCACCCATTATTTCATTTCAGTCTTTCTCTTGTTGAAAGAATTTTTGCCCGAGTTTTGCTGGAATGTTCTGGAAGTGTAAAGACCTGTGAGTAGTAGAACAGCATAAAGTTGCAGAGTCCAGAATGTAAACTCTGATCAAGCAAGAGAAGAGGACAGAAGAGTTTATGTTTGACTCAGAATAAACAGTGAAATCAAGCAGAAAACAATCCAAGGATTCACATGACAGCAGCGCAGTACACACAACATGTCATGCTGACATCATAAAACTCATACCTCCCTACAAACTGCTTTCATATTAGCATATCAATCATCTGATTATCTTATCAGTCTGATTTATCATTTCAGGGCAAGGTTTTTTTTTAAAATTCTGTTTTCTTCTTGTTCGTATTCTCACAGTAATGTACCTTTTGCTTCCTTCAGTTCTCACAATCGTATACCTCCTGTCTCCTTCAGTTCTTACAGTAATACACCTTCTGTCTCCTTCAGTTCTTACAGTAATACACCTTCTGTCTCCTTCAGTTCTTACAGTCATATACCTTATGTCTCCTTCAGTTCTCACAGTAATATACCTCCTGTCTCCTTCAGTTCTCACAGTCATATTATGCTTCCTTCAGTTCTCACTATAATATACCTTCTGTCTTCTTCAGTTCTTACAGTCATATACCTCCTGTCTCCTTCAGTTCTCACAGTCATATACCTTCTGTCTTCTTCAGTTCTCACAGTCATATACCTCCTGTCTCCTTCAGTTCTCACAGTCATATACCTTCTGTCTTCATCAGTTCTCACAGTCATATACCTCCTGTCTCCTTCAGTTCTCACAGTCATATACCTTCAGTTGTCACAATCATATACCTTCAGTTGTCACAGTCATATACCTTCAGTCATCACAATCATAAGCTTTCAGTCTCCTTGAGTTGTCACAGTCATGTAACTCTAGTCTCCAAGTTGCTGTCAGTACAGTAAAAAAGAAAAAAAAACTATCAATTATGGCATTTCTATTAATTTCACACTGTCCAGTTGGGGAATACTTGAGGCTGAGAGATTAATTTCAGTGTCCATTTGGGGGAGTACTGGAGGTTGAGAAATTGATTTCAGTGTCAATTTGGGGTAATACTTGAGGCTGAGAGATTGATTTCAGTGTCAAGTTGGGGTAATACTTGAGGCTGAGAGATTGATTTCAGTGTCAAGTTGGGGTAATACTTGAGGCTGAGAGATTGATTTCAGTGTCAAGTTGGGGTAATACTTGAGGCTGAGAGATTGATTTCAGTGTCAAGTTGGGGTAATACTTGAGGCTGAGAGATTGATTTCAGTGTCAAGTTGGGGTAATACTTGAGGCTGAGAGATTGATTTCAGTGTCAAGTTGGGGTAATACTTGAGGCTGAGAGATTGATTTCAGTGTCCATTTGGGGGAATACTGGAGGTTGAGAAATTGATTTCAGTGTCAAGTTGGGGTAATACTTGAGGCTGAGAGATTGATTTCAGTGTCCATTTGGGGGAATACTTGAGGCTGAGAGATTGATTTCAGTGTCAAGTTGGGGGAATACTTGAGGCTGAGAGATTGATTTCAGTGTCAAGTTGGGGTAATACTTGAGGCTGAGAGATTGATTTCAGTGTCAAGTTGGGGTAATACTTGAGGCTGAGAGATTGATTTCAGTGTCAAGTTGGGGTAATACTTGAGGCTGAGAGATTGATTTCAGTGTCCATTTGGGGGAATACTGGAGGTTGAGAAATTGATTTCAGTGTCAAGTTGGGGTAATACTTGAGGCTGAGAGATTGATTTCAGTGTCCATTTGGGGGAATACTTGAGGCTGAGAGATTGATTTCAGTGTCAAGTTGGGGGAATACTTGAGGCTGAGAGATTGATTTCAGTGTCCATTTGGGGGAATACTTGAGGCTGAGAGATTGATTTCAGTGTCCATTTGGGGGAATACTGGAGGTTGAGAAATTGATTTCAGTGTCAAGTTGGGGGAATACTTGAGGCTGAGAGATTGATTTCAGTGTCAAGTTGGGGGAATACTTGAGGCTGAGAGATTGATTTCAGTGTCCATTTGGGGGAATACTTGAGGCTGAGAGATTGATTTCAGTGTCCATTTGGGGGAATACTGGAGGTTGAGAAATTGATTTCAGTGTCAAGTTGGGGGAATACTTGAGGCTGAGAGATTGATTTCAGTGTCAAGTTGGGGTAATACTTGAGGCTGAGAGATTGATTTCAGTGTCAAGTTGGGGTAATACTTGAGGCTGAGAGATTGATTTCAGTGTCAAGTTGGGGTAATACTTGAGGCTGAGAGATTGATTTCAGTGTCAAGTTGGGGTAATACTTGAGGCTGAGAGATTGATTTCAGTGTCAAGTTGGGGTAATACTTGAGGCTGAGAGATTGATTTCAGTGTCCATTTGGGGGAATACTGGAGGTTGAGAAATTGATTTCAGTGTCAAGTTGGGGTAATACTTGAGGCTGAGAGATTGATTTCAGTGTCAAGTTGGGGTAATACTTGAGGCTGAGAGATTGATTTCAGTGTCAAGTTGGGGTAATACTTGAGGCTGAGAGATCAATGTCTGCCTAGCTAGTGCTGTCTTTATATTTTGTCCCCAAAGAAAAAAAAGCTGACTGTAATTACAAGCCTGGGTTCCCAAGCCACATAGTCGTAAACCTCCAGTCTTATCAAGTGTCACACTCATGTACTTCCAGTTTCCTTGAGTCGCCAGAATCATACATCTCAAGTTTTTCTTGACTTGTCACAGTCAGATCTCTCCAGTTTTACTTGGAAATAATGCAAAGCCAGAATAATGCAAGCCGAAATAATGTTTCAGAAAATGAAGAGCATTCTGTGTAACAAGTCATTCTCATTTGAGAATGGGGAAGAGAGTGCTCCAATGCTACATCAAGCCAGTGTTATTTTACTGATGCCAGGCATGGTCACTAATGAAGTACAACTCCAACTGGAACCCACTGAAATGTTGTCCCTTAGAAGAATTCTGGGAAATCAGACAAGAAGGTTCTGAGAAAGGCTGGAGAGATGAGGCAAACAATAACAAAAGTCAGAAAAAGACAACCCAAATTCTTAGGACACGTTCTACGGTGAGGAAAGCTAGAATATATTGTAAGACAGGAGGCAGAAGAGATCAAGGTAGACAGAGAGAGAGAAAATGCTGGATGGACTAACTAGATGGCAAGGACAAAGGTAGACAGAGAGAAAGAAAATGCTGCATGGACTAACTAGATGGCACAGACAAAGGTAGACAGAGAGAAAGAAAATGCTGGATGGACTAACTAGATGGCAAGGACAAAGGTAGACAGAGAGAGAGAAAATGCTGGATGGACTAACTAGATGGCACAGACAAAGGTAGACAGAGAGAAAGAAAATGCTGGATGAACTAACTAGATGGCACAGACAAAGGTAGAAAGAGAGAAAGAAAATGTTGCATGGACTAACTAGATGGCACAGACAAAGGTAGACAGAGAGAAAGAAAATGCTGGATGAACTAACTAGATGGCACAGACAAAGGTAGAAAGAGAGAAAGAAAATGTTGGATGGGCTAACTAGATGGCACAGACAAAGGTAGACAGAGAGAAAGAAAACGTTGGATGGACTAACTAGATGGCACAGACAAAGGTAGACAGAGAGAAAGAAAACGTTGGATGGACTAACTAGATGGCACAGACAAAGGTAGTCAGAGAGAAAGAAAATGCTGGATGGACTAACTAGATGGCACAGACAAAGGTAGACAGAGAGAAAGAAAATGCTGGATGGACTAACTAGATGGCACAGACAAAGGTAGACAGAGAGAAAGAAAACGTTGGATGGACTAACCATATTGCACAGACAAAGGTAGACAGAGAGAAAGAAAACGTTGGATGGACTAACCATATTGCACAGACAAAGGTAGACAGAGAGAAAGAAAACGTTGGATGGACTAACCATATTGCACAGACAAAGGTAGACAGAGAGAAAGAAAACGTTGGATGGACTAACTAGATGGCAAGGACAAAGAACACCAGCACAGCTTATAATCATCACTCAGAGCAGGGCATTGTGGGAAAGCGTGACAGCCAACGCCAGCCTGCAGGGTGATAGATAGATAGTTTTACTTGACTTGTAGCAGTCACATAACTCCAGTCTCCTCAAACTGTACAATCATATATCTCCATTTCCTGAATTGCCACAATCATATATCTCTAGTCTCCTTTGTGAAGACCTTCAGTTGTTCATTTCTAGATCTTCCTTTTCTAGGTGGTTTCTGCACAATCTTTTGCTATCATCTTTACTTGTATTCTTATCTTCATTTCATTTTGTGCATGTCTGAGCAAGTTTCTGTGGCCTGTCCACCAAACAAGTTGAGGGACAGAAGCTGGCAGTTTTAGCTCTTGTGTTTTTATATCATATATTTTGTTGCTTTTTGTTTCTTTTCAGTGCCTCAATGAAGGTGAAGGTTTCACCATAAAATCTTTGTATCAGCAAATTTTTGTCAGAGAAATTTTCTATTAAATACATACAAAAAGAAGGAGAGAGTAAATGTTATGTTGAAGAATGATTATGATGCTGAATGATGAGAGCTAACAGAACAAGAGATGCAGCAAACTGTGTGATGTACACATGAAACAAATAAGAGCATCAGATAATTTATTGCCACAAATAATAGTAATAAGATTGCTGCAATCTACACAAAACTTCAGCATGAACATTATTAGACATGTTTTTTGTGATAAAGATGGCTTGGTCTGGACTTTGTTTTCAGTTTACTCATGACAACTTCCAGAATAATCAATGTATTGAAAGGGAAAAAAAACTTGATTATGCTCCATCTTCCCATGGGCACCAAAAGATAAAATTGACTGGATTTTAAAGTAGCATGGGAACATATGCCATCCAGAAATAACATAAGATACTAAGTATTTCTGTCATAAACTTGCTTCTAGCTGCTTATTTATGACAAGATATCATGAGAGTGTCAGTTTTATGAGGAACATACACATGGACTAATTCTCTTAAAACTTTTCAATATGTCATGACACTGTTTTATGATCTTGTAGATTCTTCTGGTATATGTTGACCTCCAGCCATCCAAGAAACATAAATTCTGTCACCCGTGATCTAAAACAACATACCCCTCAACTCACTCTGTAACATTTTGTAGTGAAATAATCTCAGTCTGTAACATTTTGTAGTGAAATAATCTCAGTCTGTAACATTCTGTAGTGAAATAATCTCAGTCTGTAACATTTTGTAGTGAAATAATCTCAGTCTGTAACATTTTGTAGTGAAATAATCTCAGTCTGTAACATTTTGTAGTGAAATAATATCAGTCTGTAACATTCTGTAGTGAAATAATCTCAGTCTTATAACATTTTGTAATGAAATAACAGTTTGAAAAATAAAGTTAGACAGTCTAGGATCACCATATAGCAGAAGTAAATGCTAACAGATCTCATGATACCTGAGAGTATATACTAGAAGTATTGAGTTTGATGTGAGATTAATCAGATCTGTTATTTTAATCCCTGACTGTGTTTTCTTCTTGTCATGTTTCTTATAAGTACATAGTTATGTATATTGTGCTAATATATTGTTAATATTCAGCATTTATGTGTGCTTTGAGGTGCAGTGGTGTGCTCACATAATCTAAGTACTTCAATTGATATAAATATTGTAGTGTCATGCTATGAGTTGTTACTATGTGTCTTTCTGGGCAGCGTTGCTGATCATACTTCTCCATCACCTGAGCTCCTAGCAGTGTTAGTGATCATACTTCTCCATCACTTGAGCTCCTAGCAGTGTTAGTGATCATACTTCTCCATCACTTGAGCTCCTAGCAGTGTTAGTGATCATACTTCTCCATCACCCGATCTCCTAGCAGTGTTAGTGATCATACTTCTCCATCACCCGATCTCCTAGCAGTGTTAGTGATCATATTTCTCCATCACCCGATCTCCTAGCAGTGTTAGTGATCATATTTCTCCATCACCCGATCTCCTAGCAGTGTTAGTGATCATATTTCTCCATCACCCGATCTCCTAGCAGTGTTAGTGATCATATTTCTCAATCACCTGAGCTCCTAGCAGTGTTAGTGATCATACTTCTCCATCACCCGATCTCCTAGCAGTGTTAGTGATCATATTTCTCCATCACCCGATCTCCTAGCAGTGTTAGTGATCATATTTCTCCATCACCCGATCTCCTAGCAGTGTTAGTGATCATATTTCTCCATCACCCGATCTCCTAGCAGTGTTAGTGATCATATTTCTCCATCACCCGATCTCCTAGCAGTGTTAGTGATATTTCTCCATCACCCGATCTCCTAGCAGTGTTAGTGATCATATTTCTCCATCACCCGATCTCCTAGCAGTGTTAGTGATCATACTTCTCCATCACCTGAGCTCCTAGCAGTGTTAGTGATCATATTTCTCCATCACCTGATCTCCTAGCAGTGTTAGTGATCATATTTCTCCATCACCCGATCTCCTAGCAGTGTTAGTGATCATATTTCTCCATCACCCGATCTCCTAGCAGTGTTAGTGATCATATTTCTCCATCACCTGATCTCCTAGCAGTGTTAGTGATCATATTTCTCCATCACCTGATCTCCTAGCAGTGTTAGTGATCATATTTCTCCATCACCCGATCTCCTAGCAGTGTTAGTGATCATATTTCTCCATCACCTGATCTCCTAGCAGTGTTAGTGATCATATTTCTCCATCACTTGAGCTCCTAGCAGTGTTAGTGATCATACTTCTCCATCACTTGAGCTCATAGCAGTGTTAGTGATCATATTTCTCCATCACCTGATCTCCAAGAAGTGTTAGTGATCATATTTCTCCATCACCTGATCTCCTAGAAGTGTTAGTGATCATATTTCTCCATCACCTGATCTCCTAGCAGTGTTAGTGATCATATTTCTCCATCACCTGATCTCCTAGCAGTGTTAGTGATCATATTTCTCCATCACCTGAGCTCCTAGAAGTGTTAGTGATCATATTTCTCCATCACCTGAGCTCCTAGAAGTGTTAGTGATCATATTTCTCCATAACCTGATCTCCTAGCAGTGTTAGTGATCATATTTCTCCATCACCTGAGCTCCTAGAAGTGTTAGTGATCATATTTCTCCATAACCTGATCTCCTAGCAGTGTTAGTGATCATATTTCTCCATCACCTGATCTCCAAGAAGTGTTAGTGATCATATTTCTCCATCACCTGATCTCCTAGCAGTGTTAGTGATCATATTTCTCCATCACCTGATCTCCTAGCAGTGTTAGTGATCATATTTCTCCATCACCTGATCTCCTAGCAGTGTTAGTGATCATATTTCTCCATCACCCGATCTCCTAGCAGTGTTAGTGATCATATTTCTCCATCACCTGAGCTCCTAGCAGTGTTTCTGATCATACTTCTCCATCACCTGATCTCCTAGCAGTGTTAGTGATCATATTTCTCCATCACCTGAGCTCCTAGCAGTGTTTCTGATCATACTTCTCCATCACCTGATTTCCCAGGTGTTTCCTGTTAATTCAGATGCTCTTCTTTCTCCAACTACTTGCTCAGAGATGTTTTTCTCTTGGTCTTCCTCTCTTCTTTCTCCAACTACTTGCTCAGAGATGTTTTTCTCTTGGTCTTCCTCTCTTCTTTCTCCAACTACTTGCTCAGAGATGTTTTTCTCTTGGTCTTCCTCTCTTCATTCTCCAACTACTTGCTCAGAGATGTTTTTCTCTTGGTCTTCCTCTCTTCTTTCTCCAACTACTTGCTCAGAGATGTTTTTCTCTTGGTCTTCCTCTCTTCTTTCTCCAACTACTTGCTCAGAGATGTTTTTCTCTTGGTCTTCCTCTCTTCTTTCTCCAACTACTTGCTCAGAGATGTTTTTCTCTTGGTCTTCCTCTCTTCTTTCTCCAACTACTTGCTCAGAGATGTTTTTCTCTTGGTCTTCCTCTCTTCTTTCTCCAACTACTTGCTCAGAGATGTTTTTCTCTTGGTCTTCCTCTCTTCTCTTCTTTTTCCAACTACTTGCTCAGAGATGTCTTTCTCTTGGTCTTCCTCTCTTCTTTTTTCTCTTGAATTTTCCAGTCATTACCAGCTTCTCCAACTTCTGTCTTCTCATGCCATGTTCAAGACATTCTAAGTTCTGTTCATGTAAGTATTGTAGTGTTAATTTCTATTCTAAATTCTGTTATTGTAAGTATTGTAGTGTTAAGTTCTGTTCTAAATTCTGTTCATGTAAGCATTGTAGTGTTAATTTCTATTCTAAATTCTGTTATTGTAAGTATTGTAGTGTTAATTTCCATTCTAAATTATGTTACTGTAAGTATTGTAGTGTTAATTTCCATTCTAAATTCTGTTACTGTAAGTATTGTAGTGTTAATTTCTATTCTAAATTCTGTTACTGTAAGTATTGTAGTGTTAATTTCCATTCTAAATTCTGTTCATGTAAGTATTGTAGTGTTAAGTTCTGTTCTAAATTCTGTTCATGTAAGTATTGTAGTGTTAAGTTCTGTTCTAAATTCTGTTCATGTAAGTATTGTAGTGTTAAGTTCTGTTCTAAATTCTGTTCATGTAAATATTGTAGTGTTAAGTTACATTCTAAATTCTTTTCAAGTAGATATTGTAGTTTTCTAAATACATATGTTTATCTGTGTGAGCAGTACATATGTTCTAATACCATCAGCTGGTTCATGTTGTTTTTGTGCTTCGGATGGCAAGACAATATAGTGGAAGGTCAAATAGAAAATTCAAAGCCTCACAACATATGTCAACATATAAACACATACTTTATCATATCCAACAAGATAATGGCTTCACACCTGTTTCAGGGCTACTTGAATCTTGTAAATGTATAACTTGAGATGAACAATTTATGTGATGATGGTGGCGATGATGATGATGATGATGATGAGTTTACAGCAACATTTAAAATGTTCATGGTAAAAATATTTGAGCATTTAAATATTAAATGCTGTATTCATGACTAGAAAACTTGAATACTTGAAGAATTTTGCATTTTTTGTCTACATAAAATTACACAAAGTTACACTATGGTTAGAAGCTACCTTTTCCAATCGTGAATGCTTGATTTGGTCAAATGTTAGTTAAAAATCTGAAACTCTTATACAAAATAAGTGAAGTGCATGCTCATCACATGATTGAGGTGGTTTAGAAATATGGTGGAAACATGAATGGGAAGATTTAGAAACATGCTGAGAACATTAATAGGAAGGCTTAGAAACATGCTGAGAACATTAATGGGAAGGTTTAGAAATATGCTAGAAACATTAATGGGTAGTTTTAGAAACATGAATGGGAAAATTTAGAAGCATGCTGAAAATATGAATAGGAGGGTTTAGAAGCATGCTGAAAATATGAATGGGAGGTTTTAGAAACACTGAAAACATGAACGGAAAGGTTTAGAAATATGCTAGAAACATTAATGGGTAGGTAAGGTTTAGGAACATGCTGGAAACAAGGATGGGAAGGTTAGAAATAGATGCTGGACACAGGAATGAGATGATTATGCAAAACAAATGATTGGAAAGATTTAGGAACACAACAGACAGAGATAAAAGTGAACGCTACATTGTAGCTGGCTGTAAGACCTGGAAGGAACAATATAAAGTGACATCAGAGACTGCTGCCGTGGTCACAACAAAAACCAACTGACAGCAACGAAACAAATATAAGCTTGAGCAGACAAAAAACTACAGTGCTATTCAGCAGTACAATATGGAGATATACAATGACAGATTTGCCTTATGAACATTAAACAACTGTCATCCTGTAAACAGATGAAGAAAGACGTGCACATACAAAGCCAGTCACCTGTGACTTGGGGCACTTTTAATGGAAATGATTGCTGAACATTGCTGTTGCTACATCATTATATGATTTCCTTGTACGAGCTGTCAAGTCATCTAAGTCAGTTGTCCTTGTTAGCATCAGTTCTTCAGAAACTTGACTTGGCAGATATTTACACAAGGAACTAGTAATTGTGCTTCATACTCATATCATGATCAAAGTCTGTCAAGACACTGGCATGTGGAAACAGACTTCTGATGATTGTAACTTCATGCAGTGCCCAAAAAGCTTGCAAGAATAAGATAACATTCACCAGATTCTGTCATTCACATAGTGAAATGATAGTGTGAACCATTCACATAACAGAAATGATAATATGTGAATCATTTATAGAAGAAAACCATTCATCATAGACATGAAATGATATTTTATAACTGGCAATCAACAAACTACTGCTGTGGTTTTTTTTTTTCAAAAAGTTTTTATGGAATTAAGAAAAAGTCACCAGCGAGACGAGAATACTCTCTGCCTGGACAGAAATTCCTGCATCTCTTTACAGGTTAATAAATATTTTCAAGATATTTACAGCTGAATAGGTTATGTTACAACATGGTTACCAATAAAAGTTACAACATAATTACCACATAGGCTAATGTTACAACATGGTTACCAATAAAAGTTACAACATAATTACCACATAGGCTAATGTTACAACATGGTTACCAATAAAAGTTACAACATAATTACCACATAGGCTAATGTTACAACATGATTACCAGTAAAACAACACAACTGCCACGTAGGCTAATGTTACAGTATGGTTACTAATAAACATTACAACACAGCTACAATGAAAGCTAATGTTACACCATGGTTACCAAACAAAAGTTGCAACACAACTACAATGTAGGCTAATAATACAACACAGTTAACGATGGTGAACATGTAACATTTATTTTATGACTGAAATTACAAAATGGCCATCAGTTGTAAACATGTATAATACAATCATCACTGACCATCAGTGAACATGTAAAGAAAAATGCACAGACTGGCTACTGAGGAGCTCAGTAACATATCACAAGAATTTTTTGTCATATCTTGAATGCCCAGTTGCTGGATTAAATGATTTTCAGACTGGTGTATGGAAGGTTCTCTGGCCAAATGGATTTTCAAAATATTTGTCAGTTGTATCATATGTTATCATGCACACCACAAAAACAAAGAAATCATCGTCTAAAACTTTATTAACATGACTTTTTTTTTTTTTTGCTTAATTTCATACACTTTTCTGTTTCATGCCAATATATACTGTAGATTTTATGCTGATGTAAACTATAAATGTTCACTTTAAAGGTAAGACACCCACTGAAATCTATGTTCTTTATATACAGAGTAAGCGGCTGCCACAAACTATAAAATTATGTCCTTAGCTGGCCAACAAAAGTTATAAATTATAAATCTTGTGTGTAAAACTAAGCTGTAATGCAAAATCTATAAATGTACGTCCTATCTGTAAACTTAATATGCCTAACACAAGCCATAAATGTATGGATCTAAGCAGGCCAGCACTCTAGATTATCAGGTGGAGTACATCCCTCACACAAGTGTTTCAGCAAATATACATATATATATATCTTATGTAAGCAAAATATAAGTTCCTACAAAACTCTCATACAAAGCTAATGGAAGGAAAATCATTTTATTTTCTCTTTACTGTCACTGAACAAAGCTCTTATGTTTTTTTCCCTGATTCTTTTTTGTTCTAAATTTTTTTGTAAACTACCCCACCAGCCCCCTCACCCATCCAAATTCTCTCCATCCACTTCTGTTTGAGGCACCTTCACCCATCCAAATTCTCTCCATCCACTTCTGTTTGAGGCACCTTCACCCATCCAAATTCTCTCCATTCTGTTTGAGACACCTTCACCCATCCAAATTCTCTCCATTCTGTTTGAGACACCTTCACCCATCCAAATTCTCTCCATCCACTTCTGTTTGAGGCACCTTCACCCATCCAAATTCTCTCCATCCACTTCTGTTTGAGGCACCTTCACCCATCCAAATTCTCTCTATCCACTTCTGTTTGAGGCACCTTCACCCATCCAAATTCTCTCCATCCACTTCTGTTTGAGACACCTTCACCCATCCAAATTCTCTCCATCCACTTCTGTTTGAGACACCTTCACCCATCCAAATTCTCTCCATCCACTTCTGTTTGAGACACCTTCACCCATCCAAATTCTCTCCACCCACTTCTGTTTGAGACACCTTCACCCATCCAAATTCTCTCCATCCACTTCTGTTTGAGACACCCCCTCACCCATCCAAATTCTCTCCATCCACTTCTGTTTGAGACACCTTCACCCATCCAAAATCTCTCTATCTACTTCTGTTTGAGACCCTGAAGTACATGTGCTGGTGTATGCATGAATAGTTTGTGGGTATAAGAAGATAGATAAATTCACCTCAGTGATATACAACAAATGATAGGAAAGAAGATAAATAAATTCACCTCAGTGATATACAACAAATGATAGGAAAAGAAGATAAATAAATTCACCTCAGTGATATACAACAAATGATAGGAAAAGAAGAGACAATATAAATTCACCTCAGTGCCATACAACAAATGATAAGAAAAGAAGAGAAAATATAAATTCACCTCAGTCCCATACAACAAATGATAGGAAAAGAAGAGAAAATATAAATTCACCTCAGTCCCATACAACAAATGATAGGAAAAGAAGAGAAAATATAAATTCACCTCAGTCCCATACAACAAATGATAGGAAAAGAAGAGAAAATATACATTCACCTCAGTCCCATACAACAAATGATAGGAAAAGAAGAGAAAATATAAATTCACCTCAGTCCCATACAACAAATGATAGGAAAAGAAGAGAAAATATAAATTCACCACTGCATCTGAGAGTGCAGTGTGTTGAAGTATTGTGAATGTTTAAATGATTTGTGATATCAGTCTGACTGTGTGATAGTAAAGAAGGGATAGGCAAAGGAGAGAGAGGGATACAAAGGTTGTCAAGCCTAGAAAAGGGTAGATGATTTGTAATATAGTGCAGTGAAGGGCCTAGAATATCAGTTGCAGTTGAGTAAAGAGTAGAAACAGGAAAGGTTAAGTGTAGTTGAATTTTTAGTTTAAGCCATATGGTTCCAGTATCTCATGTTCCTGCATGTAGCGGTTCTCAAGTGACAGGAGGCTTCTGTTATCACAGTGACATTGTATGATAGCAGTTACTAGGAATTCAGACTTGCCTCTGTGCTTGGGGCCATTGAAATGATCAGAGACTTGCTTAGAACCATACTGAGAGATATCTTAAAGACGTTTCTGCATTCGGTCACCTAATCAGAGACTAGGCTCTCCAGTGTGCAAAAAGTGTAGGATAACCACTACATACAGGAATATGGGACACTTGAACCACACAGTGTGAACTTGAAATTCAGCTATACTTAACTTTTCCTTTCTTCACAGTCATTTCCCTAAGTTCTCATCAAGTTTTGTTAACTGCAGCTGATTACAAACCCTCTACCCCAACTACATTCATTTGTTCCATCCACCTCTTCTCAACGTGACAACCATTGTATCCGTCTCCTTTCCCTACCCCCTTCTTACTACCAACCAGTCAGACTGGTTTCACAAGTCTTCAGTTAAACATTCACAATACCTCACCACTAAAAAACCTGAAAGCTCTACTCAGTGGTTCTCAGACTTTTCAGGCTACTTTCTAGGCCATACTCCCAGCACGTCCCCAGTTATTTTTTTTTTTACTTAGTGGGCTCTGATGACCTTGCCACTCCCTTCTCCCCCACAACCGTCCACCAAATCTTTCCACTGGTGTGGTGGCACAGTTCACTTTGGAAACCATTCATTTAACTGAACTCATATGGAAGTGAAAAGTTTTCTCTATTTTCCTTTATCAACAGAAGATGATTTATTAGATGCTGAGATTCATGAAAATATCTCATTTTCCATTTGAAGGTTTTCTCTCTTCTTTCTGTTTTAAAATGTGTGGGAAGATTTCTCCTTTCCAGGGAGATAAGTATAAAGAGTTTAGCCAGAGTTAGATTTCCTGAACTCTGTTACACTGATGCTGACAAGACAAGCTCACTGAGTATAGCAAAACTTTGAAATCTAAGAAATGAAACAAATGACATGTCAGAATAAATAAGAAGACTACAAGTAAATACAGTAGCTTACAATAGCAACAACTATTAAAATATATAACTTAAGAAATGCAACAAAACCTGGCACATCAACATCTCTCCACATGGATCCACAGTTGTATTCTTTAAAAATGAGCACAGACATTGAAGTTGATTCCGTGAAGAATCGTAAAACACTTTCAAAATGTAAGTTGTTAAAGCTGCACATGGCTTCTGACAAAAGCTGACGGATATTCTGACAGAAGCTGACTGTAGTTTATCAATGGATATTCTGACAGAAGCTGACTGTAGTTTATCAATGGATATTCTGACAGAAGCTGACTGTAGTTTATCAATGGATATTCTGACAGAAGCTGACTGTAGTTTATCAATGGATATTCTGACAGAAGCTGACTAGTTTACCAGCAGATATTCTGACAAAGGCTGACTAGTTTACCAGCAGATATTCTGACAGAAGCTGACTAGTTTACCAGCAGATATTCTGACAGAAGCTGACTAGTTTACCAGCAGATATTCTGACAGAAGCTGACTAGTTTACCAGCAGATATTCTGACAAAGGCTGACTAGTTTACCAGCAGATATTCTGACAGAAGCTGACTGTAGTTTATCAATGGATATTCTGACAGAAGCTGACTAGTTTACCAGCAGATATTCTGACAAAGGCTGACTAGTTTACCAGCAGATATTCTGACAGAAGCTGACTGTAGTTTATCAATGGATATTCTGACAGAAGCTGACTAGTTTACCAGCAGATATTCTGACAGAAGCTGACTAGTTTACCAGCAGATATTCTGACAGAAGCTGACTAGTTTACCAGCAGATATTCTGACAGAAGCTGACTAGTTTACCAGCAGATATTCTGACAGAAGCTGACCATTGGTCTTTCTGTGACACTGATGAAATACTGCTTCTTATTTCATTGCTGGTGGACTTAGCAAGAAAGGCCTACATTCACATTTCACTATCTCTTACCCTACATCCAAAACATTTATGAGAACTTTGTTGTTTGATGGTTGTGTTTATATAATAACACCAGATTTATCACAAAATCAGCTGTGTCTTCACAATAACTTCAGTTTTTATGGAGAAGTGGGCTGTGTCTATATGATGAGTTCAGTTTTATCAAGTTAGCTGCCCCCATAAAGTACTGTCAGATTCATCAAGAAGTAATATGTGACTACACAATAACCTCAGGTTCATCAAGAAGAGATCTGGACAACTGAATGTTGATGTCTTTTTTGTTGTTCTTTTTAGGCCGAGCTCTGTATTCCTGAATATCATTGAGATCAGGGGAGGAGTCACCTTCAGTAAAGTGACGCCTCGGATTTTTATCATACTTTTCTACATCAATATCGTGGAGCTCTTCTGTTGGAACAGCTATGGGAATTCCTCTTTTGTCACCAGAGGAGAAGAGTGGATTGCGGTATCGCCGTATGTTGTCCTGGTTCTCGTTATTTGCTGCTGTCTGTGTGCTAGCAAGATATTCCTCGCGTAGATCCCGTCGCCTCCTCTGAACACGATGGTGCCATATGATGAGAATAATCACACACGTGACACCTAGAACTGCAATCACCGAACACAGAGCTGGCACCAGATAAGTTACTCCTGAGGAAGAAGTTTTGTTTACAAGATAATATATTGTAGACACACATGAAAGTTGGTTTTGTTTACAAGAAAATATATTGTAGACACACATGACAGCTGGTTTTGTTTACAAGAAAATATATTGTAGACACACATGACAGCTGGTTTTGTTTACAAGAAAATATATTGTAGACACACATGACAGCTGGTTTTGTTAGAAGGAAATATACTGTAGAGACACATGACAGCTGGTTTTGTTAGAAGGAAATGCATTCAGACATTAAAAAAAAAACAAAATTGCATGCTTTTGTTTTGTGTGTGTGCATGCACGCACATGCTCTTTAGATGTTAGAAAAAGAAAAATACTAAGAGAATGAATGTGATGTGATTTAAATAACAAACTCCAGTGGGACAAGCAACTCTTTAGTCAAGAGAGGACAATACACTATCACTTCTACCACCTGGCACCCCATGAAAAAGATGCTTGATATGTCTGGTCTTTTATGTCTTTGCTGTTCATGTCTAGTCTTTAATGTTTGTATCTAGTCTTAAGTGTCAATATCTCTTCTTTACTGTCCATATCAGGCCTCTGCTACAGCTTATAGTTCTAGAGAATCATCCTATAATAACAAATGAATTAGATTAAGTGGAAGTTTTCCCTCAAGAATAAAACTTGACCTTTGTCTATGACATTTTCTCTAAGTTATTTTATACTTGCTTGTACTATCTCCCTGTAATTGTGAGCTGGTGCTCTTTGCAGTCGATGCTGTATTGGTGTGGGGTGGGTTATGGCAGTTACTTTTTCAATCCTGGAGTACAGCTAAAAAACGGGGGTGTGTGATGCTTCTTTAGCAGACTCCACTACCATGGTGATCCCTGCCTAATAGCCAGACTATACCTGTTACTGGGGGTACCAAGAGTGAGGTGGGATAGGGTCTTGGTCAGCTATGTTTGGCTAACCCTCACTCTAGCACCAGCTATGGATCGCCGATTGGCTCATCTTCACCCCTAAGTTCTTCTATAATACAAAAATTTGCATTTTTACCTTCTTCATCTGCCTCACTAGCTGCTGTTTCTAGCCTAATTTCCATGACCGCAGCAAGAGCGCTGCTGTTTGCCTGCTTGTGTGATAAGACTGTCGCCATTTTATCAAGTGCCTGACTTACAGTGCTCTTTGCTCGATCATCTCCACTGTCAAGTTTGGCCGACTGTAAAAATAACAACAATTTCCACGTAATTACAAATGAAACCTTCTCTGTATGAAGTATCATAAGCATATAAGTTTGTGGAAGTAAATAATCATCCCAATCTGTTCTAGTTTCCTGTCTCCCATCTTATATTTGCTGTTCTTTGAAAAACTCACGTAAGTTCAAAATGATTGACACACAGCTCTGTCTGTACTTAATTTTTAATTTTTTTTTTTTTCAAAAATACTTTCAAACATAACCAGCTACCGCTGGACATGTGGGGCTCACCAGAGTTATCTCAAGAGAGTCATGTTCTTGAGGCTGAAGTGCACACATGACAAACAGAGTATCCTGATTAGCCACTCCCTTCAGCTGCGGCAGCTGCCTCAGGCTGGTACAAACACTTTCAACAGATATTCCCTGGAAGTAAGAAACATGTATGACCCTTTCAGTAAAGAAATAACATACACATAATCTTCTCTCTAAACAGAAACAGCAAACACATATAGTCCTTTCTCACTAAATAACCTATACATATGATCTTTCAAAACATATTAACATACACATATAGTCCTCTAAGTAGGAAGGTCACTGCTCAGTCAAACAAAATGTCTCATATGCAGCAGGCACTGAAGGTCATGACCTGAAAGGAAGTTTGATCATTTGTTTCTCTACTAGAAATATTGGTACACAATTTTCACCATTTCACTTTCACTCATTATCATAGACATCATTTTGCAAATATTTTTCTTTTAACCTTTTCATCTTATTTATGTGCTTATTGCTCATTATTTCTGTGCTTGTTATCCAACGTCTGCATCAGATGTCAATCATTCACATGTAATAACTTTTGTTATAGCTGAAAAAAATTTGTTACAGCTGAAATTTTTAATGTGTGATTGTCCAATATTTGTTTCTTGTTGAAAGGCTTAATTCATGTGACTGTAAAAACTGTGATTTCTGTCAGTTGAACCAGTTTCTGTACTGTGATTTCTGTCAGTTGAACCAGTCTCTGTACTGTGATCTCTGTCAGCTGAACCAGTCTTTGTACTGTGGTCTCTGTCAACTGAACTAATCTCTGTACTGTGATCTTTGTCAGATGAACCAGTCT
Organism: Achatina immaculata; assembly: GCA_009760885.1. Taxonomy (NCBI): domain Eukaryota; kingdom Metazoa; phylum Mollusca; class Gastropoda; order Stylommatophora; family Achatinidae; genus Lissachatina; species Lissachatina immaculata. Next base: position 28,303,995 of record CM019718.1, read on the forward strand.
CTGTACTGTGATCTCTGTCAGCTGAACCAGTCTTTGTACTGTGGTCTCTGTCAACTGAACTAATCTCTGTACTGTGATCTTTGTCAGATGAACCAGTCTCTGTACTGTGATCTCTGTCAGCTGAACTAATCTCTGTACTGTGGTCTCTTTCAGCTGAACCAGTCTCTGTACTGTGGTCTCTGTCAGCTGAACCAGTCTCTGTACTGTGATCTCTGTCAGCTGAACTAATCTCTGTACTGTGATCTCTGTCAACTGAACTAATCTCTGTACTGTGATCTCTGTCAACTGAACTAGTCTTTGTACTGTGATCTCTGTCAACTGAACCAGTCTCTGTACTGTGATCTCTGTCAACTGAACCAGTCTCTGTACTGTGATCTCTGTCAGCTGAACCAGTCTCTGTACCATGAAGTCTTGTCAGCTGAACCAGTCTCTGTACCATGAAGTCTTGTCAGCTGAACCAGTCTCTCTACCATGAAGTCTTGTCAGCTGAACCAGTCTCTATACCATGAAGTCTTGTCAACTGAACCAGTCTCTATACCATGAAGTCTTGTCAGCTGAACCAGTCTCTATACCATGAAGTCTTGTCAGCTGAACCAGTCTCTATACCATGAAGTCTTGTCAGCTGAACCAGTCTCTATACCATGAAGTCTTGTCAGCTGAACCAGTCTCTATACCATGAAGTCTTGTCAACTGAACCAGTCTCTATACCATGAAGTCTTGTCAACTGAACCAGTCTCTATACCATGAAGTCTTGTCAACTGAACCAGTCTCTATACCATGAAGTCTTGTCAACTGAACCAGTGTCTGCTCATTTTGTATCTCATTATTATTTATATTAAGTATATGTTTGGACAACTCACTACCAAAAATAGCACTGAGGTGGACACCACAGGGGAACAGAAGTAAGGGTAGACCAAAAGAGACATGGAGAAGAACAACAGAAAGGATGTTGAGCAATAGAAGGCTCACCTGGGCAAGAGCAGAAAAAAAGGCGAAGGACAGGCATTTGTGGAAAACCCTTGCGGAAGCCCCATGTGCCCTGGGCACTTAAGGTTCAGAGAGAGAGATATGTTTGGAAAAACACCATCATCATGTTTCATGTCAATATCACTTTGTGTCAACTTTGGTGTTTTGGGGTATTTTATTTCTTGTTCTTTCCGAAGCCACTTTGTCAGCATGACATTATATTTTTGTCTAACTCCTTTTTTTCAGTGAATGTCAAGTTTTTAACAAATGTCTTTACTTGGCACGCCTGAAGAATCTGAACTGATCGATTAGGTTCACATAAAATTCTGTGCCCAAAATTCTAGACTAGTGTGAAAGGAAAAAGTGATATAAAAAACCAGTAGCTTAGAAACAAACAGGACTTTCATCTCTGGATCATGTGTTTCCAAACACCACCAAAGTCTTTGCCAGTGCTACCTAAGCTTTGCCTCAATAACAAGCTTCCTTATCACAGTGCATTACCCTTGTCTTGCTCCAATACCAAGCTTCCTTATCACAGTGCACTACCCCTATCTTGCTCCAATATCAAGCTTCCTTATCACAGTGCACTACCCCTATCTTGCTCCAATATCAAGCTTCTTTATCACAGTACACTACCCTTGTCTTGCTCCAATATCAAGCTTTCTTATCACAGTGAACTACCTTTGTCTTGCTCCAATACCAAGTTCCTTATCACAGTGCACTACCCCTATCTTGCTCCAATATCAAGCTTCTTTATCACAGTGCACTACCCTTGTCTTGCTCCAATACCAAGCTTCCTTATCACAGTGCATTACCCTTGTCTTGCTCCAATACCAAGCTTCTTTATCACAGTGCACTACCCTTGTCTTGCTCCAATATCAAGCTTCTTTATCAAAGTGCACTACCCTTGTCTTGCTCCAATATCAAGCTTCCTTATCACAGTGCACTACCCTTGTCTTGCTCCAATACCAAGCTTCCTTATCACAGTGCACTACCCCTATCTTGCTCCAATATCAAGCTTCTTTATCACAGTGCACTACCCTTGTCTTGCTCCAATACCAAGCTTCCTTATCACAGTGCATTACCCTTGTCTTGCTCCAATACCAAGCTTCTTTATCACAGTGCACTACCCTTGTCTTGCTCCAATATCAAGCTTCTTTATCAAAGTGCACTACCCTTGTCTTGCTCCAATATCAAGCTTCCTTATCACAGTGCACTACCCTTGTCTTGCTCCAATACCAAGCTTCCTTATCACAGTACACTACCCCTATCTTGCTCCAATATCAAGCTTCTTTATCACAGTACACTACCCTTGTCTTGCTCCAATATCAAGCTTCCTTATCACAGTGCACTACCCCTGTCTTGCTCCAATACCAAGCTTCCTTATCACAGTGCACTACCCATATCTTGCTCCAATATCAAGCTTCTTTATCACAGTGCACTACCCTTGTCTTGCTCCAATATCAAACTTCCTTATCACCATGCACTACCCCTATCTTTCTCAATACTAAGCTTCCTTATCACAGTGCACTACCCTTGTCTTGCTCAAATACCAAGCTTTCTTATCATAGTGCACTACCCCTGTCTTGTTCCAATACCAAGCTACCTTATCCAGTGCACTAGTCCTATCTTGCTCCAATACCAAGCTTATTTATCACAGTGCACTACCATATCTTGCTTCAATACCAAGCTACCTTATCACAGTGCACTAGCCCTATCTTGCTTCAATACCAAGCTACCTTATCACAGTGCACTACCCCTATCTTGCTCCAATATCAAGCTACCTTATCCCAGTGCATTACCCCTATCTTGCTCCAGTACCAAGCTTCCTTATCACAGTGCACTACCCCTATCTTGCTCCAATATCAAGCTTCCTTATCACAGTGCATTACCCTTGTCTTGCTCCAATACCAAGCTTCTTTATCACAGTGCACTACCCTTGTCTTCTTCCAATACCAAGCTTCCTTATCACAGTGCATTACCCTTGTCTTGCACCAATATCAAGCTTCTTTATCACAGTGCACTACCCTTGTCTTGCTCAAATACCAAGCTTCCTTATCACAGTGCACTACCCTTGTCTTGCTCCAATATCAAGCTTCCTTATCACAATGCACTACTCTTGTCTTGCTCCAATACCAAGCTTCCTTATCACAGTGCACTACCCCTATCTTGTTCCAATACCAAGCTACCTTATCCAGTGCACTAGTCCTATCTTGCTCAAATACCAAGCTTATTTATCACAGTGCACTACCCTATCTTGCTTCAATACCAAGCTACCTTATCCAGTGCAGTAGCCCTATCTTGCTTCAATACCAAGCTACCTTATCACAGTGCACTACCCTTATCTTGCTCCAATATCAAGCTTCCTTATCACAGTGCATTACCTTTGTCTTGCTCCAATACCAAGCTTCCTTATCACAGTGCACTACCTGTCTTGCTCCAATACCAAGCTTCCTTATCACAGTGCATTACCCTTGTCTTGCACCAATATCAAGCTTCTTTATCACAGTGCACTACCCTTGTCTTGCTGAAATACCAAGCTTATCACAGTGCACTACCCATATCTTGCTCCAATATCAAGCTTCCTTATCACAGTGCACTACCCTTGTCTTGCTCCAATATCAAGCTTCCTTATCACAGTGCACTACCCCTGTCTTGCTCCAATACCAAGCTTCCTTATCACAGTGCATTACCCTTGTCTTGCACCAATATCAAGCTTCTTTATCACAGTGCACTACCCTTGTCTTGCTGAAATACCAAGCTTCTTTATCACAGTGCACTTCCCATATCTTGCTCCAATATCAAGCTTCCTTATCACAGTGCACTACCCTTGTCTTGCTCCAATATCAAGCTTCCTTATCACAGTGCACTACCCTTGTCTTGCTCAAATACCAAGCTTCCTTATCACAGTGCACTACCCTTATCTTGCTCCAATACCAAGCTTATTTATCACAGTGCACTACCCTATCTTGCTTCAATACCAAGCTACCTTATCCAGTGCACTACCCCTATCTTGCTCCAATACCAAGCTTCCTTATCACAGTGCACTACCCCTATCTTGCTCCAATACCAAGCTTCCTTATCACAGTGCACTACCCCTATCTTGTTCCAATACCAAGCTACCTTATCCAGTGCACTAGTCCTATCTTGCTTCAATACCAAGCTTATTTATCACAGTGCACTATCCCTATCTTGCTCCAATACCAAGCTACCTTATCCCAGTGCATTACCCCTATCTTGCTCCAATACCAAGCTACCTTATCCCAGTGCACTATCCCTATCTTGCTTCAGTATTATTCATGTCTTGTCTCAGTACCATCCATGTCTTGTCTCAGTACCATCCATGTCTTATCTCAGTACCATCCATGTCTTGTCTCAGTACCATCTATGTCTTGTCTCAGTACCATCCATGTCTTGTCTCAGTACCATCCATGTCTTGTCTCAGTACCATCTATGTCTTGTCTCAGTACTACTTATCTTGTCTCTGCCACTCCTATCTTGCTCCTGTCTTGGCCTTAAACACTTCTTTGTCTTGCCCCAGTACCACTTTTGTCTTGTCTCAGTACTACTTTTATCTTGTCCCAGTACTACTTTTGTCTTGTCCCAGTACTACTTTTGTCTTGTCCCAGTACCACTTTTGTCTTGTCTCAGTACTACTTTTGTCTTGTCCCAGTACCACTTTTGTCTTGTCCCAGTACTACCTTTGTTTTGTCCTAGTACACCTTTGTCTTGTCCTAGTACCACCTTTGTCTTGTCCTAGTACCACCTTTGTCTTGTCCCAGTACCACCTTTGTCTTGTCCTAGTACCACTTTTGTCTTGTCCCAGTACCACCTTTGACTTGTCCCAGTACCACCTTTGTCTCATCCTAGTACCACCTTTGTCTTGTCCCAGTACCACCTTTGTCTTGTCCTAGTACCACCTTTGTCTTGTCCTAGTACCACCTTTGTCTTGTCCCAGTACTACCTTTGTCTTGTCCCAGTACCACCTTTGTCTTGTCCCAGTACCACCTTTGCCTTGTCCCAGTACTGCCTTTGTCTTGTCCCAGTACTAACTTTGTCTTGTCCCACTACTACCTTTGTCTTGTCCAAAGTTTTTCCTCTTTTTAAATCTGGACAGACTAGTGACCTCTCACACTATAGACCCATATCCATTCTGTCATCACTATCAAAACCTCTTGAAAAGCATATACAAAAGTTAACACTGCTCCACATGCCAGAAAACTATCTACTAATATACAGTCAGTCAGGTTTTAGACCAAATTATTCCTGCCACACAGCATTGACTAAAATGACAGAAAGCTGGCTGTCTAATATAAATGATGACAAATTGTGTGGTGCTGTCTTTGTTGATTTTAAGAAAGCCTTCGATATGATTGATCATGAAATTCTTGCAAAAAAGCTGGAAGGCTATAGATTACACCCTGACCTAACAAAATGTATTACATCTTTTCTCTCAGGTAGAAAACAAGTAGTTTGCTTTAGAAACAAAATATCTGACTCGTCTGTGGTTGATACCGGTACTCCTCAAGGCTCCATTCTTGGTCCTCTTCTCTTTGCTATCTATATTAACGACCTACCACTACATTTAAAGCACTCTTCATGTGATCTTTTCGCTGACGACTGTACTGTTTACAATAGTGAATATGACATCAATAAACTACAGACAACGCTCCAAAATGATATAAACAGTTTGATTAAATGGAGTAATAAAAATGGTATGTTGATAAACACCAACAAAACAAAATCCATGCTCATCACTACAAGACAGAAACTGCAAAATGCAACAAAAACTTCACTACAGCTTTGTGCTGGGACTAAGGCAATAGAAAATGTTCATGAACATAAAACCCTAGGACTCATCACTGATCAGCATTTAACTTGGAATTCTCACGTACATAACCTAACAAATTTGATTGCACAGAAAGTTTACCAATTAGCCAAAATTAAACATTTTATCGACAAAGACACAAGAAAAATAAACTACATATCACACATACAAACACACTTAGATTACTGTTCCACAATCTGGGATGGATGCTCAGTCTCAAACACAAAAAGGCTCCACTCGCTTCACAAGCGAGCATTAAATCTGATTTGTGACAAACACCCAGTACAGACTGTAGATCAACACAAACAACTCAAAATTCTACCCCTCAAAAATAGAATCATTTTTAACAAAGTTAAGTTTGTTCACAGAATTCTGTCACACAATGCTCCGTCTTACTTGTGGTCACTGTTTACGTATAACACTAAACATAGCCAGCGTTTAAAAAACTGTCTTCTTCCTAAACCCAGGATTGATCTGTACAAGAAAAGCCTTGCATACTCTGCAGTACAGCTCTGGAACACCTCCCCTACAATTTAAAATCCATTGGTAATACTTCATCCTTTAACTCAAACCTGTTTCATTATTTACTGGCTTGTAATTATATGCCTCCATAAAATAGCCAGCACTCTCTCAACACGTGACTCATAAACCATCAAGTACTTCAATGACATAGTTAGAAAAGCAACTTGTTAGATATTGTTAGAAATTATTTTAATGTTTGTTAAAAAAAAAACATATGTTAGAAGATCTGTATTTACAATGTATTTTTGTTTATGTATATGTCTGCGTGTGTATGTGTGCGTGAGTGCTATTTTATTAGGTTAATTACTTCTTCTCTTTTACCTTGAATGTAGTAGTTAAATCTTAAAGTAAGAGAACAAATATTGTAGAATTAAACCTCGAAAAAATCGTAGACAAAGCACTTTAGTGAGACGTGAGAGAAAGAAAAATCACAAGAGAATTACCTGGGATTCGAACACGGACTCCGGTAGGACGAGCAGCCGTCTAGCCACGAGAGAACTTATACACGTCTCACTAAAGTGCTTTGTCTACGATTTTTTCGAGGTTTAATCCTACAATATTTGTTCTCTTACTTTACCGTACCAAAACCTCGTAGTTTCCTATTTATAAAAAATTGTTAGTTAAATCTTACACTCTTTTGATATGTTTTTCCTAATTTAATTTGTATTTTTGTACTAAATCAAGTGTGTGGGAAGAATGAAAGATGGAGTGATGAAGGGCAGAATGTAAGACGGGCCTGCGTGCCCAATTCTTTACCCTTGAAAAATAAAGATTATTCATTCATTCATTCATTGTCCCACTACTACCTTTGTCTTGTCCCAGTACCACCTTTGCCTTGTCCCAGTACTACCTTTGCCTTGTCCTAGTACTACCTTTGCCTTGTCCTAGTACTACCTTTGCCTTGTCCTAGTACTACCTTTGTCTTGTCCTAGTACTACCTTTGCCTTGTCCTAGTACTACCTTTGTCTTGTCCCAGTACCACCTTTGCCTTGTCCTAGTACTACCTTTGTCTTGTCCTAGTACTACCTTTGTCTTGTCCTAGTACTACCTTTGTCTTGTCCTAGTACTACCTTTGTCTTGTCCCTATGCTATCCCTTCTTTGCCCCATACCACCCTAGTTAGAATATTAGATCTGTAGAAGGTGGAAAGATTTGTCTCTGGTAGACCACGAGGATCTTCTACCTTTTTCTTGTCTAATTTTTGTACCTGAAATGTGGAGCATGACAATATCCAAAGAGAAATATGAGAAAAGTTCACAGAATTACCAGTGGCATTTTTGTTTTATCAAAGATAAGTATGATTTTTGCACAGTTGCTGCCTAAGTGAGCCTGGTTTGGAATGCAGGTCCAGTCTGAGCCCGGTCTTGGTATATCCTTGACAGACTGAATGTCACGACACTCCCCAAATGGTAAACAGGGCGGAGTTAAACAGGTCATGTGTGTTTGTATGACACAAGTTTGGTGAGCTTCACATTGGAACACTGGACTGGTTATGCTTGGCTGGTTAAGACAGTTCTTAGGGCCACACCACATCTGAAACAAGAATCAGCACAAGTTCAGCAGCGCCAGGAAACAGAGCATGCATGGGAAAAAAATAGATATCATTTATAGGATTTATACTTGGGGAAAACCATAAAACACAAAATGCTGTTGATTAATGGCAGCAGAACTGAAACTTCACTGAGTAACTCTTCCATGCAGAAAAACATGATAATGTATTAATAAGAGGGAGTTGTTAAGTTTTTGTCTTTTTATTCAAATGTTTTTGTTAACTGAGGTTATGTTACAAACTACCATAAATCTATAATGACAGCAGTCAGCAACAAAAAATTAAGATGGTTGGTGCAGTTAGCAAGAATGAATGACAGCTACTTGTATATCCATAAGGAAATAAAATATGGTGAACTTATGGAGGAAGTGAGATCAAAAGATAGAACAAAACTGAGATACAAGGACGTCTGTAAAACAAATGTGAAATATTACCCATCAGCCATTAAAAGTGACAGTAGCTGCATATGACATTTATATATACAGATGGAGTGCTGTAAAACTTTAAGAAAGAAATAAGAGTAGAAGGACACGTACTTACACATAAAGAGAGAAAACAATCTGACATATATTTTTAATCATGACAAACATTTTAGGAAAACACTCTTCAAGTGTGTGGACTGTTCTTACAAAAATAGAAAACAAAGAAAGCTTTTAGAAACTCACTTTCGTGCACTTGACCTGACCATTGTCACATCTGCAAGCATTACAATCATGCTCCCATGTTGTTCCGTCTGAAAATATACGACGACCATGCTCACATGACTTGGGTGCTGGCAACTGGCCAATTACTGAAAGAAAAATTTTTTTTCATGAAAATTTAATAGTTGAAAGATGATTTATATTTTAAAATAAATTTTAGTTTGTAAAGTCAACAGTCTTCAGCAGTTCTGTCTTCAGCATGTTCTGTCTTCAGCAGTTCTGTCTTCAGCAGTTTTATCTTCAGCAGTTCTGTCTTCAGCAGTTTTGTCTTCAGCAGTTCTGTCTTCAGCAGTTTTGTCTAAAGCAGTTCTGTCTTCAGCAGTTTTGTCTAAAGCAGTTCTGTCTTCAGCAGTTCTGTCTTCAGCAGTTCTGTCTTCAGCAGTTTTGTCTTCAGTAGTTTTGTCTTCAGCAGTTCTGTCTTCAGCAGGTCTGCAGTTCTGTCTTCAGCAGGTCTGCAGTTCTGTCTTCAGCAGTTTTGTCTTCAGCAGTTCTGTCTTCAGCAGTTCTGTCTTCAGCAGTTTTGTCTTCAGCAGTTCTGTCTTCAGCAGTTCTGTCTTTAGTAGTACTGTCTTCAATAGTTCTGTCTTCAGAAGTTCTGTCTTCAGTAGTTCTGTCTTTAGCAGTTTTGTCTTCAGCAGTTCTGTCTTCAGCAGTTTTATCTTCAGTAGTTTTGTCTTCAGCAGTTCTGTCTTCAGCAGGTCTGCAGTTCTGTCTTCAGCAGTTTTGTCTTCAGCAGTTCTGTCTTCAGCAGTTTTGTCTTCAGCAGTTTTGTCTTCAGCAGTTTTCTGTGACAACAAGGAACAGACTATGCTGTGACAACAAGGAACAGACTGTGCTGTGACAATAAGGAACAGACTGTGTTGTGACAACAAGGAACAGATTGTGTTGTGACAACAAGGAACAGATCCTGTTGTGACAACAAGGAACAGACTGTGCTGTGACAACAAGGAACAGACTGTGCTGTGACAACAAGGAACAGACTGTGCTGTGACAACAAAGAACAGACTGTGCTGTGACAACAAGGAACAGATTGTGTTGTGACAACAAGTTAAAGATTAAAGACATCACAATGAGCATATGCACAAGGTTATGACAATTTTAACTCAGTCTCTAGGAGAGTTGGTCCATTAAATGACTTATAGAGAAATGGCACACAGATGAATAAATTTAGCAAATATGATCACACAGATAAAATAACATCTATATTTGTCTTATCTACATCATGCCTGCAACCTCCTCTCTGTCATATGTCATTTGTTCAACACATCTCAGTCACATGTCATGAATTCACCACTTTTCAGTCAACTGATATGCTCAAAGTATTTCTCAGCCATGCATACAGTCCTTCTCTGATATATGTCACATGCACAGGTCTCTGTCATGCATCACACAACCCTCTCTGTTATATGTCATGCATAACACAACCCTCTCTGATATATGTCACATGCACAGTTCTATGTCATACATCACACAACCCTCTCTGTTATATGTCATGCATCACACACAACTCTCTGTTATATGTCATACATCACACAACCCTCTCTGTTATATGTCATGCATCACACACAACTCTCTGTTATGCCATGCATTACACAACTCTCTCTGTTATATGTTCATGCATCACACAACCCTCTCTGTTATATGTCACATGCACAGTTCTATGTCATGCATCACACAACCCTCTCTGTTATATGTCATACATCACACAACCCTCTCTGTTATATGTCATGCATCACACAACCCTCTCTGTTATTTGTCATGCATCACACAACCCTCTCTGTTATTTGTCATGCATCACACAACCCTCTCTGTTATATGTCACATGCACAGTTCTATGTCATGCATCACACAACCCTCTCTGTTATATGTCACATGCACAGTTCTATGTCATGCATCACACAACCCTCTCTGTTATATGTCATACATCACACAACCCTCTCTGTTATATGTCATTCATCACACAACCCTCTCTGTTATATGTCATGCACCCAAGCCCCCTCTATTATATATCACAGGCACAGAGATTCTCTCCTTCATACGCTACATAAACAATGCTCCTCTTTTGTGAGTAATGAGGAAAAGAATGAAGGGAAAGTTTTGAACTTGCCTGCCTCACAAAGAGAACCTGTTCTCCCAGGTGGACAGATGCACCTGAAGGAAGCAATGCCATCGATGCAGGTGCTGCCATATGTACAAGGATTTGATGCGCATTCATTGATGTCTGATTTGAAAAATTAATTGTTTTATGCCACATAAGCAGCATCGTGATATGAAAAACTCATAAAATAAGAACAGGAAATCTTCAGATAATCACATTTTCTTTTTTTTCAGTTTTAGTTTTTTATGTTATAAGGTTAATGAACTGGAATGTGCAGATTAAACCAGCCAAAGACACAAATTCTGAGATTGTGCTACCAAAGTGCAAAGGTAACAAACAAAAACTGTAACTGTTAACCTTCACCTTGACCCCATACCTAAGTGTTTCCATTTTCAGTTCTTTCTTTGTTTTATTCATTTCATATTGGGCTATTATAGAAGTAAACCTCCTGGCTGATGACTTTTCTTTCTTTAATGTCATTCTGGTTGGTTTTCTGAAGAAGACCTTCTCTGAAATATTGGTTGCTACTCATTGCAAAGTTTCTGCAAAAACTGTGACCGCTCTTTTCCACACTTTCATTGATAGACTTTAAAAACTACAACTATTAACTTTTGACCAAGTTTAACACTTGTAAATCGAAACACAGAAGGGTGGTTAGTAAAGAAGATTAAACAGAGTAAACTTATGTATTTCAGACATATAAAAAATCATAGGAGAGTTTGGAGAAGACAGTCTTGGAAGGGTCATTCATTCATTCATTAGCATGTCCCTTGCGGACCTTTGCCACCATAAAAGCTCTCTTGAAGGCCTCTCGGTTGTAAGCAAGATGGCCTCTCGGTTGTAAGCAAGATGCCCTGCTGCCGATGAATCCATTTGCAAATCATTGTCTTATTGCCATCTTCACCTTGGTCTTCCTCTCTTTCTTTTTACCAATATGTACCCTTCCAAGACTGTCTTCTCCAAACTCTCATGTTTAATATGATTGAAATACTTTAAGATTTCTCTGTTTTATGAAATCTTCATACATTTACATTATTTCGATGCATAATATGTATAATTTTATGCTGAAATACTTTGTTATTTCACTTTTCCAGCTGTACCCCCATACATATCAAGAACCCCACTTTTACTCTGGCAAAAATTGGAACGCCTGCGTTTCTTCCTGTGGCATCAGAAAAGTTAATCTTCTTTACTAACCAACTTTCATCAATATTAAGTTCTTAAAGTATGGATATATTTGTTTGTTTTTGTGTCCATGATATTTGATGGTCTCTTCTATAGCATTTACATTCAAAGGCACTTATATGTATCTCAGCTGTTTTGTGTCCAGGTCTCACAGGCATATTTTGTGATAGAAAAAACACAAATCCTTAAAAATCTAATTTTTGTAATTTTGGAAGGGCACATAATGGAAAAAAGAAAGAGAGGAAGACCAAAGCAAAGATGGCAACAAAGCACTGTTGATGATTTGTGAATGGATGCACTAGCAGCAGGACATCTTGCTTACAATTGAGAGGCCTTCAAGAGAGCTGTTAGGGAGGCAAAGTTCTGAAAGGTACATGCTAAGGAATGAATGAAAGAAAAATACTTCAAATTTTCATGAGTGACTATGAAAGTCAAATACAAAGAATTTTAAAATCAGTCTCTGAAAAGTCAGTTCCATTTTTGTAGCACAGAATTTGCCAGATTTACATGAACACTCCTTGATTATTATTATCACATGCTATGACACACAGCACTGGCTTCTCCATCTTCTTTGATCCTTGGCATTTCCAATCAGTTCAGATGCTTTTCCCTTCTCATCTCATTTGGTCAGTCCACATAGATATTTTCCTCTAGGCTTTCTCTTCCTTTTCCCATTGTATTTTCCAGTCCGTCCTAAGTTCTCTAACTTCTGTCTCTCATGACATGTCTAAGTTCTCTAACTTCTGTCTTCTCATGACATGTCTAAGTTCTCTAACTTCTCTCTTCTCATGACATGTCTAAGTTCTCAAACTTCTCTCTTCTCATGACATGTCTAAGTTCTCAAACTTCTGTCTTCTCATGACATGTCTAAGTTCTCAAACTTCTCTCTTCTCATGACATGTCTAAGTTCTCAAACTTCTCTCTTCTCATGACATGTCTAAGTTCTCTAACTTCTCTCTTCTCATGACATATCTAAGTTCTCAAACTTCTCTCTTCTCATGACATATCTAAGTTCTCAAACTTCTCTCTTCTCATGACATGTCTAAGTTCTCTAACTTCTATTTTCTCATGACATGTCTTTCTCTAACTTCTCTCTTCTCATGACATGTCTAAGTTCTCAAACTTCTATTTTCTCATGACATATCTAAGTTCTCAAACTTCTCTCTTCTCATGACATGTCTAAGTTCTCAAACTTCTCTCTTCTCATAATATGTATAATTTTATGCTGAAATACTTTGTTATTTCACTTTTCCAGCTGTACCCCCATACATATCAAGAACCCCACTTTTACTCTGGCAAAAATTGGAACGCCTGCGTTTCTTCCTGTGGCATCAGAAAAGTTAATCTTCTTTACTAACCAACTTTCATCAATATTAAGTTCTTAAAGTATGGATATATTTGTTTGTTTTTGTGTCCATGATATTTGATGGTCTCTTCTATAGCATTTACATTCAAAGGCACTTATATGTATCTCAGCTGTTTTGTGTCCAGGTCTCACAGGCATATTTTGTGATAGAAAAAACACAAATCCTTAAAAATCTAATTTTTGTAATTTTGGAAGGGCACATAATGGAAAAAAGAAAGAGAGGAAGACCAAAGCAAAGATGGCAACAAAGCACTGTTGATGATTTGTGAATGGATGCACTAGCAGCAGGACATCTTGCTTACAATTGAGAGGCCTTCAAGAGAGCTGTTAGGGAGGCAAAGTTCTGAAAGGTACATGCTAAGGAATGAATGAAAGAAAAATACTTCAAATTTTCATGAGTGACTATGAAAGTCAAATACAAAGAATTTTAAAATCAGTCTCTGAAAAGTCAGTTCCATTTTTGTAGCACAGAATTTGCCAGATTTACATGAACACTCCTTGATTATTATTATCACATGCTATGACACACAGCACTGGCTTCTCCATCTTCTTTGATCCTTGGCATTTCCAATCAGTTCAGATGCTTTTCCCTTCTCATCTCATTTGGTCAGTCCACATAGATATTTTCCTCTAGGCTTTCTCTTCCTTTTCCCATTGTATTTTCCAGTCCGTCCTAAGTTCTCTAACTTCTGTCTCTCATGACATGTCTAAGTTCTCTAACTTCTGTCTTCTCATGACATGTCTAAGTTCTCTAACTTCTCTCTTCTCATGACATGTCTAAGTTCTCAAACTTCTCTCTTCTCATGACATGTCTAAGTTCTCAAACTTCTGTCTTCTCATGACATGTCTAAGTTCTCAAACTTCTCTCTTCTCATGACATGTCTAAGTTCTCAAACTTCTCTCTTCTCATGACATGTCTAAGTTCTCTAACTTCTCTCTTCTCATGACATATCTAAGTTCTCAAACTTCTCTCTTCTCATGACATATCTAAGTTCTCAAACTTCTCTCTTCTCATGACATGTCTAAGTTCTCTAACTTCTATTTTCTCATGACATGTCTTTCTCTAACTTCTCTCTTCTCATGACATGTCTAAGTTCTCAAACTTCTATTTTCTCATGACATATCTAAGTTCTCAAACTTCTCTCTTCTCATGACATGTCTAAGTTCTCAAACTTCTCTCTTCTCATGACATGTCTAAGTTCTCAAACTTCTCTCTTCTCATGACATGTCTAAGTTCTCAAACTTCTCTCTTCTCATGACATGTCTAAGTTCTCAAACTTCTCTCTTCTCATGACATGTCTAAGTTCTCAAACTTCTCTCTTCTCATGACATGTCTAAGTTCTCAAACTTCTCTCTTCTCATGACATGTCTAAGTTCTCTGTCTTCTCATGACATGTCCAAGAAATTTTGACTGTCTTGTCGTATAATTTTAATTAATTTCCATTGTTCTGAAATTTCTTTGGGGATCTCTTCATTTTGTGTGTGTGTGTCTGTCCAGGGTATTTGTTGCAACTTTCTCCAAAACCACATCTCTGTTGATTCCAGTTTCTTTGTCATCTTTTTGTTGACAATCCAAGTTTCACAACCATACAACATTTATAGTTTCTATACAGCAATGTAATACTCTTTTTCTTACTTTTTGACAGATTTTCTTATTTTTTTTAGTACCTTCCTTATGCCATAAAAAAGCTGCCTTTGCCTTACCTATTTGTGATTTTATTTCATTTGTGCACTTGTCATCAGTTGTTATTGTTGTTCCAAGGTAACTGAATTTATTCATGTGTCAGTGTCTTCCTGTTTGAAAGGAAGTTGCACTTTGGCATGTTCGCTCTATTTGATCTTACCATCATTTCTGTCTTGTTTCTGTCTTGTTTCTGCCATGTCACTGTTTAGCTCTATGCCCCTTTTATTGCTCTCTTCAATAATCTTGTTCACTAGTTTTATCTCTATGCCCCTTTTATTGCTCTCTTCAATAATATTGTTCACTAGTTTTATCTCTATGCCCCTTTTATTGCTCTCTTCAATAATATTGTTCACTAGTTTTATCTCTATGCCCCTTTTATTGCTCTCTTCAATAATATTGTTCACTAGTTTTATCTCTATGCCCCTTTTATTGCTCTCTTCAATAATATTGTTCACTAGTTTTATCTCTATGCCCCTTTTATTGCTCTCTTCAATAATCTTGTTCACTAGTTTTATCTCTATGCCCCTTTTATTGCTCTCTTCAATAATATTGTTCACTAGTTTTATCTCTATGCCCCTTTTATTGCTCTCTTCAATAATCTTGTTCACTAGTTTTATCTCTATGCCCCTTTTATTGCTCTCTTCAATAATCTTGTTCACTAGTTTTATCTCTATGCCCATTTTATTGCTCTCTTCAATAATATTGTTCACTAGTTTTATCTCTATGCCCCTTTTATTGCTCTCTTCAATAATATTGTTCACTAGTTTTATCTCTATGCCCCTTTTATTGCTCTCTTCAATAATATTGTTCACTAGTTTTATCTCTATGCCCCTTTTATTGCTCTCTTCAATAATCTTGTTCACTAGTTTTATCTCTATGCCCCTTTTATTGCTCTCTTCAATAATCTTGTTCACTAGTTTTATCTCTATGCCCATTTTATTGCTCTCTTCAATAATATTGTTCACTAGTTTTAGCTCTTTGCCCCTTTTATTGCTCTCTTCAATAATCTTGTTCACTAGTTTTATCTCTATGCCCCTTTTATTGCTCTCTTCAATAATCTTGTTCACTAGTTTTATCTCTATGCCCCTTTTATTGCTCTCTTCAATAATATTGTTCACTAGTTTTATCTCTATGCCCCTTTTATTGCTCTCTTCAATAATCTTGTTCACTAGTTTTATCTCTATGCCCCTTTTATTGCTCTCTTCAATAATATTGTTCACTAGTTTTATCTCTATGCCCCTTTTATTGCTCTCTTCAATAATCTTGTTCACTAGTTTTATCTCTATGCCCCTTTTATTGCTCTCTTCAATAATCTTGTTCACTAGTTTTATCTCTATGCCCCTTTTATCGCTCTCTTCAATAATCTTGTTCACTAGTTTCTGAAAACTGCTTTCATTTTCTAGTACTAGAACAGTGTCATCAGAATGTTTCAGGTTTTTTATATTATGGCCTCCTATTTAATTTCTTGCACATTTTTAATGCCATTCATGATGTTTTCATTGTATAATGAGAAGAGATCAGGTGACAGTACACACTCTTGTCTTACATGTCATTTTATCTGCTGATACTCACCTATATCATTGTTCATGTTTATTGCTGCTCTTTGATTCCAGAACATAATTTTAATAATTCTCATATCTTTACCATCTGTACTAAGTTCTTCTAGCATTTGTATCATATCTTCATGTCTAACTCTGCCAAAAGCGTTCATGTAATCAATAAAACACAAGCATAAATCTTTGTTAACCTATAGAGATCATTCTTTTACAGTTCTTAATATAAAAACTGCACTAATTGTGACTTTTCCTTCAGCACTGCTTGAAGCTTCGTGAATTATTTATAGAACAAGAGCAAGTAACATCATAATACCTGACACTTAACTGATTTTGACTTACTAATACCTGGCACTTAACTGATTTTATCTTACTAATACCTGACACTTAACTGATTTTGTCTTACTAATACCTGACACTTAACTGATTCTGACTTACTAATACCTGGCACTTAACTGATTTTGTCTTACTAATACCTGACATTTAACTGATTTTGACTTACTAATACCTGACACTTAACTGATTTTGACTTACTAATTCTACAGTCTGGTCCCGAGAATCCCTGGGCGCAGTCACAGATGTACCAGTTGTCTCCATCTATACATGTACCACCATTGTAACTAGAAATGATAAATGTACCACCATTGTAACTAGAAATGATAAATGTACCACCATTGTAACTAGAAATGATAAATGTACCACCATTGTAACTAGAAATGATAAATGTACCACCACTGTAACTAGAAATGATAAATGTACCACCACTGTAACTAGAAATGATAAATGTACCACCACTGTAACTAGAAATGATAAATGTACCACCACTGTAACTAGAAATGATAAATGTACCACCATTGTAACTAGAAATGATAAATGTACCACCATTGTAACTAGAAATGATAAATGTACCACCATTGTAATTAGAAATGATAAATGTACCACTTATTACGAAGTAACTAGAAATGACAAATTTACCACTTGTTACAATTTATAACTTTATAACAGTGTAGCCAATAAAGACTAATAATAAAAAAAAATAAGCACAAATATAAAATATTTTGCTATATTATAAAACAGCAATGAATCTAACCATAAAAAGGTCAATAGAATAAGTAAAATTTTGGATAAATTTCATCAACTTTTTTAACACTGCAGTGAGGAAGTGTTTATACATTTACAATCAATTCACATCCCATTTAGGCAATGAACTTACTAATACCTGACACTTAACTGATTTTGACTTACTAATTCTACAGTCTGGTCCCGAGAATCCCTGGGCGCAGTCACAGATGTACCAGTTGTCTCCATCTATACATGTACCACCATTGTAACTAGAAATGATAAATGTACCACCATTGTAACTAGAAATGATAAATGTACCACCATTGTAACTAGAAATGATAAATGTACCACCATTGTAACTAGAAATGATAAATGTACCACCACTGTAACTAGAAATGATAAATGTACCACCACTGTAACTAGAAATGATAAATGTACCACCACTGTAACTAGAAATGATAAATGTACCACCACTGTAACTAGAAATGATAAATGTACCACCATTGTAACTAGAAATGATAAATGTACCACCATTGTAACTAGAAATGATAAATGTACCACCATTGTAATTAGAAATGATAAATGTACCACTTATTACGAAGTAACTAGAAATGACAAATTTACCACTTGTTACAATTTATAACTTTATAACAGTGTAGCCAATAAAGACTAATAATAAAAAAAAATAAGCACAAATATAAAATATTTTGCTATATTATAAAACAGCAATGAATCTAACCATAAAAAGGTCAATAGAATAAGTAAAATTTTGGATAAATTTCATCAACTTTTTTAACACTGCAGTGAGGAAGTGTTTATACATTTACAATCAATTCACATCCCATTTAGGCAATGAACTAACCAAAACAGAACAGCAACATCAAACAGCTGACTTCTGCTTTCTTTAGTTTGTGTTAAGTGAAAAACAGGCAGCATGACCAATACAAACATCAAAACAAGGATTTACACCATGAAACTAATATTTTAATCAATAGCTCAATTTATGTACAACTAAAACAACAGGTTCTATTTGTAAACATTTAACAAAAGCAACAAGATATGATGAAGCATAGCAAAGCTTTTAACTAAGATCTTAAAACAATGAATGTTCCATAAGCTAAATTGTCACAAAGGTAGCAATATGCCTTAATGAGATGATCCAAAATGTGTCAGTTTTATTTTGTCCAGTTTTGACTTTCAAAAAAAAATTATTGTCTGTCCCTGTGACCATAACAAACATGGCACTAGGCTTCACCTAGCAACTTCAGAATAGATTCTTCAGCTTGGCATTGCTAACAAGAGCAAGTGTGCTATATGGTAAACAACAAATAGTGAATAACAGAGTCAAGTTTTCAACTACATACCAGTGGTAGCAGAGTCAAGTTTTCAACAACACAGCAAGGGTAGCAGAGTCAAGTTTTCAACTACATACAAGGGGTAGCAGAGTAAAGTTTTCAACCACACACCAGGGGTAGCAGAGTCAAGTTTTCATAAAACACACCAGGGATAGCAGAATCAAGTTTTCAACAACACACCAGGGATAGCAGAGTCAAGTTTTCAACTACATACAAGGGGTAGATAGTCAAATTTTCAACCACACACCAGGGATTGCAGAGTAAAGTTTCAAACCACACACCAGAGGTAGCAGGTCAAGTTTTCAACTACACACCAGGGGTAGCAGAGTCAAGTTTTCAACAACACACCAGGGGTAGCAGAGTCAAGTTTTCAACCACACACCAGGGATTGCAGAGTAAAGTTTTCAACCACACACCAGAGGTATCAGGGTCAAGTTTTCAACTACACACCAGGGGTAGCAGAGTCAAGTTTTCAACCACACACCAGAGGTAGCAGAGTCAAGTTTTCAATTACATACCAGGGGTAGTACAGTCAAATTTTATACCAGGGGTAGCATAGTCAACTTTTCAACTACATACCAATGGTAGCAGAGTCAAGTTTTCAACCACACACCAGGGGTAACAGAGTCAAGTTTTTAACCACATACCAGGGTAGCAGAGTCAAGTTTTCAACCACATACCAGGGGTAGCAGAGTCAAGTTTTCAACCACATGCCAGAGGTAGCAGAGTCAAGTTTCAACCACATGCCAGAGGTAGCATAGTCAAGTTTTCAACCACACACCAGGGGTAACAGAGTCAAGTTTTTAACCACATACCAGGGGTAGCAGAGTCAAGTTTTCAACCACATACCAGGGGTAGCAGAGTCAAGTTTTCAACCACATGCCAGAGGTAGCAGAGTCAAGTTTCAACCACATGCCAGAGGTAGCATAGTCAAGTTTTCAACCACATACCAGGGGAAAGGGTTACAGTTGTTGATATTAATGCTGCAAGTTCGCCCTTCAAATCCGTCTCCACAAATACACGTGTAACTGTCGCCACTGTTCACACAAGTTCCTCGGTTTTGACAGGGGGAAGAATCACATGGCTTTCGTGTGGCTTAAAAAATAAGAAGTGATTGAAGATTAAAATGAAGATTAAATCAATTTCAATTACAAAAATAAAAGAACCAAATCAAAGAGAAATAATCCACCAGACGTACTCAGCTTTCACATTTTTTGCTGTTGCTTATTTGTTTCCTTCCTATTTTCCCTCCAACTTTTGTCAAATCTTCATATACCATCATTCAGTTTCATGGCAACACTTTGCTACCAGTCTGGATCTCAGTGGCATCTTTATAAAAGGTTGTGTTATACAATAAGTGAAATCTTCAGTAGGTTACTTAATTCTCAAAGTCTGCGGTGTCAAAGAGTGTGATGCTCTGTACCAAAAGTGGTACCAACCATTCATAAAACACCAGGAGTGTTTTGAAAAAATTCTTTCACTCAAAAATGGCATTTTTCTTCTGTCATTCATAAAACAAATGGCAGATATTCTCTGAGTTTAAAGTGTCAAGCAACTTACAGAGAGTTTGAAGGTGCAGTACAACTTACAAGTCTGACAAAATGTTCCTTTCCAGCCATCATTACACCTGCAGGAAAAGGTGTCTCCAAGATCTACACAAGTTCCTCCATTCAGGCAAGTCATAGCTTCACAGTGGCTGTTTCCTGGACAATTAAAATAAAGTATATACTGGTACACATTTCACCACAAACTACTGACAGCAAGATGAGAATGTATATGCACATTTCTCTCCAAATTCTACATCAAGATGACCATGGCATATTTCACTACAAAATATTGACTGGCTAGATTGCCAATGTACCACTCTCTGTGGTTCCCCTCCCTCCCTCCCTCCCTCTTTACAATCCACCTATCACAGACCACAAGTCTCCATTTAAACATTCTCCCACTCCATCACATTCACTTCTGAACATGGCTTCTTACAAGTCACAGCTTCTTACAAGTCACAGCTTCTTATAAGTCACAGCTAAGTGCTACATTTATTTATTTTTTTTTTTTCCTTTCCTATTTCTTACATAGCATTCATGTGAATTTATATTTTATCTTCTCTCTCTATTAGTTCATCCCGTGTGTTTTTCTATGATGAAAGTTCAAACCGAAATGTCACAACTGTGTGTTCATTAATTAATAAAGCTCTTCCTACCTTTTTCCTAGTTTATACAAAATATTGACATCAGGATGAACAAGAAACATGAACACAGTAATATTAAGATTGTATCTGGAACAGCATGCTTCGAAACCAGTCCCAAATATTTCAATGGCCCCAACCATTTCATGGCAAATCTGATTTTCTGGTGACAGCCATCAAACAATGTCACACAGATAACACAAGCCACCTAGCGCTTGAGAACCGCTGCATTCAGGATTATGGAACACTGGAACTACATGGGTTATACTTGCTATTCAGTTACACCTAACATTCTCCTCTTCAACAATTATAATCCCTCTCCACTAAGCTCCATTCCCTTCTCACTTGTTACACATAGTTCAGAACCTCCTCACAGCATCACATTACAATCCTTCTACCCTAATTATAATCATCTATTTCACCTTCTCCTGGCTAGGTTAACATTGTACCACTCTCTCTCTCCTCCACGGTTCCCCCACCCACCACCCCCAGTTACGACCCACCGACCACACATCACAGGTCTCCATTTTAACAGTCTCTACGCCCTGCCATGCCTATTTCTGACACACAGCGTCGGACAAGCCACATCTTCTTACAGTTGCAGCTAAGTGCTCTATTCATTATTATTTTTTTTTATATATAGCATTCATGTGAATCTATACTTTATCTCCTCTCTCTATTTCTTTGTCCTGTATGTTTTTGTATGATTAAGGCATTTATTATGAAATAATAATGACAGAAATCAAGAAAACAGGTCAAGATTGAAGGAAAGAAAGTAAACAACATCAGATATGCAGATAACACACAGAACTGACAGCAGAGAGTAGGAAAACCTTACAAAAAACTCCTAGACAAAGTCACAGATGACACAGAACTGATAGCAGAGAGTAGGAAAACCTTACAAAAAACTCCTAGACAAAGTCACAGATGACACAGAACTGACAGCAGAGAGTAGGAAAACCTTACAAAAAACTCCTAGACAAAGTCACAGATGACACAGAACTGACAGCAGAGAGTAGGAAAACCTTACAAAAAACTCCTAGACAAAGTCACAGAAGAAAGTGCAAAAAAAAGTGATATCCAAGAAAAAGAAAATACCAGAATGCAGAATTATAGTGTAGGGGAAGATATTAAAGCAGATCAATGGATACAAATATTTAGGTACAGTCTTAACATCTGATGGCAGGTGCCTGAAGAAATCAGCACCAAGATAGCAATGGCAAAGACAGCTTTTGGGAAAATGAATAACATATTAACAAATCAAAAACTGTCACTGAAAATAAGAAAGAGAGCTCTAAGATGCTCCTTAGAACCTTTTCTACTTTATGTGGTTGAAACATGGAACATGAATAAACAATTAGATCAAAGAATAAAGGCTAGTGAAATGTTCTTAAGAAGAATGCTTTGATTACCATGGACAGCCAGAAAGAAAAATGAAGAAGTATTGCTGCAGGCAAAAGAATCTCCCAAACTGATGCCATACATAAGATAAATACAAAGTTTCTCAAACACATCAGCAGACATGAAGGTCTCGAAAAGCTGGTCATGAGTGGAAAGGTAAATGGCAAAAGACAGAGAGAGTGAAGAAAACAGACAAACTTAGATGGCCTGACTGTATGGTTTAGTGTGAGAAGAAGACAGACAAACCTAGATAGCCTGACTGTATGGTTTAGTGTGAGAAGAAGAAGAAGAAGAAGACAGACAAACTTAGATGGCCTGACTGTATGGTTTAGTGTGAGAAGAAGAAGAAGACAGACAGACAAACTTAGATGGTCTGACAGCATGGTTTGATGTGAGAAGAAGAAGACAAACAAACCTAGATGGCCTGACTGTATGGTTTGATGTGAGAAGAAGAAGAAGACAGACAGACAAACTTAGATGGTCTGACAGCATGGTTTGATGTGAGAAGAAGAAGACAAACAAACCTAGATGGCCTGACTGTATGGTTTGATGTGAGAAGAAGAAGAAGGCAGACATACCTAGATGGCCTGACTGCATGGTTTGATGTGAGAAGAAGAAGAAGGCAGACATACCTAGATGGTCTGACTGCATGGTTTAATGTGAGAAGAAGAAGACAGACAAACCTAGATGGTCTGACAGCATGGTTTGATGTGAGAAGAAGAAGACAGACAAACCTAGATGGTCTGACAGCATGGTTTGATGTGAGAAGAAGAAGATAGACTCACCTAGATGGTCTGACAGCATGGTTTGATGTGAGAAGAAGAAGATAGACTCACCTAGATGGTCTGACAGCATGGTTTGATGTGAGAAGAAGAAGATAGACTCACCTAGATGGTCTGACAGCATGGTTTGGTGGGAAAACTACTTTTGATACATGGAAGATCAAGTGAGGTGGAGAGAGATGATCATCTATGCCTATTGGCATGGCACTATCTGATCTGATAAAAGCTTTTAAATTAAAAGATTTCTTAGCAGATCTTTAAATAATTTCAATATTTTTGAAGCGACCTTGACATTTAAAATTGATGATGCTGGAAAATATCTTAAGACAGGACATCACTGTCAGAAATAGTCTAGACTCTAACTTGTAGCATGTGTAAGAGAACAGGAAGAACTATTTCATTCTGTGACTCGTAGTATGTGTAATAAAACAAAGTGTTAAAACTATTTAAAACAAAAGTTGGAACATCTTTATTAATTAATGAGTACACAATTGTAACGTTTCTGTTAATCAAACAAAAACACACAGGACAAAGAAATAGGGAAAGAAGAGCAAATATGAACTGATATACAACAAATGAGAATGGAAAAAAATAATATTAAAAAAGGAGCTGTGACTTGTAAGAAGTTGTGTTCAAGAGTGCTTGTGGTAAAGTACTGTGAATGTTTAAATGAAGACTTTTGAACTATGATGAAGAACTATGTTTAATTTAACAATTAGAGAGGGGGTAGGGAAAGTGGAAAGAGAAGGAGAGAGGGTGGGGGGGGGGGTGAAATGGCTGTGAAGTCAATATAAAGGTAGGTGGAATAGATGAATATGGCTGGGGTAGAGGGTTTGTAATCTAGTGCAGTGAAGGTTCTAGAATATAAGATACAGGTGAGGAAAGAGTGTATGAGAATTTAGTAGAGATGGAATATGATCAACAGTCTCTTCTATTTCTTTGTCCTGTATGTTCTCATATAATTAAGGTGTAGACTGAAATGTTGCAACTGAGTGCTTATTAATTAATAAAGCTTTTCCTACTTTTGTTTCTAATAGTTTTAACATTTTGTTATCATAATTTTACTGCAGTAGTTTTTGCAGTGCTGCAGACTATATGGAAATCTAAAAATCTAAGCATGAAGATGAAAATCAGGATATTTAAGAGTAATGTTCTAAGTGTACTACTCTATGGAAGTGAATGCTGGAAAATCACCAAAACCATAGAAAACAAGTTGAATTCTTTCCAGACTAAATGTTTCTGAAGAATTAGAAAAATATTTTGGCCAAACACCATAAGAAATAACATCTAGTTGGCAGAAATGCAGATGAAGCCACTGACAGCAGTTATTGAGGAAAGATGCTGGCAATGGTTGGGACATGTGCTCCGAATGACTGACAACTCACTACCAAAAACTGCACTAAGATGGACACCACAGGGGAATAGAAGTAAGGGTAGACCAAAAGAGACATGGAGAAGAACAACAGAAAGGATGTTGAGCAATAGAGGGCTCACCTGGGCAAGAGCAGAAAAAAGGCAAAAGACAGGCATTTATGGAAAACCCTTGCGGAAGCCCCATGTGCCCTGGGCACTTAAGGTTCATAGAGAGAGAGAGTTTTTGTGTTTACATATTTAGTTTTATATACACTTATACTCAAACATTATTAATGTAACAGAAAGTAAAATGTCATTCTATGACTTACTAATGGAGCAGGTTTTTCCATTCCATCCATCCACACATTTGCACTGAAACTCGGCTATCAGATCTATGCACTCTCCACCATTCCTACATGGGTTAATTTCACAGTCATTTTTGTCTGGAAGAAAATTTAGTTAAAACTGTATCATAAAATTATAGGAGAAAATGATGACAGTGAAAATAAACAGACAGCATGTGTAAGAGAACAGGAAGAACTATTTCATTCTGTGACTCGTAGTATGTGTAATAAAACAAAGTGTTAAAACTATTTAAAACAAAAGTTGGAACATCTTTATTAATTAATGAGTACACAATTGTAACGTTTCTGTTAATCAAACAAAAACACACAGGACAAAGAAATAGGGAAAGAAGAGCAAATATGAACTGATATACAACAAATGAGAATGGAAAAAAATAATATTAAAAAAGGAGCTGTGACTTGTAAGAAGTTGTGTTCAAGAGTGCTTGTGGTAAAGTACTGTGAATGTTTAAATGAAGACTTTTGAACTATGATGAAGAACTATGTTTAATTTAACAATTAGAGAGGGGGTAGGGAAAGTGGAAAGAGAAGGAGAGAGGGTGGGGGGGGGGGTGAAATGGCTGTGAAGTCAATATAAAGGTAGGTGGAATAGATGAATATGGCTGGGGTAGAGGGTTTGTAATCTAGTGCAGTGAAGGTTCTAGAATATAAGATACAGGTGAGGAAAGAGTGTATGAGAATTTAGTAGAGATGGAATATGATCAACAGTCTCTTCTATTTCTTTGTCCTGTATGTTCTCATATAATTAAGGTGTAGACTGAAATGTTGCAACTGAGTGCTTATTAATTAATAAAGCTTTTCCTACTTTTGTTTCTAATAGTTTTAACATTTTGTTATCATAATTTTACTGCAGTAGTTTTTGCAGTGCTGCAGACTATATGGAAATCTAAAAATCTAAGCATGAAGATGAAAATCAGGATATTTAAGAGTAATGTTCTAAGTGTACTACTCTATGGAAGTGAATGCTGGAAAATCACCAAAACCATAGAAAACAAGTTGAATTCTTTCCAGACTAAATGTTTCTGAAGAATTAGAAAAATATTTTGGCCAAACACCATAAGAAATAACATCTAGTTGGCAGAAATGCAGATGAAGCCACTGACAGCAGTTATTGAGGAAAGATGCTGGCAATGGTTGGGACATGTGCTCCGAATGACTGACAACTCACTACCAAAAACTGCACTAAGATGGACACCACAGGGGAATAGAAGTAAGGGTAGACCAAAAGAGACATGGAGAAGAACAACAGAAAGGATGTTGAGCAATAGAGGGCTCACCTGGGCAAGAGCAGAAAAAAGGCAAAAGACAGGCATTTATGGAAAACCCTTGCGGAAGCCCCATGTGCCCTGGGCACTTAAGGTTCATAGAGAGAGAGAGTTTTTGTGTTTACATATTTAGTTTTATATACACTTATACTCAAACATTATTAATGTAACAGAAAGTAAAATGTCATTCTATGACTTACTAATGGAGCAGGTTTTTCCATTCCATCCATCCACACATTTGCACTGAAACTCGGCTATCAGATCTATGCACTCTCCACCATTCCTACATGGGTTAATTTCACAGTCATTTTTGTCTGGAAGAAAATTTAGTTAAAACTGTATCATAAAATTATAGGAGAAAATGATGACAGTGAAAATAAACAGACAGCAAGTGTAAGTGTTGTGCACTTCACAGTGAACTGGATTTCCATGTGCAGGCTGTGATTTAGAAGCCCAGTACAGGAATTCTCTAGTTAATATGGTTGCAGAAATGTGTATGTGGTGTATCTGGGTTAGAAAAACTCTCTCTGTAATAAAATAACATCTACCTGCATGACAAAGCATATTGTATTATTATTATAATTATTATTATCCTAGATAGCTTTCTCTGTCTTGTGTAATGCTTAGTGTTTCCAGTTAGTTCAGATGCTTTTCTTTTTCCATGCTACTTGAATTTTCAAATCATTATCAAGTTCTCTAACTTCTGTCTTCTCATGACATGTCTAAGTTCTCTAACTTCTGTCTTCTCATGACATGTCTAAGTTCTCTAACTTCTGTCTTCTCATGACATGTCTAAGTTCTCTAACTTCTGTCTTCTCATGACAAAGTTCTCTAACTTCTCTCTTCTCATGACATGTCTAAGTTCTCTAACTTCTCTCTTCTCATGACATGTCTAAGTTCTCTAACTTCTCTCTTCTCATGACATGTCTAAGTTCTCTAACTTCTCTCTTCTCATGACATGTCTAAGTTCTCTAACTTCTCTCTTCTCATGACATGTCTAAGTTCTCTAAGTTCTCTCTTCTCATGACATGTCTAAGTTCTCTAACTTCTCTCTTCTCATGACATGTCTAAGTTCTCAAACTTCTCTCTTCTCATGACATGTCTAAGTTCTCAAACTTCTCTCTTCTCATGACATGTCTAAGTTCTCTAACTTCTCTCTTCTCATGACATGTCTAAGTTCTCAAACTTCTCTCTTCTCATGACATGTCTAAGTTCTCTAACTTCTCTCTTCTCATGACATGTCTAAGTTCTCAAACTTCTCTCTTCTCATGACATGTCTAAGTTCTCTAACTTCTCTCTTCTCATGACATGTCTAAGTTCTCAAACTTCTCTCTTCTCATGACATGTCTAAGTTCTCAAACTTCTCTCTTCTCATGACATGTCTAAGTTCTCAAACTTCTCTCTTCTCATGACATATCTAAGTTCTCAAACTTCTCTCTTCTCATGACATGTCTAAGTTCTCTGTCTTCTCATGACATGTCCAAGAAATTTTGACTGTCTTGTCTTATAATTTTAATTAATTTCCATTGTTCTGAAATTTCTTTGGGGATCTCTTCATTTTTTGTGTGTGTGTCTGTCCAGGGTATTTGTTGCAACTTTCTCCAAAACCACATCTCTGTTGATTCCAGTTTCTTTGTCATCTTTTTGTTGACAATCCAAGTTTCACAACCATACAACATTTATAGTTTCTATACAGCAGAGTAATACTCTTTTTCTTACTTTTAGAGAGATTTTCTTAATTTTTAGTACCTTCCTTATGCCATAAAAAAGCTGCCTTTGCCTTACCTATTTGTGATTTTATTTCATTTGTGCACTTGTCATCAGTTGTTATTGTTGTTCCAAGGTAACTGAATTTATTCATGTGTCAGTGTCTTCCTGTTTGAAAGGAAGTCGCACTTTGGCATGTTTATTCTTTTTGACATTACCATTGTTTCTGTCATGTTACTTTTAGGCCTCTTTTATTGCTCTCTTCAATAACTGTCTTAATATTAAAAGTAAGCAAACTGCTTTCACTTTCAAAATATAGTGAATCTTTATTATCTCCATTGCTTTTTGGAATTGCCATAGACTTTATAACGAAAAGATGCTGCACAGGTAAAACTGGCATTGATTGGGTACATGAGACCAAACTAGAAGATCTTGATTTTGCAGATGACATAACTCTTAACAGTGACAATGTGAACTCGATACAAGAAAAAACAGATAGCCTTTCTTCACTGGCTAGCAAAATAGGACTTGAAATTTACAAGGAAAAAATTTTGAAATTAACAAGGAAAAAACAAAAATTATGAAACTTCCCATTAATGAAAATGGAAAAATACATGTAGAAGGGACAGCTTTTGAAGAAGACAATCAATTTGCATTCCATGGCAGCTACATAGACCAGGATGGTGAGACCAGAAAGGAAGTTAGAATTAGAATTGAAAAAGCACCATACACTTCAAGAATCTTGAGAACATATGGCACAAAAACCAAGTTATGACTATTAATTCAAATGTAATATCCACCCTCATTTATTTATTTGAAAGTTGGAAAACAGCTAAATAAACAGATAAGAAATTAACTCTTTTGAAAACAAATGCCTAAGGAAAATACTCTGCATAAAGTGGAACGAATTCAAGAACAATGCAGAGAAGAAGCAAATGAGCGAACAACAACCAGTCTCATGGATGATCAGAAAAAGGAGATGGACATATGTCAGTCACGTGATGAGAAGAAACAGTCAGCAAATCCCCAAACAAGCTATCAAGTGGAACACAACAGGCTGAAGAAAAAGAGGCAGACCACGAGAAACTCTAAAGAGGACATTGAGAGGCCAAATTAGAAGGCACAAAGTCCCTTGATAAGGTTGAAAAGCTTGCCGAGGACAGGAAATCTTGGTGAACTACCAAGCAAGACTTTTAACGGCACAGGCAAGATGTAAGATGATGTAAGGTGTAACAATGAGAAGACAAAGGGTAGATCCAGCATGGGCTAGTATTGATAAGTGGAGCAGAACTGGATGAAGCGAGGCAAGAACTCAAGTACTAACTTTTTTTTTTTCACATTTCTGGCAGTGAGTTTTGTCCTGATTTACACAACTGTTGCAACAGTATACATGAGTCAAAGTTCAAAGTTCAATATTTAAACCCTGGCTTCATTGCATTTGGGACAACCTCATACACTTGTATATGCTCCACGCATGCCACAGCATCAATCCACGAGTATGCTTGCTAATAGTTTCTATCAAGTGTTGATTGTTTATGATGCATTTTCTGCCAAATAGTTAGGATTTCCTGGCAGCACCTTTAATTTCTCCTAGCTCCAGCAGTCTCTTCAGACCTACATTGTTCTTCTGTTCCCACTCATCATTTTCCCGCAGTCCGTCCAATACAGTTTTAGCAATGTCCCCCCATCCACTGTCAGTCTGCCATTTATTTTAGCCTGTGCTGCAAGCCTATCTGCCACATCACTGCCATGTACTCGTGCATGTCCTGGACAGTAAAGCCAAGTTAGGCTTGTCACAGTTGATTGGCTTAACAGATGAACCCATTCTTTCTGAAGCAATTTCTTCTCAGTCTTACGAACCATACTTTGTGAATCCATCATGATGACACCATTAACCACATAATGAGCAACTATTTTATATGAATTATTCCAACTCAGCAGTTGCAACAGGCAGGCTATTTTGATCAAAATGAAATTAATTAATTAATTTTTAATTAATTTGCATGAATCAGCCTGAATTAATGTCCATTCTTAATGATCAAAACTTTACATTACAAAAGTCAACATAACCAAAACTTGACAAGGCCAAATTTATGAACAAAAGTTGGAACTGAGATATGACAGCAGTAACTTATGGAACAATTTTTTTTCCAAAATGAAATCTTTGGTAAAAGGGAGCTAAGCAGTCTCTAAAATCATGATGAAAAAATGGTTACTTCTCTTGGGTTGTGTGTTTCATATAGGAAGATGGGTTTCATGTTTTATAAATCTGTCATACATTGGTATCATGAAGTATGTGCTTGTTGAAGATGAGGCTGGAGTTTCATGTTTTATGATTTTGCTGAAGATGGTTTTCAAGTATTATATGATTGTTGCAGATCTAACAATAAAATAAATTATTTGCTACAGATTGTGGTCATTTCAGTGAGAGAGTTTTCAGAACAGAGACTACTTTAAACATGAATGTTCAACATCAAATATTATTTTGTCAAAGATGATCCAGTAACACTTAACTTATAATGAAAAACATAAGACTTCAGAAACATTACAAATACCATAATGGGAACAGTTAACTTATTTCTACAAATAGGTTTCTTCTCCTCCTTCTTCTTTTTTTTTTTCTTCTTCTTTGTCATCATCATCATCATCAATTAGTCAATAACACTTTCTATTTTGTGGATTCTCATGTATCTATAAATAAATCGGTTACTTTGTTACTTCAAACAACTATATGGAATCTAAAATTGAATTAGTTTTAATGAAAACAAATTGAATAAAAATTTTCTAATTAAATATTTGTTAAAATAATGTTTAATAATAACATGTTTAATAATAAAATGTTTAATAATAAAATGTTTACTAACAAAATGTTTACTAAAAATCATTGACTCACTCAGATTGCACAGTGCACCTTCCCATCCATCAGAGCAAATGCACTGGTGTGAGTTGACACCGTCGATACAAGTTCCAGAATTCTGACATGGATTACTGGCACAGTCATCTATGTCTGTGAAATATGATGAGAAAACAACGTCTGGAAAATTACATATCAGACTCTCATGATGAGCTTGGCATTTCCACACAAATTCTATTTTCCTTCTCTTTCAGTTTTGATTATTACATTATAAGAAACAATGTAATCTCTTCACAAACATTAGTGCCATCTCTTCACAAATATTAGTATCTCTCCTCTCTGTGTTTTATTGCCAGTATAGCATAACTCTGAGCTTTTGAAGTCAATTTAATAAAGATAAGATGTATTACCAATATGTTGAAAGTTTATTATTTTATGATAAATTTAATAAAGGAAAACATTTACTATTTTTATAACAATACATTCTCTTATCATTTCCTTAAACAATTTAAGAAAGACAAAATGTATTACTTTGATGACAGTACATTCCCATGTAGCCTGGCACACAAGCACATGAGAATGCACCATTGGGCTGACTAATGCACATTCCTTGCCTCCCACAGACACCCGAAGATATCAAACGAAATCCACCTGTCGATGTGTTCGAAGGGATGGACACAGTACAGCTGTCAATCACTGCAACATAAACAAAGAATGTATATGTTTAAAGTTTTATAGCACACTATACATGTGTTAATATGTATTTCACATATTTTCAGTTCAAAATGAATTCACGAAAAATGTTCATTTTTAATGGAAGATGTTCAAATTTTGTCACAAAATCTTTTGAGCACAGGTTTTAAGGAGTTAGAGAAAAAAATTTCTAGGGAAAGTATCAAGCAAAACACAGCAAATTCTGCTTTATTCCTGGCACTGTAGAGTGGATTTTGTTTGATAATACAATCTGCTTGTGTAGTTTCATGAAAGTATCACTGACACACCACCAATGCCACAGCCACCAAATTTTATTTTAAATTAGGATAGCATTTAACTCTTACTTCCCCAACAAATGCTGCATGTTCCTGGCAACCCATGGTAGCACTTCACACTAAGCTGAAAGATGGCCAGAACTTTAGATCAAGATGTAGCATACCTTCACATGAGACCCAGTCATACTTTCACATGAGACCCAGTCATACCTTCACATGGGGCCCAGTCATACTGATCAGTACTTTCATGAATCAGAATTGTACCTTCATATGAAGCTGAGTCACACTTATACCTTTATATGAAGATGAGTCATACCTTCACATGAAGTCAAGTTACACTTATACCTTCTCTCTCTCTCTCTCTCTCTCTCTCTCTCTCTCTCTCTCTCTCTGAACCTTAAATGCCCAGGGCACATGGGACTTCCGCAAGGGTTTTCCATAAATGCCTGTCCTTTGCCTTTTTTCTGCTCTTGCCTAGGTGAGCCCTCTATTGCTCAACATCCTTTCTGTTGTTCTTCTCCATGTCTCTTTTGGTCTACCCTTACTTCTGTTCCCCTGTGGTGTCCATCTTAGTGCAGTTTTTGGTAGTGAGCTGTCAGTCATTCAGAGCACATGTCCCAACCATTGCCAGCGTCTTTCCTCAATAATTACTGACAGTGGCTTCATCTGTGTTTCTGCCAACAAGATGTTATTTCTTATAGTGTTTAGCCAAAATATTTTTCTAATTCTTCTTTAACATTTAGTCTGGAAAGAATTCAACTTGTTTTCTATGGTTTTGGTGATTTTCCAGCATTCACTTCCATAGAGTAGTACACTTAGAACATTACTCTTAAATATCCTGATTTTCATATTTATGCTTAGTTTATTTGATTTCCATATATTCTGTAGCATTGCAAAAGCCTGGTTTGCTCTAGTAAGTCTGCTGTTGATGTCCTCTGTTCTGTCTCTATTTTCTACTACTCTACTGCCAAGGTATACAAATTCGTTGACCTCCTCCACTAACTTGTTATCTACTCTGAGTACATTTCTGTTGTTCACATTTTGCTTCATTAACTTTGTCTTTCCTACGTTGATCTTTAGTCCTATGTTGTTTGCATTCTGAGTTAGCTTGTTTATTTTATCTTGCATATCTTTGTGACTGCTTGATAATAGACAAATGTCGTCCGCAAAGTCAAGGTCCTCCA
Organism: Achatina immaculata; assembly: GCA_009760885.1. Classification (NCBI taxonomy): domain Eukaryota; kingdom Metazoa; phylum Mollusca; class Gastropoda; order Stylommatophora; family Achatinidae; genus Lissachatina; species Lissachatina immaculata. The sequence continues at coordinate 28,336,951 of CM019718.1, forward strand.
GCACTGTGTCAAGGGTCCATTGTAATCCTCTGCGTTTGTCTGATGTTGCCTCCTTCATTAACCAGTCTACTGCCAAGATAAATAATGTTGGTGATTACACACATCCCTGCTTCACTCCTGTTTGTACCCTAAAGCTGCTGGAGGTATGTTCTCCACATATAACTTTGCACTGAAAACCCTCGTATAGGGCTTTGATTACATTTACTATCTTATGGGGGAGGCCATGCCATCTTAGGATTTTCCACAGTGCATCTCTGTTAACACTGTCAAAGGCTTTCTCAAAATCTATAAACAATGCATATGTTGTGCTATGCCACTCATTTGCCTGTTCTAATATTTGTCTAAGTACAAATATGTGATATATGCATGATTTTCCTTTCCTAAATCCTGCCTGCTCTTTCCGAAGTTTTCCCTCAAGTGTTGGTACAATTTGTTGATGATTATTCTACAAAATACTTTACTGGTGAGTGGCAGTAGGGTAATGTCTCTCCAGTTCCTGCAATCTCTGAGGTCACCCTTCTTTTGGTAGTTTTACTGTAAGGTCAGTTTTCCACTCATATGGAGCTTTTTCTAGATCCCAAATTTGTTGTAGTATCCGGCAAAGTTGTTTTGGTGTTTCTGTTTCTTCTGCTTTCAACATCTCAACAGTCACTTCATCTTCACCTGGTGCCCTGTCTAATTTTAGCTTCTTTATTGCCTCCTTTACTTCACTTATTGTTATTGGTCCTGTATTGATGTTTAGTTCTGTTTTTGCTTCAGGTATGTCTATTGTTTGTGCTGCTTGTGTTCTGTTTAGTAGGGTGTTAAAATATTCTCTCCATCTTTCAATTTTTTCTCTTTCTCCACTGACCAGTTGTCCCTTATGTGTCCTTATTGCATTCTCACATCTTGTGCTGAAGTTACCTGTCATCTGCTTTGTGATTTTGTATATGGTTTTCATGTCATTTGCATATGCTGCTTTCTCTGCTGCTTCTGCTAAGTTGTCATAGTATTGACGTTTATCTTGACGGCATGATTCCTTCACTTCTTTGTCTTTTTTGTGCATAATTACTTAAAAATTTGTTCTTTTAGCCTTTGTGATTTGGTGTTCAGTAATTTTTTCTTGATTTCTTTTCTTTGCTCTATCTTTTTATATGTGGTCTTGCTTATCCATTCCTCTTTTCTCCATTTCCGATATCCCAGCACCTCTTTTGCTGTTTCCTGTAGTGTTTTATTGAACTCTAGTATGGACATTTCTGCTTCATCTTGTAGGACACTGAAGCGGTTCTTAAGTACTGTTGAGAATTCTTTCCTTGTTTGCTGGTCTTTAGTTTTCTTATATCAAAATGTATCTTTCTGTGTTCTCTGATTTTGGCTTTCCTTAATTTTAGTTTTATTTTTGCTACCAGAAGGTTGTGATCACTTCCTACATCTGCTCCTTTCCTTGCTTGCACATCTTGTAGTGACCGTTTCCACTTGTTGTTTATTAGTATGTGATCAATTTGGTTTTCTGTGGTTTTATCTGGGGACCTCCAAGTCACCTTATGGATGTTTTTATGTTGGAAAACTGTCCCTCCGATGGTCGCTGTGTTTTCTTCATAGAAACTGCACAGTCTTTCTCCATTTTCATTTATTTCTCCAATTCCTTCTCTTCCCATGATTTTTCTTCTATCTTCATTTCCTTCACCTACTTTTGCATTGAAGTCGCCCAAGATGAGTAGCACATCATGTTTGGGTATTGTTTCTACTGTGGTTTGGAGGCTGTTGTAAAAATCTTCTTTTAATTCCTCTTCAGCTGCTTCTGTTGGTGCATAACAAACTATAATAGACAGCTTTGTGAATCTTGAGTTGAAGCGTGCATATAATAATCTCTCATTTATAGGGATCCATTTCAGCAATGCTCTTGATGCCTCTTTTGTTATAATCAATGCTACTCCTCCTTCATGATGATCTTCTTTACCTGACCATATTATTGTATCTTCTGTGTGTTGTGTTGTTAATTTCCTTTTGCCTTGTCCTGTCCATCTTGCTTCTTGTATTCCTAGTATGTCTAATTTGTATCTGTGCATTTCCTTGATGGTTTGTGCTAGTTTTCCAGTCTGGTTAAGTGTTCTTACATTCCAGCTGCCTATTTGCATCTTGTGTTTAGGTTCCAGGAGGTCTGCAGTTGGGCTGGGGACTTCCAGTGGCTGGCTTTCATCCAAACCTTCATGGGCTCAGTTTCCTGATAAGCATTTCTCCTTCCACCTGCATTTGTTGTTTCCCTTGCTTCCGTTTCTGTAGCAGTCTGATAGTTTTTTTTACCAGATAGGGTTGCTGGCCCTATGCCGAACCCTCCTTAGTCGCCTTTTACGATCATGCGTGGTAGGGTACAGTGGTCCTATTCTTTGCAGATCCTGGGTACCACAAGGGGGACTTATACCTTCACATAAAGGTTAATAAACACAGAACTGGTATTGTCAGCCACCAAACACTTCCATTTATACCTTCACATGAAGTCATGTCACAGTTATACCTTCACATGAAGCAGAATCATACTTATACCTTCACATGAAGCAGAATCATACTTATACCTTCACATGAAGCAGAATCATACTTATACCTTCACATGAAGCAGAGTTACAATGATGTCTTTGATGGGAGCAATCCTTCCCTTCCCATCCCTCATTACAGTGGCAATAGAAATCCCCTTGAATGTTGAAACATGTGGATTCATGTTGACATGGATTAGGAGTGCATGGATCTGCATCTGTCTGAAATCCAATCATTTATCACAAGATATGCTCAGTAAGCACTTACCATTATAAAAGTGATGTGCTCTTGTGCAGTTAAAGTTAAAAAAAATGAGGTGATTAAATATTGTTGTTCTGTATACTATTACATTGACTAGGATTTCTCATGGGGGTTCATGAAGTTTCTCTGGGAACTGAATTTCTGTGAGAATGGGAGAACAAGCAAATGAGAAAAAGAAAGTTTTTGTAAAGTAATGCTGGGAAAAATAATCAAGAGGAAACTGAAATGTGGTTCCTACAAAGAATGTTAAAAATACCATGGACAGCCAAAGTAACAAATGAAGAATGCCTAAGGTAAGCCAGTGAGAAATGAACATTAATAAACACACTACAGGGGAGACTGTCAAGGTTTATTGGCCACAGAAGAGGAGGGATAGAAAAATATCATGACAACAGAGAAAATTAGAGGCAGGAAAGGGAGAGGTAAACCAAGAGAGAAAATCTCAGATGGTTTGACAAAATGGCATGGGAGAGACACAACAACAACAATGATGAGTAACATGAAAAATCAGAAACTGTGGAGAGACAGTTACCAATGCATCTAGGCATGGCACATGATGATGATGACGATGACGACGACGATGATGATGATGATGATGATGATGAAGGAGAGTGCTACAGAGAAAATTTTAATGCATAATTGAGGAAGTGGGGGCAAGAAAAGTTGAAAACCTTTGATCAGGAGCATGTGACACATCCTAGAATAAGTGAACTCTCCCATTCAGCTTCAGCACAAGAAAGCTGAACTTCAGGTCCATAGAGATTTGTAATATAATTAAGGTAGGAGGGAAAACCAAGTAGTTCTATGTTATGTCAATAAGCCAAACAAGAGATACTGTATCACTGAGACATACAGGAGATTCTGTATCAATGAGACATACAGGAGATACTGTATCAATGAGACATACAGGAGATACTGTATCAATGAGACATACAGAGGATACTGTATCAATGAGACATACAGGGGATACTGTATCACTAAGACATACAGGGGATACTGTATCAATGAGATATACAGAGGATACTGTATCAATGGGACTTACAGGAGATACTGTATCAGTGAGACATACAGGGGATACTGTATCAATGAGATATACAGAGGATACTGTATCAATGAGACTTACAGGAGATACTGTATCAGTGAGACATACAGGGGATACTGTGTCAATGAGACAAACAGGAGATATTGTATCAATGAGACATACAGGAGATACTGTATCAATGAGACATACAGGGGATACTGTATCACTAAGACATACAGGGGATACTGTATCAATGAGATATACAGAGGATACTGTATCAATGGGACTTACAGGAGATACTGTATCAGTGAGACATACAGGGGATACTGTATCAATGAGATATACAGAGGATACTGTATCAATGAGACTTACAGGAGATACTGTATCAGTGAGACATACAGGGGATACTGTGTCAATGAGACAAACAGGAGATATTGTATCAATGAGACATACAGGAGATATTGTATCAATGAGACATACAGAAGATATTGTATTACTGAGACATAAAGGGGATACTATATTACTGAGACATAAAGCGGATATTGTATCAATGAGACATACAGGAGATATTGTATCACTGAGATGTACAGGAGATACTGTATCAATGAGAAATACAGGAGATACTGTATCACTGAGACATACAGGAGATACTGTATCACTGAGACATACAGGAGATACTGTATCACTGAGACATACAGGAGATACTGTATCACTGAGACATACAGGAGATACTGTATCACAGAGACATAACACATGACACTTACTGCTAGTCCCCATAGTTTCCTTGTCTTGTTCTGTTTTATTTATTTATTTATTTTTATTTATTCAATAAATGGAATCTCAAGAAAAAGAAATCAGACAGTTCACATTATGTGAGAGACAAAAATGTAACAAGACAAAAACTGAAAATTGAACCTCAAACTCAAGTATGGCCAGTAAGCATCCAGCCACATAATGATAACATACAAACCATCCAGTGAAGAAGTATCCAGTTTTCAAAGGTCTCCTACACACTTTATTTTCAGACTTTACCCCGTACAAATCTTGACATTTCTTAACTGCAGATTAGTAAATCCTAGAAATGTCTTCAGTGACACATTCTCTCACTAACATTACCTGGCAGAACAGTCCTGTGTACCCGTTAGGACATTCACATTGGTAGGACGCAATCTTATCATGGCAAACTGCTCCATTCTGGCAAGGGTGAGTGGCACATTCGTCTATCTCTTCGTAACAGTATCTGCCCTTATAACCCGGAGGACAAGCGCAATAAAAATCTCCTACAAGATCCTAAAATAAACCATTCAAAATGGCTTCTGTGAGTATATATATCAAGACATTGATTTTTGCTTTGCTTTATTTAGCCTACGCTGACAGGAACATGATGATGACTAACAAAAGACAACACATAGACCTCCACAAAAATGTTTGGTAAGACTAAAAATTACTTCGTATGTGACATTTAGTGGCATGGGAAGGATGTAAGATTTTCTGGAAAAGGAAGAAAAAAACATCAATAAAAGGTTTAATAATATGATGAAGATCCATGACAATCTCTAGAGAAGTTATTGCAGATCAAACATGATCTACAAACATGATTCACAAACATAATCTACAAACATGCTCTACAAACATAATCTTCAAACATGATTTACAAACATGACCTACAAACACGATATGCAAAGGTGAGCACTGTCAGAATTTTAGAGACAAGAGATAAAATCGATGTGAAAAGAGGCAAGGTTAAAAACATGTGTGAAAAGGACTCAGTTTTGTGTCATGATATATAAGTCAGTTTTGTGTCATGATATATAAGATATAAGTCAGTTTTGTGTCATGATATATAAGTCAGTTTTGTGTCATGATATATAAGTCAGTTTTGTGTCATGATATATAAGATATAAGTCAGTTTTGTATCATGATATATAAGATATAAGTCAGTTTTGTGTCATGATATATAAGATATAAGTCAGTTTTGTGTCATGATATATAAGATATAAGTCAGTTTTGTGTCATGATATATAAGATATAAGTCAGTTTTGTGTCATGATATATAAGATATAAGTCAGTTTTGCATCATGATATATAAGATATAAGTCAGTTTTGTGTCATGATATATAAGATATAAGTCAGTTTTGTGACATGATATATAAGATATAAGTCAGTTTTGCGACATGATATATAAGATATAAGTCAGTTTTGTGTCATGATATATAAGATAGAAAGTACAGATCTTCATTTTGGTGATTTGACTGTGACCAGCCACATAAAGTAGAATCAATCAGGCTGTCCATATCTACCAACAAAAAAAGCAACTGCAGCAGCTAGAAAAAAGTAACAAAAAGAAAACATTGTTATCTGAAGAAATAACAACTTACAACACAAGAAGCTCCGTTTCCACAAACAACCCCTTGGCAGTTGTCGATATCTGTAAGAGATATTTTAGAATCTTCTATTCTGTTCACTTTGTCACCCCTAGATTATAAGAGTAGTAACATTCTATGTGTCACATGTCACCCCTAGACTGTCACAGTGTTTACACTCTGTGTCACATGTCACCCCTAGATTGTCACAGTGTTTACACTCTGTGTCACATGTCAGCCCTAGACTGTCACAGTGTTTACACTCTGTGTCACATGTCATCCTAGACTGTCACAGTGTTTACACTCTGTGTCACATGTCACCCCTAGACTGTCACAGTGTTTACACTCTGTGTCACATGTCATCCTAGACTGTCACAGTGTTTACACTCTGTGTCACATGTCATCATAGACTGTCACAGTGTTTACACTCTGTGTCACATGTCATCATAGACTGTCACAGTGTTTACACTCTGTGTCACATGTCACCCCTAGACTGTCACAGTGTTTACACTCTGTGTCACATGTCACCCCTAGACTGTCACAGTCTTTACACTCTGTGTCACATGCCATTATAGACTGTCACAGTGTTTACACTTTGTGTCACATGTCAGCCATAGACCGTCAAAGTGTTTACACTCTGTGTCACTTGTCAGCCCTAGACTGTCACAGTGTTTACACACAATCAACACAACATTGGAGTCATCTCCCTAAAAACGCTGAAGGAAATCCTGATGTCACAGTGACCATGATCCGAACACGTGTGGGCGTGGCCCGAGTGTAATGAAGATTCTCCTCAGAAATAGCACAGAGCTAGGCCCTTCTTTTACAGTTACTAACTGACATCACAACTTCTACTAACTGACATCACAACTTCTATTAACTGACATCACAACTTCTACTAACTGACATCACAACTTCTACTCACTGACATCACAACTTCTACTCACTGACATCACAGCTTCTACTCACTGACATCACAACTTCTACTCACTGACATTACAGCTTCTACTCACTGACATCACAACTTCTACTCACTGACATCACATCTCTTCCCTGTCCAGCCAGGTTGACAGTCACATATGAAACTTCCCCTGATGTTACGACACGCTAGAGCATTGACACAAGGACTTCCATGACATTCATCTGCATCGAGCTGACAATGAGGGCCCTAAACAAAACAGAGTGTTGATATTAGGTTGGATGTAAATAGTAATTGCCTTCACTCATTTCTGACCTTGGGGTGATGCGACCCTTGAAGTAAGAACAACTTCTTGCACATTTTATGCTTGGTTTTCCTCTCTCCGTGTCTTTCTTTCCTTTCTCTGACACAAGAGTTCCTATGCCCAATGGAGCTGTTGTTTGCAGTTTTTTTTTCTAAGATGATGGCGCCATAAAAATGACACTCTTAATTCTTTTGTAAACATCCCTAAACTACAGCTACAGCATTCAGCTGCCCTAAACTGCAGCTATGGCATCCAGCTGCCCTAAACTACAGCTAAGGCATCCAGCTGTCCTAAACTACAGCTACGGCATCCAGCTGCCCTAAACTACAGCTACGGCATCCAGCTGCTCTAAACTACAGTTATGGCATCCAGTTGTTATTTTTGTCATGATTTAGTTGTTTTTTCCTCTCTTATTGCTCACTTATAGAACAGACAGTTGAAGTACATTCCATCCTCACAAGAATGTATCTTTTTATTCTGTGATATCTTGTGCTTGTGAAGGTGATGCTCTCATGATCATGCTGAGTAAAGTATGAGAGACCTGGCCTGTCCCATCCCATGGTCATGCTGAGTAAAGTATGAGAACCTGGCCTGTCCCATCCCATGATCATGCTGAGTAAAGTATGAGAGATCTGGCCTGTCCCATCCCATGATCATGCTGAGTAAAGTATGAGAGATCTGGCCTGTCCCATCCCATGGTCATGCTGAGTAAAGTATGAGAGATCTGGCCTGTCCCATCCCATGGTCATGCTGAGTAAAGTATGAGAGATCTGGCCTGTCCCATCCCATGATCATGCTGAGTAAAGTATGAGAGATCTGGCCTGTCCCATCCCATGGTCATGCTGAGTAAAGTATGAGAGATCTGGCCTGTCCCATCCCATGATCATGCTGAGTAAAGTATGAGAGACCTGGCCTGTCCCATCCCATGTTCATGCTGAGTAAAGTATGAGAGACCTGGCCTGTCCCATCCCATGTTCATGCTGAGTAAAGTATGAGAGATCTGGCCTGTCCCATCCCATGATCATGCTGAGTAAAGTATGAGAGATCTGGCCTGTCATATATTTATGCAGAGAAAAGTATGAGAGATTTGACAAGATCTGAGTAAACATGACATGGCATGATCTGGCTGTACTGAGAAACAAAAGCAACCTGCTCAGCTGAGTTGTCTCAGATACTTAACACTATCTATGGGAAAATCAGAACATGGCAGACATATAAATCTTGTGTGCTGATTTAGCAAAGCATCACTCTTTGGGTGTGTGATAATTTCATAACATCAGTTAGCGTGCCTGTCTCATTATCCTTGTCAAAGAAAAGATGTATTTCTGGAAGAACTCATTAAAAAATTCTTTTATTACACTGACAAGAATAAAACATATTGTTGATGATCAGTACAGAATAAGAACATACAAGAGTCAGTATTACACTGTTTATGAGTAAATGATCTCCACAAATTATATTTTATGATCTTTCACAAACTATACTGTATTGTAATGCTCTTCACAAACTATACTTTGCTGTAATCCTTCTTCACAAACTGTACTTTGCTGTAATCCTTCTTCACAAACTGTACTTTGTTGTAATCCTTCTCTACAAAATGTACATGAAAGAAGAAAATCTTCTGTCTGATTCCAGTCAACAACAGAATATTTCACTCTTAACTTCATGAATCATGTCTGGGACTACCTGTACAGGTAATTTGCTTCAGTGCTACAAATATTTCAGTCACATATAAGCTCACTAATATGTTCATGCAGGTAACAAAACAAAAAAGAAAACATAACAAGATCTGGTACAAGTTCTGCGACAAGAAATCAAGCAAGTCAATGGTGAGTATGCTGTAAGATCTGTGTAATTTACCTGCCAACCTTCAGGGCATGTACAGAGATACCCATTATCCTTGTCTATGCACGTTCCTCCATTCAAACATGGACTGGACATGCACTCATCGATGTCTGTGACAGAAACATGACAGACTTCAAATCACAAAACTTCTGTAACCTTAATTAGCTCTGTAATCTTCACTCTTACAGCCATATCAAAGGTTAAAACTTGAAAAAATGAAGCTGGAGATGCACATGGAAAAGTTATTCCAAAAGTATCTGCTGATTCAAACAAAGTCTTCTTATTAACGTGTAGAAATAAGTTTTAAAAAATTAGAATCACATAAAATGTGGACACAGATAAACTGTTCAAGTTCTCAGACTGTCACTTGCATGTGGACGCAGATATGAAACTGTTCAAGTTCTCAGACTGTCACTTGCATGTGGACACAGATATTAAACTGTTCAAGTTCTCAGACTGTCACTTGCATGTGGACACAGATATGAAACTGTTCAAGTTCTCAGACTGTCACTTGCATGTGGACACAGATATGAAACTGTTCAAGTTCTCAGACTGTCACTTGCATGTGGACACAGATAAACTGTTCAAGTTCTCAGACTGTCATTTGCATGACTTGCCAGCAAAAATTAAAAAGGTAAAAATATTTCATTGTTCATCACTAATTATTAGGCCTAATTTCATTTCTTTGTTTCAGTTTTTTCTGTCTTGCTACCCAGTTTTTCTTACTCAGTTTTCTGTCTTGCTACCCAGTTTTTCTTACTCAGTTTTCTGTCTTGCTACCCAGTTTTTCTTACTCAGTTTTCTGTCTTGCTACCCAGTTTTTCTTACTCAGTTTTTTGTCTTGCTACCCAGTTTTTCTCTTACTCAGTTTTCTGTCCTGTTACCCAGTTTTTCTCTTATCTATTTTTTTGTTGTGTTAGCTAGTATTTTTCATTACCCATTTTTGTGTCCTGTTGCTTGGGTTTCTCATATCCATTTTTTTTTCTGGCTTCGTTTTGTCTTATCCAGTTTTCTGTCAGTCTTAATGGTTCCATACAACTTCATATTTTCTTTAGTCTCACACAGTTTCAGACCATAATGCTGGCAAATACTGGGCCTATATCTAAGGCTGACCCACATCTCTGTAAGATGATGTCACAGGTGTAAGATGATGTCACAGGTGTAAGAAGATGACATTTCTTTTTTGGCCTCTGCTGATGTTTTTAGTGTCACAGGTGTAAGATGATGTCACAGATGTAAGATGATGTCACAGGTGTAAGATGATGTCATAGGTGTGAGATGATGTCACAGGTGTGAGATGATGATGCAAGTGTAAGATGATGATGCAGGTGTAAGATAATGTCACAGGTGTAAGATGATGTCACAGATGTAAGATGATGTCACAGGTGTGAGATGATGTCACAGGTGTGAGATGATGTCACAGGTGTGAGATGATGATGCAAGTGTAAGATGATGTCACAGGTGTAAGATGATGTCACAGGTATAAGATGATGTCACAGGTATAAGATGATGTCACAGGTGTAAGATGATGACCCAGGTGTAAGATGATGTCACAGATGTAAGGACCAGTAAAAGAAAATTGATCAAGATTTTAGCCTGCCTGTAAGTGTTGCTCTCTGATGTCTGGCTGTTGTGTTAGTGTAGCTTGGCCAGCAAAGCAGTGAATGACAAACTGTCACAATGAGACTAAACCACCAGCCAAACACACGGTTTCGTCCAGTTGAAAGGAAAAAAAATTATTGATCTTTGTTGTCAGTTATGTCAACTCACCAACTTGACAGCTGTCCCATGTCAACTCACCAACTTGACAGCTGTCCCCTGTCAACTTACCAACTTGACAGCTGTCCCCTGTCAACTCATCAATTTGACAACGGTCCCATGTCAACTCTCCAACTTGACAACTGTTCCCTGTCAACTCACCAATTTGACAGCTGTCCCCTGTCAACTCACCAACTTGACAGCTGTCCCCTGTCAACTCACCAACTTGACAGCTCTCCCCTGTCAACTCACCAACTTGACAACTGTCCCCTGTCAACTCACCAACTTGACAGCTGCTCCCTGTCAACTCACCAATTTGACAACTGTCCCCTGCCAACTCACCAACTTGACAACTGTTCCCTGTCAACTCACCAACTTGACAGCTGTCCCCTGTCAGCTCACCAATTTGACAGCTGTTCCCTGTCAACTCACCAATTTGACAGCTGTCCCCTGTCAACTCACCAACTTGACAGCTGTTCCCTGTCAACTCACCAACTTGACAACTATCCCCTGTCAACTCACCAACTTGACAACTGTCCCCTGTCAACTCACCAATATGACAACTGTCCCCTGTCAACTCACCAACTTGACAGCTGTCCCCTGCCAACTCACCAACTTGGCAACTGTCCCCTGTCAACTCACCAATTTGACAACTGTCCCCTGTCAACTCACCAACTTGACAACTGTCCCCTGTTAACTCACCAACTTGACAGCTATCCCCTGTCCACCCTGCTGGACAGTTGCAGACGAAGCCATTAACCACATCCACACAAGATCCACCATTCCGACATGGATGAGAGAAGCAAGGATGCTCAGCTGATGTGAGAAAAGTATTTTAGAAAGAAAAACAATGAAACATTCATGCTCATTTTAATATGATAAGAAGGCACATATCCTAGCATGCTTTGGTTACAAAATAAAGTATCTCACTGTTTGCATAGGTTTTTAAAAAAAATAACCCACCAGGAATATAAACGTGTGACATTAACCAATAAACTTTGCATTTGAATTGCTTAAATAGAGAAATAAACCTTGTACATTTTACAAACAGGAATGCTATTTTGAGTTATAAAAGGACATCACAAATGACACCAACATGACACTTTTAGTGCGCCAGTACTTGCAGGTTGATGATGATTTATTATCCATCTACCCGCCCCACCCCCACTCCCCACCCCCTCGTTGCTGCTCATAAGGACAAGCTGTTACTTTTCTCTGGCTGACAGAGCGAGGGTCGAGGTGCTCTCATCGTGGTGGAGTTGATTACGACATTTTTCTTGAACTGGCTCACACCAGGAGGTTTTTTTTAAACCTTCACTCCACACTTTAACCCATGATAGTTCTAACAGTCCCACTCCACACTTTAACCCATGCTAGTTCTAACAGTCTCACTCCACACTTTAACCCATGCTAGTTCTAACAATCTCACTCCACACTTTAACCCATGCTAGTTCTAACAATCTCACTCCACACTTTAACCCATGCTAATTCTAACAGTCTCACTCCACATTTTAACCCATGCTAGTTCTAACAATCTCACTCCACACTTTAACCCATGCTAGTTCTAACAGTCTCACTCCACACTTTAACCCATGCTAGTTCTAACAATCTCACTCCACACTTTAACCCATGCTAGTTCTAACAATCTCACTCCACACTTTAACCCATGCTAGTTCTAACAATCTCACTCCACACTTTAACCCATGCTAGTTCTAACAGTCTCACTCCACACTTTAACCCATCCTAGTTCTAACAATCTCACTCCACACTTTAACCCATGCTAGTTCTAACAGTCTCACTCCACACTTTAACCCATGCTAGTTCTAACAGTCTCACTCCACACTTTAACACATGCTAGTTCTAACAATCTCACTGTACACTTTAATTAACCCATGCTAGTTCTAACAATCTCACTCCACACTTTAACCCATGCTAGTTCTAACAATCTCACTCCACACTTTAACCCATGCTAGTTCTAACAATCTCACTCCACACTTTAACCCATGCTAATTCTAACAGTCTCACTCCACACTTTAACCCATGCTAGTTCTAACAGTCTCACTCCACACTTTAACCCATGCTAGTTCTAACAATCTCACTCCACACTTTAACCCATGTTAGTTCTAACAGTCTCACTCCACACTTTAACCCATGCTAGTTCTAACAATCTCACTCCACACTTTAACCCATGCTAGTTCTAACAGTCTCACTCCACATTTTAACCAATACTAGTTCTAACAGTCTCACTCCACACTTTAACCCATGCTAGTTCTAACAGTCCCACTCCACACTTTAACCCATGCTAGTTTTAACAGTCTCACTCCACACTTTAACCCATGCTAGTTCTAACAATCTCACTCCACACTTCAACCCATGCTAGTTCTAACAATCTCACTCCACACTTTAACCCATGCTAGTTCTAACAATCTCACTCCACACTTTAACCCATGCTAGTTCTAACAATCTCACTCCACACTTTAACCCATGCTAGTTCTAACAATCTCACTCCACACTTTAACCCATGCTAGTTCTAACAGTCTCACTCCACACTTTAACCCATCCTAGTTCTAACAATCTCACTCCACACTTTAACCCATGCTAGTTCTAACAGTCTCACTCCACACTTTAACCCATGCTAGTTCTAACAGTCTCACTCCACACTTTAACACATGCTAGTTCTAACAATCTCACTGTACACTTTAATTAACCCATGCTAGTTCTAACAATCTCACTCCACACTTTAACCCATGCTAGTTCTAACAATCTCACTCCACACTTTAACCCATGCTAGTTCTAACAATCTCACTCCACACTTTAACCCATGCTAATTCTAACAGTCTCACTCCACACTTTAACCCTGCTAGTTCTAACAATCTCACTCCACACTTCAACCCATGCTAGTTCTAACAATCTCACTCCACACTTTAACCCATGCTAGTTCTAACAATCTCACTCCACACTTTAACCAATACTAGTTCTAACAGTCTCACTCCACACTTTAACCCATGCTAGTTCTAACAGTCCCACTCCACACTTTAACCCATGCTAGTTTTAACAGTCTCACTCCACACTTTAACCCATGCTAGTTCTAACAATCTCACTCCACACTTCAACCCATGCTAGTTCTAACAGTCTCACTCCACACTTCAACCCATGCTAGTTCTAACAGTCTCACTCCACACTTTAACACATACCAGTTCTAACAATCTCACTGTACACTTTAATTAACCCATGCTAGTTCTAACAGTCCCACTCCACACTTCAACCCATGCTAGTTCTAACAGTCCCACTCCACACTTTAACCCATGCTAGTTCTAACAGTCTCACTCCACACTTTAACCCATGCTAGTTCTAACAGTCTCACTCCACACTTTAACCCATGCTAGTTCTAACAGTCTCACTCCACACTTCAACCCATGCTAGTTCTAACAGTCCCACTCCACACTTTAACCCATGCTAGTTCTAACAGTCTCACTCCACACTTCAACCCATGCTAGTTCTAACAGTCCCACTCCACACTTTAACCCATGCTAGTTCTAACAGTCCCACTCCACACTTTAACCCATGCTAGTTCTAACAGTCCCACTCCACACTTCAACCCATGCTAGTTCTAACAATGGCAGTCTGCACTTGCCAACCACTAACATTCAAAGGTAGAGGAAAATCTTATTTTTAAAAAATAAATAAAAATGAAAGAGTATATTTTATGATAACGGATCCAAATCTTTGTCCAATTTTCATAGCTACCCTTTTTTTTGTTGCTAAAATTACTTTCTACTCAACGGAAACAATTTTCAGTTCATGAACATCTTGTTCTGCTGTTTATAGAAAAAGTGAGTAACATACACGCGAGTAATAAACACGTGAGTAACATTCACCCGAGTAACAAACACGCGAGTAACATACACGCGAGTAAAAACACTCGAGTACAAACACGCGAGTAGCATACAAGCGAGTAATAAACACGTGAGTAACAAACACGCGAGTAGCATACAAGCGAGTAATAAACACGTGAGTAACAAACACGCGAGTAACATACAAGCGAGTAATAAACACGTGAGTAACAAACACGCGAGTAACATACAAGCGAGTAATAAACACGCGAGTAACAAACACGCGAGTAACATACAAGCGAGTAATAAACACGCGAGTAACAAACACGCGAGTAACATACAAGCGAGTAATAAACACGCGAGTAACAAACACGCGAGTAACATACAAGCGAGTAATAAACACGCGAGTAACAAACACGCGAGTAACATATACGCGAGTAATAAACATGCGAATAATATTCACGGGAGTAATAACACTCGAGTAACATTCACGCGAGTAACATTCACGCGAGTAATAAACACTCGAGTAACATTCACGCGAGTAACACTCACGCGAGTAATAAGCACGCGAGTAACATTCACACGAGTAATAAACACGCGAGTAATAAACACGCGAGTAATAAACACGCGAGTAACATACACACGAGTAATAAACACTCGAGTAACATTCACGCGAGTAATAAACACGCGAGTAACATTCACGCGAGTAATAAACACGCGAGTAACATTCACGCGAGTAATAAACACGCGAGTAACAAACACACCAGTAATAAACACGTGAGTAACATTCACGCGAGTAATAAACACGCGAGTAGCGAACACAAGATTATCACGGTATTGGTAGAGATCAGCTAAATATACTCACCAATCTCACAATTTTTTCCAGAGAACCCCATCGGACATGAACAGTCGTAGTTGTCTGGGGCAGTGTTCCGGCACAGACCTTTGTTCTTGCATGGTTGGTGTCGCCCACAGTAGTTTAAATCTGCAGGTACCATTATATACCACAAAGGTTCATCAACTACCAAGGAGATTAGCAAATACCACAGAGGTTCATCAACTATCACACAGGTTCATCAGATACTAAGGAGATTGGCAAATACCACAGAGGTTCATCAACTATCACACAGTTTCATCAACTACTATAAGGAGATTGGCAAATACCACAGAGGATTATCAAATACCACAGAGATTCATCAACTATCACACAGGTTCATCAGATACTAAGGAGATTGGCAAATACCACAGAGGATTATCAAATACCACAGAGATTCATCAACTATCACAGAGGTTCATCAAACACCAAGGAGATTGCCAAATACCACAGAGCTTCATAAAATACCACAAAGGTTTGTCAACTACCACAGAGGTTCATCAATTACCGCATAAGTTTATAAAACACCAAGGGGATTGGCAAATACAACAGAGGTTCATCACACACCAAGGGGATTGGCAAATACAACAGAGGTTCATCACACACCAAGGGGATTGGCAAATACAACAGAGGTTCATCACACACCAAGGGGATTGGCAAATACAACAGAGGTTCATCACACACCAAGGGGATTGGCAAATACAACAGAGGTTCATCACACACCAAGGGGATTGGCAAATACAACAGAGGTTCATCACACACCAAGGGGATTGGCAAATACAACAGAGGTTCATCACACACCAAGGGGATTGGCAAATACAACAGAGGTTCATCACACACCAAGGGGATTGGCAAATACAACAGAGGTTCATCACACACCAAGGGGATTGGCAAATACAACAGAGGTTCATCACACACCAAGGAGATTGGCAAATACAACAGAGGTTCATCACACACCAAGGGGATTGGCAAATACAACAGAGGTTCATCACACACCAAGGAGATTGCCAAATACAACAGAGGTTCATCACACACCAAGGGGATTGGCAAATACAACAGAGGTTCATCACACACCAAGGAGATTGCCAAATACAACAGAGGTTCATCACACACCAAGGGGATTGGCAAATACAACAGAGGTTCATCACACACCAAGGGGATTGGCAAATACAACAGAGGTTCATCACACCAAGGAGATTGGCAAATACAACAGAGGTTCATCACACACCAAGGGGATTGGCAAATACAACAGAGGTTCATCACACACCAAGGGGATTGGCAAATACAACAGAGGTTCATCACACACCAAGGAGATTGGCAAATACAACAGAGGTTCATCACACACCAAGGAGATTGGCAAATACAACAGAGGTTCATCACACACCAAGGGGATTGGCAAATACAACAGAGGTTCATCACACACCAAGGGGATTGGCAAATACAACAGAGGTTCATCACACCAAGGAGATTGGCAAATACAACAGAGGTTCATCACACACCAAGGGGATTGGCAAATACAACAGAGGTTCATCACACACCAAGGAGATTGGCAAATACAACAGAGGTTCATCACACACCAAGGGGATTGGCAAATACAACAGAGGTTCATCACACACCAAGGGGATTGGCAAATACAACAGAGGTTCATCACACACCAAGGAGATTGGCAAATACCACAGAAGTTCACCGAGTACCACAGAGGTTCACTAACTACCACAGAATTCATCAAACACAAAGGAGATTGGCAAATACCACAGAGGTTCATCAACTACCACAGAGGTTCATCAAATATCACAGAGGTTCATCAAACACCACAGAGGTTCATAAAAAACCACAGAGGTTCATCAAACACCACAGAGGTTCATCAAATATCACAGAGGTTTATCAAATACAACAGAGGTTTATCAAACACCGCAAAGGTTCATCAAATACCGCAGAGGTTCATGAAACATCACAGAGGTTCATCAGATAGTACATAGGTTCATCAAACACCACAGAGGTTCATCAAATACCATATACATTCATAAAAAAACCACAGAAGTTCATCAGATACCACAGAAGTTCATCAAATACCACAGAGGTTCATCAAATACCACAGAGGTTCATCAATTACCACAAAGGTTCATCAACTACTACAGACGTTCATCAAATACTACAGAGGTTCATCAAACATCAAGGAGATTTGGCATATACCACACACACACTTGGCAATTAGAACACAAATTTGCCAGATATTTTAGTGGTGTAAAGAAAGCGTATTTTTCTGAACATTTACATGTTTTGCATACTCGTTCAATCCAACGCCACTAACCACAGAATGATCCATCACAGTCTTAAACCACAGAATGATCTAGCACTGTCTTCAACCACAGAATGATCTAGTGCAGTACTTAACTACAGAATGCTCGTCTTCTTCTGAACCATTAAGGCTCACCGCAGCAGATAAAGATTGATCAAGCGCAGTCTTTAACCAGGGAACTATCTAGCACAGTCTAAAGACATAACTATCTAGCACTGTCTTTAACCAGGGAACTATCTAGCACAGTCTAAAGACATAACTATCTAGCACTGTCTTTAACCAGGGAACTATCTAGCACAGTCTAAAGACATAACTATCTAGCACTGTCTTTAACCAGGGAACTATCTAGCACAGTCTAAAGACATAACTATCTAGCACTGTCTTTAACCAGGGAACTATCTAGCACAGTCTAAAGACATAACTATCTAGCACAGTCTAAAGACATAACTATCTAGCACAGTCTAAAGACATAACTATCTAGCACAGTCTAAAGACATAACTATCTAGCACAGTCTAAAGACATAACTATCTAGCACAGTCTAAAGACATAACTATCTAGCACAGTCTAAAGACATAACTATCTAGCACAGTCTAAAGACATAACTATCTAGCACAGTCTAAAGACATAACTATCTAGCACTCTCTTTAACTATAGACTGATCTAGTGCAGTACTTAACCACAGACTGATCTCTATTTCAGTACACTTCCTTTACTACACCAGCAGTCGTGTGTTCTGTGTACCGTGTACTGTGTACTCTCGGTGTGTCTGGAGCATTTGGTACAGGTTTGCGGACAAATTTTCTGTTTCCAAACGCGAATCTTCAAGACAATCACCAGGTGCCAGCTCCTACTCAGCTCCTCGATCTAAGGCCCAGTGTAGTTACGGTTAGGGGTTAGGTTAGGGTTAGGATTAGTTAGACGCCACGCTCAAGTTGTCTTCAGAATGTCAGGGCTCTAACCAGAGAACATATACAGGACCTTATTACATTACCTTCATGTGAATTGTAGTGTGTAAAACTTGTAACTAACACTGTGAACACTATGTGATAGTTATACATTACTGTGAATGATATGTACACAGTACCCCATGAGCTATACCTTTATCACAGAGAATGCCTCCCCAGTTGAGGTGACAGATACACTGCCAGGGAGAGCCGTTACAAGAGCCATGTTTACATCCGGGGTACGGGATACACTGATCACACAGGGGGCCTTGCCAGCCGTAGGCACAACTGTGGGTGAGATAAACAAGAAGAGAGGGGTGAGTATACATTTTGTTTAAGTCTAAACATTTTGATAGAAGTCACAAACAAATGCAGAGAGGTGGGAGAGAGAGAGAGAGAGAGGGAGAGTGGAAGAGAGAGAGAGAGAGGAGGGAGAGAGAGTGGGGGAGAGAGAGTGGAAGAGAGAGAGACGAGAAAGAGAGTAGGAGAGAGAGGCGGGAGAGAGAGTGGAAGAGAGAGGTGGGAGAGAGTGAGAGAGATAGGCTGGAGAGAGAGTGGGAGAGAGAGGCTGGATAGAGATAGGCTGGAGAAAGAGTGGGAGAGAGAGAGGCTGGAGAAAGAGAATGGGAGAGAGAGGGGAAGAGAGAGTGTGGAAGAGAGAGAGAGTGGAAGAGAGATAGGTGGGAGAGAGACTGGAAGAGAGAGAGGTGGAGGAGAGAGGTGGAAGAGAGAGAGGTGGGAGAGAGAGTGGAAGAGAGAGAGGTGGAAGAGAGAGTGGAAGAGAGGGAGTGGAAGAGAGAGAGTGGAAGAGAGAGTAGAAGAGAGAGAATGGAAGAGAGATAGGCTGGAGAGAGAATGGAAGAGAGAGAGTGGAAGAGGAAGAGGTGGGAGAGAGTGGAAGAGAGAGAGGTGGAAGAGAGAGGTGGGAGAGAGAGTGGAAGAGAGAGGTGGAAGAGAAAGTGGAAGAGAGAGAGAATGGAAGAGAGATAGGCTGGAGAGAGAGTAGGAGAGAGAGAGTGGAAGAGGAAGAGGTGGGAGAGAGAGTCGAAGAGAGAGAGAGGTGGAAGAGAGAGGTAGGAGAGAGAGTGGAAGAGAGAGAGGTGGAAGAGAGAGTGGAAGAGAGGGAGTGGAAGAGAGAGAGTGGGAGAGAGATAGACTGAAGAGAGAGTGGGAGAGAGAGAGTGGAAGAGAGATAGGCTGGAGAGAGGGTGGAGAGAGAGTGGGAGAGAGAGGCTGGAGAGAGAGTGGGAGAGAGAGTGGAAGAGAGAGTGTGGAAGAGAGAGAGTGGAAGAGGGATAGGCTGGAGAGAGAGTGGGAGAGAGAGTGAAACAGAGAGAGTGGAAGAGAGAGAGGTGGGAGAGAGAGTGGAAGAGAGACGCGGGAGAGAGAGGTAGCGAATAAGAGAGAGAGACGGGAGAGAACGTGAGAGAGAGTGGAAGAGAGATAGGCTGGAGAGAGAGCAGGAGAGAGAGTGGAAGAGAGAGGCGGGAGAGAGAGTGGGAGAGACATAGGCTGGAGAGAGAGTGGGAGAGAGAGAGTAGAAGAGAGAGGCGGGAGAGAGAGTGGAAGAGAGAGAGGTGGGAGAGAGAGTGGAAGAGAGAGATGTGGGAGAGAGAGTGGAAGAGAGAGAGTGGAAGAAAGATAGGCTGAAGAGAGAGAGAGTGGAAGAGAGAGAGTGGGAGAGAGATAGACTGAAGAGAGAGTGGGAGAGAGAGAGTGGAAGAGAGAGAGGTGGGAGAGAGAGTGGAAGAGAGAAGCGGGAGAGAGAGGTAGAGAATAAGAGAGAGAGAGAGACGGGAGAGAATGTGAGAGAGAGTGGAAGAGAGATAGGCTGGAGAGAGAGTTGGAGAGAGATAGGCTGGAGAGAGAGTGGGAGAGAGAGAGTGGGAGAGAGAGAGTGGAAGAGAGAGAGGCGGGAGAGAGAGTGGAAGAGAGAGAGTGGAAGAGAGAGGCGGGAGAGAGAGTGGAAGAGAGAGAGTGGAAGAGAGAGGCGGGAGAGAGAGAGTGGAAGAAAGCGAGGTAGAGAGAAAAAAGCGGAAAAGTGAGAGACAAGCTGAAGGGAAAAAAACTGTTGATAAAAACAGTGATAGAGAAATCAGATCAAAACAATGGTAGAGAAATCATAGACAAAAACAGTGGTAGAGAAATCGTAGACAAAAACAGTGGTAGAGAAATCATAGACAAAAACAACGGTAGAGAAATCATAGACAAAAACAACGGTAGAGAAATCATAGATTAAAAACAAAGGTAGAGAAATCATAGATTAAAAACAACGGTAGAGAAATCACAGATAAAAGCTATGGTAGAGAAATCATAGATTCAGTGGTAGAGAAATCACAGATAAAAACTGTGATAGAGAAATCACAGATGAAAATGTGGTAGAGAAATTACAGATAAAAAAATGTGGTAGAGAAATCGCAGATAAAAACTGCCGTAGAGAAATCTCAGATAAAAACAGCAGTAGAGAAATTGTTCAAGCTTGTGTGGTACATTCAAGAAGTTGCCGAAAGATCAGAATAGTCCACCCTCTACTGAAGACAGTGCTTGTATGGCAAGATTTTATAACTGTGCTACAACTTCCTGGAGCTTCAACAGACAGACAAGCTCTACACTAGGGCAATGAAGTCAGTAATAACTTACAGTCTGGGATGATAGTAACTTATACTTTGGGATGATAGTAACTTACAGTCCGGAATGATTGTTCTCTTTTTATTATATTATGTGTATGTAACATTAGAAGAAATTTGTTACGCTAAATACGCCATGACATATGGTCACAATTACAGCAGATATAGGTTAGAAACATGTGTATGTTACCGGATAAGTGATGTAGGTTAGAAACATGTTATGTGTATGTTAGCGGGTAAATGATGTAAATTAGAAACGTGTTATGTGTATATTAGTGGATAAATGACGGAACGTATGTATGTTAGAACGTGTTATATGTATGTTAGTGTATGAGTGATGGATGTTAGAACACGTTATATGTATGTTAGTGGATGAGTGATGGATGTTAGAACGTGTTATATGTATGTTAGTGGATGAGTGATGGATGTTCGAACGTGTTATATGTATGTTAGTGGATGAGTGATGGATGTTAGAACGTGTTATACGTATGTTAGTGGATGAGCGATAGATGTTTGTTATATGTATGTTAGTGGATGAGTGATGGCTACTAGAAACGAGAGCTGAGCTTACTTGCATTCTCCTGGTTTGTTGCATGATCCGTAAATGGCGTGGCATCCTTGACGACAAATTGCTGAGGGCAGAAACCAGCACAAAGTTAACTCAACAAAGTTAACTGAACTTTGACTCCACAAAATCAACTCCACGTTGACTCCACAAAGTTAACTCCACAAAATTAACACCACAAGTTACAGAAGTGTATGAAACAGTGGCCAACATTATACGGGAGAAGCACTCCCTTTTGAAAATCTACGTATGAAAGCGTGTGATATGCAAGCGTGTAAAGGGAAATTCTAACATAAATGTAACGTTAGAAGAGATTTGTTACACTAAACACGCCATGACATATGGTCTCAATTACAGCAGACTTATGACAGTATTCTATGGGATATAAGCAGTTTTCTGGAAACAATTAATAGAGTGAGTGCCCTTCGTTGAAAGGTATTTTAGTTGAGAGCGTAAGCGAGGGTCTTGAGATAAGCGTGCAGCATGGAGAAAACTGAGTGGGTAGGGATAGCATAAACACCACTCACTTTCAGCAAAAGGGGAGCCTTACGAAGTTTTAGAAGAAGAAGTCTTACGTCTTTTGAGTGTCTTATTGAAGATATAGTTTTTTTTTCTGTAGTTATAGATTTTGGCAGATGTAGTTTCTAGATAAGATGAAGTGATGTGGCTGAGACAGTTGAAGTTGGTAGTTAGAACAGTTTTTCCGTGGGAATACTTGTAAGGATTTTTTTATTGTACAAGTAAATGGTAAGGTTTTTTTCTCTCATATGGCGTAGAATACCTCATGCCGGGAACTGAGATTGTAACTGACATTGTAAACGTCTTACCAGCCTGATGGGCTACGTTCTCATCCTCATAATTTCATCCCTCATTTTTCCCATCAATAAAATTGTGTCGTCTGAATATAAAAAACTACAGCACTTACTTTGTTGAAACTCTCACCGTTGATAAGTTTTGTTTATGTTGGGAGACTGCCAAGTTCAGTTAAGATGTCGTCTGAATATAAAAACTACACCACTGGCCTTGTTGAAACTCTCACTGTTTGACATGTTTTGTTTATGTTGAGAGACTGTCAAGCTCAGTTAAGTTGTTGCATGAATTTTTTTTCTGTGGAGTTGAAAGCCTGGGAGTCTTTTAGGATTTTCTTAATGTGTAACAGAGAAAATTAGGTTTTATTTTAGCACCAACAACAAGAAGTAATTTCTAAAATGAAAAAAGTGTACTCCACAAGAAGACTAAACATCCGGCATAACACGGGCCTAGCTGGCGTGACGTTAGCACGTCGGGTCCAGTAGAATACTGGTTCAGCCTAACCCACTGTTGCGTCAAGTAATATCGCTCTTTGGCCACCTGTTACTGTTACAAGCTTTAGTTATCTATTACTGTGTTACAAGCTCTGGTTATCTATTACTGTGTTACAAGCTCTGGTTATCTATTACTGTGTTACAAGCTCTGGTTATCTATTACTGTGTTACAAACTTTGGTTATCTATTACTGTGTTACAAGCTCTGGTTATCTATTACTGTGTTACAAGCTTTGGTTATCTATTACTGTGTTACAAGCTCTGGTTATCTATTACTGTGTTACAAGCTCTGGTTATCTATTACTGTGTTACAAGCTTTGGTTATCTATTACTGTGTTACAAGCTCTGGTTATCTATTACTGTGTTACAAGCTTTGGTTATCAATTACTGTGTTACAAGTTCATGTTGTTAGTGTACATGAAGTCCCAGTGAACATTATGTTCACAGTATCGACTGCTAACAACAACAGCATCATGTAACAATAACATCGTGTTCACAGTATCGACTGCTAACAACATCATGTTCACAGTATCGACTGCTAACAACATCATGTTCACAGTATCGACTGCTAACAACATCATGTTCACAGTATCGACTGCTAACAACATCATGTTCACAGTATCGACTGCTAACAACAACAGAACACAATACAAGTACTTCAGGACGTCAATCACGTGTCAATCATGCACTGACCTACATCACATTCCCGCCCCATCCAGCCATGGACGCACACCTTGTCTCCCTGACTGTCGCAGGTGAAGTGACCAAAGTTGTCCTCCCTGGGTCTGTTGAGTAGATCACGTGAAAAGTAAACTGAGTTTTTTTTCATAGGAGTATGTCAGTGTTTCTAAGTGTGTGTCAGTGTTTATGTGTGTATGTCAGTGTTTCTAAGAGTATGTCAGTGTTTCTAAGTGCGTGTCAGTGTTTATTTGAGTATATTAGTTTTTCTAGGAGTAATTTAGTGTTTCTATGAGTGCATCGATGTTTTTCAGTTTTCAAAAAAATTATTAAATGTTTTATAAATGTTAGAAGCTAGAGTAGTAGTAGTAGTAGTAGTAGTAGTAGTAGTAGTAGTAGCAGTAGTATTAGTAAAATGTTATAGATAAATTATTAGTTCTGAAATAGTAGCTTTACAAATGTTTATTTTTCTGTTGTAGGGTTGAGGAAAGACAAAGTGCTGCCATGTTTTGTTCTTTCAAAAGAATAAGAATAGTTGGAAAGAGACAAGAATAGTTGGAAAGATATAAGAAAAGTTGGAAAGAGATAAGAATAGTTAGAAAGAGATAAGAATAGTTGGAAAGAGATAAGAATAGTTGGAAAGAGATAAGAAAGTTGGAAAGATATAAGAAAAGTTGGAAAGAAATAAGAATAGTTGGAAAGAGATAGCTTATAGGAATAGTGATAGATAAAATAGTGCCAGAGAAACCATGGATAAACAATGATCTTTCTTGCATTGTTATATACACAGTTTCTCTGCCACGGCTGATAAAACTGCAAGAAAAATCTATGATAAAATTAGCTAGAGATATGCTAAAAATAGCTGGAGATAATTCGAGGATAAAAGCTGTTTAAAATAAAATTTGGAAAGTGCCTTCACTGTCTGGGCGCATTTTCTGTCTACGACCACAAACAAATTCTGCTGACCACTAAATCCATGCTCTTGTACGAAAGTTTGGGAACTGCTGATCACTAAAGTCATGTTCTTGTACGAAAGTTTGGGAACTGCTGACCACTAAATCCATGCTCTTGTACGAAAGTTTGGGAACTGCTGATCACTAAAGTCATGTTCTTGTACGAAAGTTTGGGAACTGCTGACCACTAAAGCCATGCTCTTGTACGAAAGTTTGGGAACTGCTGACAACTAAAGCCATGCTCTTGTACGAAAGTTTGGGAACTGCTGATCACTAAAGTCATGTTCTTGTACGAAAGTTTGGGAACTGCTGACCACTAAAGCCATGCTCTTGTACGAAAGTTTGGGAACTGCTGATCACTAAAGCCATGCTCTTGTACGAAAGTTTGGGAACCGCTGACCACTAAAGCCATGTTCTTGTACGAAAGTTTGGGAACTGCTGATCACTAAAGCCATGCTCTTGTACGAAAGTTTGGGAACTGCTGACCACTAAAGCCATGTTCTTGTACGAAAGTTTGGGAACTGCTGACCACTAAAGCCATGCTCTTGTACGAAAGTTTGGGAACTGCTGATCACTAAAGTCATGTTCTTGTACGAAAGTTTGGGAACTGCTGACCACTAAAGCCATGTTCTTGTACGAAAGTTTGGGAACTGCTGACCACTAAAGCCATGTTCTTATACGAAAGTTTGGGAACTGCTGACCACTAAAGCCATGTTCTTATACGAAAGTTTGGGAACTGCTGACCACTAAAGCCATGTTCTTGTACGAAAGTTTGGGAACTGCTGACCACTAAAGCCATGTTCTTGTACGAAAGTTTGGGAACTGCTGACCACCGTTGTCATGTATGAAAGTTTGGGAACTGCTGACCACCGTTGTCATGTATGAAAGTTTGGGAACTGCTGACCGTCGTTGTCATGTATGAAAGTTTGGGAACTGCTGACCACCGTTGTCATGTATGAAAGTTTGGGAACTGCTGACCGTCGTTGTCATGTATGAAAGTTTGGGAACTGCTGACCGTCGTTGTCATGTATGAAAGTTTGGGAACTGCTGACCGTCGTTGTCATGTATGAAAGTTTGGGAACTGCTGACCACCGTTGTCATGTATGAAAGTTTGGGAACTGCTGACCACCGTTGTCATGTATGAAAGTTTGGGAACTGCTGACCACCGTTGTCATGTATGAAAGTTTGGGAACTGCTGACCACCGTTGTCGTGTATGAAAGTTTGGGAACTGCTGACCACCGTTGTCATGTATGAAAGTTTGGGAACTGCTGTTCAAGTAATAACTACAAATACATGTACAATGACAACATCAACTACAACTGGGACTTGATGTACACTGACAACAGAAACAAACATTATCCAAACCTGCAGAGTTTGGTGCATGTGGTGTTGTAGTAGTGGTCATCGCACTTCACTCTCAGACGGAAGGTCGTGCTGGCTGTGATGCCACTGTGGCTGATGGTGTGCCAGTCCTGTCCAGGCAGGATCAAACCAGTGTGCACTACCCTGTCTATAAGATCGTCTGCAACAATCACAAACAAAACGTCAGCGCTGCAAGGCATGTAACGGACGCCATAGGCGGGGAGGGATAGATGGCGTGAAACAGTCATTTACAAAGTTACTGTAACACACTTTAACAAAATAAGTTTGTGGATTATGGTGATAATTTACAGATTCTGAGAACAGCACGAAGATATCTTAGAGGTTTTTAGTACAACATGAGGATATCTTAGAGGTTTTTAGTACAACATGAAGATATCTTAGAGGTTTTTAGTACAACATGAGGATATCTTAGAGGTTTTTAGTACAACATGAAGATATCTTAGAGGTTTTTAATAAGCATGAAGATATCTTAGAGGTTTTTAGTACAGCATGAAGATATCTTAGAGGTTTTTAGTACAACGTGAAGATATCTTAAGAGGTTTTTAGTACAATATGAAGATATTTTAGAGATTTTTAGTACAACATGAGAATATCTTAGTAACACAATAATTAGTGTATAAGTATATAACTATACACGAAGCACTGCAGTAAAGCTGTGATACCAGAATGTATAAAACAGGAAAAAGTAGGAACAGCTTTATTACTTAACTATTACAAAGTTGTGACGTTTCAGCGTGAGCCTTAATCATACAAAAACATACAGGACGAAGAAATAGAGAGAGTAGATAAAGTATAGATTCACATGAATGCTATTTAAAAAAAAAAAATTTTTTTTTCTCTAAAGAGTACTTAGCTGTAAATTGTAAGGTGTGGCTTGTCCGGCGGTGTGTGTCAGGAATGGATTTAGTAGAACGTGACACCGCCGGACAAGTTTTTAGTACAACATGAGGATATCTTAGAGGTTTTTAGTACAGCATGAAGGTATCTTAGAGGTTTTTAGTACAATATGAAGATATCTTAGAGGTTTTTAGTACAATATGAAGATATCTTATAGGTTTTTAGTACAATATGAAGATATCTTAGAGGTTTTTAGTACAATATGAAGATATCTTAGAGGTTTTTAGTACAATATGAAGATATCTTAGAGGTTTTTAGTACAATAAGAAGATATCTTAGAGGTTCTTAGTACAGCACGAAGGTTTTTAATACAACAAGAAGACATCTTAGAGGTTTTTAATACAATATGAAGACATCTTAGAGGTTTTTAATACAATATGAAGACATCTTAGAGGTTTTTAGTACAATATGAAGACATCTTAGAGGTTTTTAGTACAGCATGAAGATACCTCACACAAAACATAGATGTGGAGACAGCATGAAGACACCTCACACAAAACATAGATGTGGAGACAGCATGAAGACGCCTCACACAAAACATAGATGTGGAGACAGCATGAAGACACCTCACACAAAACATAGATGTGGAGACAGCATGAAGACGCCTCACACAAAACATAGATGTGGAGACAGCATGAAGACGCCTCACACAAAACATAGATGTGGAGACAGCATGAAGACGCCTCACACAAAACATGGATGTGGAGACACCATGAAGACATCTTAGAGGATTTTACCACAGCATAAAGACACCTAACACAAAACTAGATGTAGACACATCATAAAGAAACCTTACACATAACTAGATGTGGAGACAGCATGAAGCCATTTCATACAAAACTAGATGTGGACACAGCATGTAGACAGCTCACACATAACTAAATGTGGAGACAGCATGAAGCCATTTCATACAAAACTAGATGTGGACACAGCATGTAGACAGCTCACACATAACTAAATGTGGACACAGCATGTAGACAGCTCACACATAACTAAATGTGGAGACAGCATGTAGACAGCTCACACATAACTAAATGTGGAGACAGCATGTAGACAGCTCACACATAACTAAATGTGGAGACAGCATAAAGACACCTCACAGATATTTGAAAAAAGCAAGACGGCACTTCACATGATGTGAAGACAGCATGAAAACGATTAGTATGTTGTGAGATTATCTAAGATAAGATGTTCGTGCAGATATTTTCATTGTCCTGGACCAGGCGACCAAGTCAAGATGCCCTAACGCTTGTCCTTGACATTTATTCTGTTGGTTTGACAGAAACACCTGGAGACGGGCCTAGAAATCACAGGTGCTGACATAAGAAATGAATGGCCTAGAAATCACAGGTGCTGACATGAGAAATGAATGGCCTAGAAATCACAGGTGCTGACATGAGAAATGAATGGCCTAGAAATCACAGGTGCTGACATAAGAAATGAATGCTTAAAAAAAGATATACTAAGCTACTTTATGTAAACCAGGTCCCCATATTGGTAGAAAAAACTACTTTACGTAAAGTAGGTGACAACATTTTTTTAAAAAAACTACTTTACGTAAAGTAGGTGCCAACATTGCTAGAAAAAAATTCTTACAATCTTAAATTTAGAATTTCAGTAAATAATTAAATTCGTTTTGTCATGGACGCATAAAACGTGCAGAAAGATTTCTTGTCAGACTTGTGTGAGCATCAAGCACTCACCTGGGCCGTGTCTGTCACTATCCCACAGTTCCAAGATCAGTGTGTACGCTCTCTGAAACAGGAGAAATAAACAGTTCTTCTACATGGCCTGTTTAATTCAAACTTTTAACTTTATGGTTCAATTAAAACTTTTAACTTTCTATATGGTTTAATTACAACTTTTAACTTTCTATATGGTTTAATTAAAACTTTTAACTTTCTATATAGTTTAATTACAACTTTTAACTTTCTATATGGTTCAATTAAAACTTTTAACTTTCTATATGGTTCAATTAAAACTTTTTAACTTTCTATATGGTTTAATTAAAACTTTTAACTTTCTATGTGGTCTTTTTAATATTAACTTTTAAATGTCTATATGGTCTGTTTAATAACTGGGTGTCTGAGTGGCGAAGTGGTTAGTGCACTGGCCTCTCATGACGAAAGTCGGGGGTTCGAATCCGGCCGGAGGCACCCCAGTCACCCAGCTGTAGAAATGAGTACCCGACTTCTTCTGGAGTTGGGGAAGGAAAGGCAGCCAGGCGTGATACTGACCATATCGCCCTCTAGTGTACTGACAGGTCAAGGAAAATATGGGCACTAACATCATATCCCTATGTGCCTCTAAGCATGACATATTACCTTGTTTAATAAAAAGTATTTCAACTTTCTACATGGTCTGTTTAATAAAAAGTATTTCAACTTTCTACATAGACTGTTTAATAAAAACTATTTCAACTTTCTACATAGACTGTTTAATAAAAACTATTTCAACTTTCTACATAGACTGTTTAATAAAAACTATTTCAACTTTCTACATGGTCTGTTTAATAAAAAGTATTTCAACTTTCTACATGGTCTGTTTAATAAAAAGTATTTCAACTTTCTACATGGTCTGTTTAATAAAAACTATTTCAACTTTCTACATGGTCTGTTTAATAAAAAGTATTTCAACTTTCAACGTGGACTGTTTAATAAAAAC
Organism: Achatina immaculata; assembly: GCA_009760885.1. Taxonomy (NCBI): domain Eukaryota; kingdom Metazoa; phylum Mollusca; class Gastropoda; order Stylommatophora; family Achatinidae; genus Lissachatina; species Lissachatina immaculata. Next base: position 28,366,955 of record CM019718.1, read on the forward strand.
TATTTCAACTTTCAACGTGGACTGTTTAAACTAGTGAATTGTTTATTATGCTTTCTGCTACTTGACCTGTTGTGGTTATAAAATTATAGGTCATCACGAGAACATCATGAACTGAGATATGTAGTGTTCCCCCCTCCCCTCTCTCTCTCTATCCCTCCCTCTCTCTCTCTCTATCCCTCCCTCTCTCTCTCCCTCACTCTCTCTCTCCCTCCCACTCTCTCTCTCTCTCTCTCTCTCTCAATGAGCATTAAATCTAATTTGTGACAAACACAGACTGTAGATCAACAGAAACAGCTCAAAATTCTACCCCTCAAAAATAGAATCATTTTTAACAAAGTTAAGTTTGTTCATAGAATTCTGTCGCACAATGCTCCGCCTTACTTGTGGTCACTGTTTACGTATAACACTGGAATTAACTCAAACCTGTTTCATTATTTACTTGCTTGTAACTATATGCCTCCATAAAATAACCAGCACTCTCTCAACCCATGACTTGCCAACCATCAAGCACTAAAATGACATAGTTCGAAAAGTAACTTGTTAGATATTGTTAGAAATTATTTTAATGTTTGTTAAAAAAACAAATGTTAGAAGATCTGCATTTACAATGTATTTTTGTTTATGTATATGTCTGTGTGTGCGTGAATGTGTGTGTGAGAGCTATTTTATTAGGTTAATTACTTCTTCTCTTTTAGTTTTAATGTAGTAGTTTAATCTTACACTCTTTTGATGTGTTTTTTTCCTAATGTAATTTGTATGTTTGTATTAAATCAAGTGTGTGGGAAGAATGAAAGATGGAGTGATGAAGGGCAGAATGTAAGACGGGCCTGCGTGCCCAATTCTTTACCCTTTAAAAACAAAGATTCATTCATTCATTCATTCATTCATTCTCTCTTAAGGCGTTTTCAATGGCGTATCTCTCTCACAGAGACGTCTCCGTTTGAGAGGATTGTGCTCAGGGGCGTATCTGCCTTACTGACACGTCCCTATACGTGAGGACTTGACATGAGAGAATGAGGCCAGAGACCTGAGCACAGATTCTTGCTTCCTTTCATTACAAGTTGGAAAGTGTCACTAAATAAAAAGTTGTGTGTTTTTTCTTTAATTTCACATTTTTCTATGAGTGCCACACTCAAGAGCTCAAGACCCTGATTTACTCTGTCTGACCGGTACGTGAAAACTGATTTCACTGAAAAATTACAGTCACGTGAAGTGTATATTTTGGTGTGTCTTGTCTAGCATGCATATGTTCTTCAGATCATACAGTTTCCAGGGTCATCATGACCAGATAGCCTGCACAGGTTGGTAAGTGAATCCCACAGCTTGCTCACACAGCAAATGATGTGCTCACACAGCCAGTGATCTTCAAATTACATGTGCTCACACAGCCAGTGATCTTCAAATTACATGTACTCACACAGTCAGTGATCTTCAAATTACATGTACTCACACAGCCAGTGATCTTCAAATTACATGTACTCTCACAGCCAGTGATCTTCAAATTACATGTACTCACACGGCCAGTGATCTTCAAATTACATGTACTAACACAGCCAGTGATCTTCAACCTTCTAGCGCGATAAATGAATTACAAAGAAAATTGTGCAGAGATATTTTATTCCAGTAGTCAGTTTGAGAAGCACACTACTTTGAGAAGCAGATTACTTTGAGAAGCAGATTAGTTTGAGAAGCACACTAGTTTGAGAAGCACAATACTTTGAGAAGCACAATACTTTGAGAAGCACAATACTTTGAGAAGCACACTAGTTTGAGAACCACATTAGTTTGATTTAACCGGGATACAGAGGATGTGAGGATAATTTTGACGGTACAAAATGAAGGACAAGAACAATGAGCGACCTGTATCCTTAGACTGGACGGAGGAGAGGGCTAGTGAGTGAGAGAGAGACAGAGACAGAGAGAGAGACAGAGACACAGAGAGACAGAGACAGAGAGAGACAGAGAGAGACACAGAGACAGAGACAGAGAGACAGAGAGAGAATGAATGAATGATCTTTATTTTTAGAGGGTAAAGAACTGGACAGGCAGGCCTGTCTTACATTCTGACCTTCATCACTCCATCTTTCATTCTTCCTACATACTCGATTTAATACAAGTATACAAATTACATTATGGGAAAAAAGCATATCAAAAGAGTGTAAGATTAATAAACTATTACATTCAAAGTAAAAGAGAAGAAGTAATTAACCTAATAAAATGGCTGTCACATACACAGATTTATACATAATCAAAAATACATTGTCAGTACAGATCTTCTAACATATGTTGTTTAACAACATTAAAATAATTTCTAACAATATCTAACAAGTTACTTTTCGAACTATGTCATTTTAGTATTTGATGGTTGGCAAGTCACGTGCTGAGAGAGTGCTGGTTGTTCTATGGAGGCATATAATTACAAGCAATTAAATAATGAAACAGGTTTGAGTTAAAGGATGTAGTATTACTAATGGATTTTAAATGGTAGGGGAGGGTGTTCCAGAGCTGTACTGCAGAGTATGCAAGGCTTTTCTTGTACAGATTAATCCTGGGTTTAGGAAGAAGACAGTTTTTTAAACGCTGGCTATGTTTAGTGTTATATGTAAACAGTGACCACAAGTAAGGCGGAGCATTGTGCGACAGAATTCTGTGAACAAACTTAACTTTGTTAAAAATGACTCTAAATTTGAGGGGTAGAATTTTGAGTTGTTTGTGCTGATCTACAGTCTGTACTGGGTGTTTGTCACAAATCAGATTTAATGCTCGTTTGTGAAGTGAGTGGAGCCTTTTTGTGTTTGAGACTGAGCATCCATCTCAGATTGTGGAACAGCAATCTAAGTGTGTTTGTATATGTGATATTTAGTATGTCTTTCTTTTGTCTTTGTCGATAAAGCGTTTAATTTTGGCCAGATGGTAAACTTTCTGTGCAAACAAGTTTGTTAGGTTATGTACGTGAAAATTCCAAGTTAAATGCTGATCAATGATGAGTCTTAGAGTTTTATGTTCATGAACATTTTCTATTGCCTTAGTCCCAGTACAAAGCTGTAGTGAAGTTTTTGTTGCATTCTGCAGTTTCTGTCTTGTAGTGATGAGCATGGATTTTGTTTTGTTGGTGTTTATCAACATACCATTTTTATTACTCCATTTAACCAAACTTTTTATGTCATTTTGGAGCGTTGTCTGCAGGTTATTGATGTCACAGTCACTATTGTAAACAGTAAAGTCATCAGCAAAAAGATCACATGAAGAGTTCTTTAAATGTAGTGGTAGGTCGTTAATATAGATAGCAAAGAGAAGAGGACCAAGAATGGAACCTTGAGGAATACTAGTATCAACCACAGACGAGCCAGATATTTTGTTTCTAAAGCAAACTACTTGTTTTCTATCTGAGAGAAAAGATGTAATAAATTTTGTTAGGTCAGGGTGTAATCTATAGCCTTCCAGCTTTTGTGCAAGAATTTCATGATCAATCATATCGAAGGCTTTCTTAAAATCAACAAAGACAGCACCACACAATTTGTCATCATTTATATTAGACAGCCAGTTTCTGTCATTTTAGTTAATGCTGTGTGGCAGGAGTAATTTGTTCTAAAACCTGACTGACTGTCTATTAGTAGATTGTTTTCTGGCATGTGGAGCAGTGTTAACTTTTGTATATGCTTTTCAAGAGGTTTAGATAGTGATGACAGAATGGATATGGGTCTATAGTTTGAGAGGTCACTAGTCTGTCCAGATTTAAAAAGAGGAAAAACTTTGGCGAGTTTAAAAGCATCAGGGGAATAATGTTTGTTAAAGAGAGAGAATGAATTAATGAATCTTTATTTTTAAAGGGTAAAGAATTGGGCACGCAGGCCCGTCTTACATTCTGCCCTTCATCATTCCATCTTTCATTCTTCCACACACTCGATTTAATACAAGTACACAAATTACATCAGGAAAAAAAACATCAAAAGAGTGTACGATTATACTATTACATTCAAAGTAAAAGAGAAGAAGTAATTACTCTTTTACACACACATACACCCGCACACACGTACACATAATAAAAAATACATTGTCAGTACAGATCTTCTAAACATATGTCTTTTAAACAAAAATTAAAATAATTTATAACAATATCTAACAAGTTACTTTTCGAACTATGTCATTTTAGTACTTGATGGTTGGTGAGTCACGTGTTGAGAGAGTGCTGGTTATTTTATGGAGGCATATAAAAGAGAGAAAGCGAGAGAGACAGAGAAAGAAAGAGAGAGACAGAGAGAGGCAGTGAGAGAAAGAGAGACAGAGAGAGAAAGAGAGACAGAGAGATAAAGAGAGAGAAAGAGAGATAAAGAGAGAGAAAGAGAGACAGAGAGAAAGAGAGATAAAGAGAGAGAAAGAGAGACAGAGAGAGAAAGAGAGACAGAGAGAGAAAGAGAGCGAAAGAGAGAGAAAGAGAGACAGAGGGAGAAAGAGAGACAGAGAGAGAAAGAGAGATAAAGAGAGAGAGAAAGAGAGAGAAAGAGAGAGACAGAGAGAGAAAGAAAGAAAAAGACAGAGAGAAAGAGAGAGAGACAGAGAGAGAAAGAGAGAGACAAAGAGAGAAAGAGAGAGAGACAGAGAGAGAAAGAAAGAGAGATACATAGAGAGAGGAAGAAAAAGAGAGAGAGAAAAATAAAGACATATTGAGAAAGAGAAACAAGCTGACAGACGAACAGAAACACAAGGAGATACAAACAAAACAGAAGTATACGAGAAACAAAGAAACAAGATAGAAAGACGAAGGTGGAAGGAGAGAAACAAGACAGAGAGTTAAGATGAAAGAACAGACAGACAAGACATAACGGGAGATACAAGACAGAAATACAGACAAACAAAACTGAAACGTAGAGAGATCAGAAGGAAAGACAGACAAGACAAAAAGACGGACAGATAACACGAAAAGATAGAAACGAGATAGAGAAAGAGAGACAACATGGAAAGATAATGAGACAAAACGGAAAGAGTGAGAAGACAGAAAGAGGAACAAGACGGAAAAATACACAAGACGGAAAGATTTAACGGAAAGACAGAGAGACAAGAATGAAAGACAGACAAAACTGAAAGGCAGACACGACTGAAAGAAACAGACAATATTGAAATATAGTCGAGACGGAAAGATGCAAGGGCAAAAAGGAAAGGCAGACAAGAATGTGAAACAAAGACAAGACTGTGAAAAAGAGACAAGACTGTGAAATATAGACAAGACTGTGAAACAGAAACAAGACTGTGAAATAGAGACAAGACTGTGAAATAGAGACAACACTCACTGTGAAACATAGACAAGACTGTGAAATATAGACAAGACTGTGAAACAGAGACAAGACTGTGAAATAGAGACAAGACTGTGAAAAAGAGACAAGACTGAAAGACAGAGAAACAAAATGGAAAAACAGAGAGGCAAAGTGGGAAGACACAGAGACAGAAAGATAGAGAAAAACCGGAAATACAGAGATAAGAGACGAAAGGCAGCTCCATACAACATTTAATCTATCTTCCATACAACATTTAATCTAATTATCTTCCATGCAACAGTTAATCTAATTATCTTCCAAACATCATTTAATCTAATTATCTTCCATACAACATTTAATCTAAGTATTTTCCATACAATATTTAATCTAATTATCCTCTAGACAACATCTAATCTATCTTCCATGCAGCAATTAATCTGAATTCCATACAACAGTTAATCTATCTTCCGTACATTTAATCTATCTTTCATACAACATTTAATCTAATTATCTTCCATACAACATTTAATCTAATTATCTTCCATACAACATTTAATCTAATTATCTTCCATGCACCAGTTAATCTGTATTCCATACAACAATTAATCTATCTTCCGTACAGCATTTAACTTAAGTATATTCTATACAACTGTCAATTTTTCATTCAATGACTGATCCAGTTATTTTCTATACAACAGTCTATCTTTCATTCAATGACTGATCCAATTATTTTCTATACAACAGTCTATCTTTCATTCAATGACTAATCCAATTATTTTCTATACAACAGTTAAGCTTTCATTCAATGGCTGATCCAGTTTTTTTTCTATACAACAGTCTAACTATCTTCCACACAGCGGTTAATCGAACTATTTTTGATACAACGGTTGATCTAACAATCTTCAACACAACCGTTGATCTAATTATCTTAAATACACAGATTGATCTAATTGTCTTAGATACAACGAGTGATCAAATTATCTTAGATACAAAGGTGATATAATAATCTTAGATACAAAGATTGATCTAATTATTTTAGATTCAAAGATTGATCTACAAGGTCAGACAATTAAGTAATGAGACTAATTCCATACAAAATAAAATAAACAACAGTTGAAGATATAATCTGTATTTTATTCAAAGTAAGTCCCTTGTGTATTAATACAGTAAGTGACACGATCTAACAAACACTGGAATGACCTCTGCAGTTCATCTGTTGGCATGGCCCTTAAACTCGATGTTACAGCCCTTTGGATGTCATCAGTATCGTCAAAGTAGCATCCTTTCAATGATAACTTTAATTTTGGGGATAGAAAATAGTCACAGGGAGACAAATCTGGGGAATATGATGGATGATTCAGAACACACACTTGTTTTTGGGGCCAAAAATTCCTGTACAACTACCGCCCGGTGAGCCGGTGCATTATCACGAAGAAGGAAAAAACTGCCAGGTGTTGAATACTCGGGTCGGACTCGGAGAATCCTTTTTAATAGGAATTTCAAAATACTTAAAAAAACTTTGGCAATGACAGTCTGTCCCTCCGAGATAAATTCTTTGTGAATAACTCCTTTGCTGTCGTAGAAGCACACCAACATTGTCTTCATTTTCGACTTTTGAAGACGAATATTTGTACCTTTTGGTGATGATGATGACTTCCACTGAGCACTTTGGCGTTTAGTTGTGGGATCATAGCAGAAAATCCACGTTTCATCCCTTGCAACAATCAGATTTAAGAAATGTTTATTTCTGCTTTTTTTCTGCTACACACCAGAAAGGCCCGGGTTCACCCAGCTCTAAAAATGGGTACCATGCTGGTTACGTAACAATGCACCTCTGACTAGGTCAACAAAATGGCGGCTTGTTTGTCGTCTGCTTATTGGGCAGTGATGAAAAGTTGCCAGATCATAGATGAAGGTTGCCTCTTTGGATTCCATGCTTTGCTTCATAGATGGCATTTTTGTCTGGGCCATAATAAAATCAGTCTCATTACTTAAATGTTGGACCTTGAAATTATCTATACAATGATCTATACTCTGTACTTTTATTCAAGACGGATTTCAATATTTCAGCAGCCGTGCTACTTGAAATAGTTTGTTTTGAAATGCTTTCATTTACTTCGTGCAGACATAAATTATTCTGCACAATTGTGGAAAAATTTCGCCTTTTTGTTCATAAAATCTTCTGTGACTTTGAAGACAACAACCGACTACAGACATTGCCAGTGGCGTGATTTTAAGCACACAAGTGAGGAAAATAAAACTGATTGTCGCTAACTGCTTTCCTGAAAATAATGCGACATCACTTTGTGACTGACTGGCCTAGTGACAACCAATCATTTTTGAGTATTGGAGTCCTTGACAACTACCGCGGACACGTCTGTCACATTACTGCCCCAAATGAAGGCATTTAATCTTATTCTTAATGAGAAGAAATTCAGACATTTTCTACCAATGAAAGTAGGGAGAAGACAGCCTTGGGTCAAGATGTGGAGCTGCAGAAATATTTGTCTCAAGAAACTGAGGTCACTTTAAGATGGCGTCTGTCGTCTTACAGTGGCTGGAGATTAACAAGTAAAACATGGTTCTGCCACCTGCAAGAGTGAAAGGAGTTGGGGAGATGGGAAGAGTGAAAGGAGAGGACGGAATGGAAAGAGTGAAAGAAGAGGAAGGTGTGCAAGAGCTGGAAGGAGTGTGGTGTGAAACAGTACTAAATTTAGCAATTGTTGGAGACCTCAAAGCTTAAAACAAAATAAAATAACAAAACAGAAAGTTAAAAGCAAAATAAAATAGCAAAACGGAAAAATTTAAAACAACATAAAATAATAAAACAGAAAGTTAAAAGCAAAATAAAATAACAAAACAGAAAGTTAAAAGCAAAATAAAATTTTAAAATACGGAAAGTTTAAAACAAAATGAAATAACAGACTCAGGAATTTTTCTCCACTTCTTGACATTTTCTTGTCACAGCTGGTGAAGTGTTCTGTGTGATTTGAAGACACTGCTCTAGTCGCTTCACCGTTATTTCGATCTGAAAATACACTTCACTTCCAAGCAAAGCGATGTGAAAAAACTGCTTGATGAACCCGTAGGTACGGGACGATAACTGTTTGTGTTTGTTTCAGTGCAAAGCACTTCCTATCTTACATCGAGATATGAAACCTGTTATGTAATCTCATACTTGACACCTTCATTTGTCAACTTTGTTTTTATCTGTTTTCCCTTCTGTTTTTTTGCTGTTTTCCCTTCTTTGTTTTTTCTCCGTCTTTTCTTCTTTGTTTTTCTCTGTTTTTCCTTTTTTGCTTCTGTTTTCCATTCTGTTTTATTTTCCCATCTTTGTTTTCTCTTCTTTGTTTGTCTGTTTTCCTTTCTCTGTTTTTCTGTTATCCCTTCTTTGTTTTTTTTTTCTGTTTTCCCTTCTTTGTTGTTTTCTGTTTTCCCTTCTTCGTTTGCGACTTTCCTTTCTTTGTTTTTTCTGTTTTACCTTCTTCGTTTGCGACTTTCCCTTCTCTGTTTTTCTGTTTTCACTTCTTTGTTTTTTCTGTTTTACCTTCTTCTTTTGCGACTTTCCCTTCTCTGTTTTTCTGTTTTCCCTTCTTTGTTTTTTTTTCTGTTTTACCTTCTTCGTTTGCGACTTTCCCTTCTCTGTTTTTCTGTTTTCCCTTCATTTTTTTCTGTTTTCCCTTCTTCGTTTGCGACTTTCCCTTATCTGTTTTTCTGTTTTCCCTTCTTTGTTTTCTGTTTTTCCTTCTTTGTTTTTTTTTTGTTTTCCCTTCTTTGTTTATCTCTGTTTCCCTTCTTTTTTGTTTTCACTTTTTTGGTTATCTCTGTTTTCCATTCTTTGTGTTTCTCTGTTTTTCTTTCTTTGTTTTTCTATGCTTTCTCTTCTTTGTTTTGCTTCATTTGTTCTAAGAATTTGGTGAAAAGATAAATTCATGTGTACACTACTCGCTGAGGTGGGTCAAATATTGTTTGTCTGTTTATAATTAAGGAAATATTTTCAAATAACTTGTTTGCATGAGAAAATATTAGAGTAGGAATTATTTTGAAGATCTGCTTCATTGATTTATATATCTTACATTATTTTTAATGTTGAAGTATTAATGTATGATCTACAAACCTGTTTGCTCTAACATTTTACAGTGCACAAACCTCGGTGTTTGCTATAACATTTTACTGTGCACTGACATCATTGTTTGCTCTAACATTTTACCGTGCACTGACATCATTGTTTGCTCTAACATTTTACTGTGCACTGACATCATTGTTTGCTCTAACATTTTACTGTGCACAAACCTCATTGTTTGCTCTAACATTTTACTGTGTACAAACCTCGTTGTTTGCTCTAACATTTTACTGTGCACAAACCTCGTTGTTTGCTCTAACATTTTACTGTGCACAAACCTCGTTGTTTGCTCTAACATTTTACTGTGCACAAATCTCGTTGTTTGCTCTAACATTTTACTGTGCACAAACCTCGTTGTTTGCTCTAACATTTCACTGTGCACAAACCTCGTTGTTTGCTCTAACATTTTACTGTGCACAAACCTTGTTGTTTTCAGCTCTGTAAAAAGTGTACCTGAAACCATGGATTTTTAAAGCACTTTCGTAAAGTTTCACTGCGAACTGTGTCAGTTCTCACCGGTTCACAAGTGCCGCTTGGTTAGTCACATAGACATCTCTAGTACTGCTTGGTTAATCACAGAGATCTTCATAAATTATCCATGTGACGGGCAATGATCTTAGCCATTGTTAAGACGTCACTTGGAGTTTCATTGTTTGTCCTGTTACAAAGTCTTGTATTATTAAACACTCGAATTGTTCCTCGGAGGTCTCAAGCCACTGTTTGTTGTTTTGTCTACACATGTCGCGTTTCCTGTATTATACATGTCCCGTTGCCAGTATTTTACATGTTCCCTTGATTGTATTATACATGTCTAACACTTTTCTTCTTTTGATTCCTGCTGTTTTGCTGAATATTTCATTCTATTTTGTTGAATGCTTAATTTTGCTTGTTACTTTAAATTGTCTTTCAAGTTCGTGAAGCGTTAGAGAACGTGCCCGACTTGATTTGTTTGTACAGCAACTCAAACAAAAAGTTACAACAAAATAACAAAAATGTTAAGGTCATATTTCAGGACGTAATGATTTCTGGAAAATATTACTCAGTTTTACAAAAATAAGTTCATGATTACAGAGCAAGAGGCATCTTTTCAGAGCCACCAACCTGACCACATATACGATCAAGGCAAGCAACCTGACCACATATACGATCATGGCAAGCAACCTGACCACATATACGATCAAGGCAAGCAACCTGACCACATATACGATCAAGGCAAGCAACCTGACCACATATACTATCAAGGCAAGCAACCTGACCACATATACGATCATGGCAAGCAACCTGACCACATATACTATCAAGGTAAGCAACCTGACCACATATACTATCAAGGTAAGCAACCTGACCACATATACTATCAAGGCAAGCAACCTGACCACATATACGATCATGGCAAGCAACCTGACCACATATACTATCAAGGTAAGCAACCTGACCACATATACTATCAAGGTAAGCACCCTGACCACATATACGATCATGGCAAACAATGGAACAAGTAGGAAATCAAATATATGGCAAGGAATAGAACAAGTAGCAGATCAAATACATAGTAAGAAAAAGAACAAGTAAGAGATCAAATACGCGGAAAGGAATAGAACAAGTAGGATATCAAATACAAGGCAAAGGACAAAACAAATAGGGGGATCAAATACAGTCAGAAGAAGTATAGAATCATGACAAGAAAATATGGCAAGTCGACAAATCTTTTACAGACAAAATTCCCTGGAGATGTTTATGATGACAATTTTAATTGTTATTGCACAGGAAAAAAAAGAGAGAAGAAGCCTTCAGCTGATAATTTTATGATTTAGCACTTGTGTCTGGTTATATTTTATCATCATCAAGTACTTGCATCTGATTATCTTTTATCATCAAGTACTTGTATCTGGTTATCTTTTATCATCAAGTACTTGTATCTGGTTATCTTTTATCATCAAGTACTTGTATCTAGTTATCTTTTATCATCAAGTACTTGTATACTGAAAATATAATGAGGAATGTTAGAGAAGATGTAGACAAAGAATATTACGATGCCATAACAGTTGGAGGTTATGAAATACCAGAGATTAGATATGCTGATGACACAGTATTGCTGTCCACAACACAAGAAGGAATGGAAAAACTAATTATGTCAGTCCGCAAGAACAGCGAAGAGCAGAACCTCTATCTTAATGCAAAGAAAACTAAAGTGATGACAACTGACAAAACAAACAAGGCAACTGAAATATGTATCAGTGAGGAAAAACTGGAAGAAGTGGAGAGTTTTGAATATCTTGGATCACTACTAACTAATAATGGAGATACAATGCGGGAAATTAAAAGGAGGACATCTATTGCTCTTCAGAAAGTAAAACAAATAAAGAATCTGTGGAGAGGAGCAGACAGAACCACAAAAATAAGATTTTTAAGGGCATGCATCTTTCCCATCGCAACATATGCCTGTGAGACCTGGACACTTAACAAAACAGCTGAGAAGCACATAAATGCCTTTGAATGTAAATGCTATAGAAGAGTTCTCCAAATATCGTGGACACAAAAAAGAACAAATATATCTATACTACAAGAGCTTAATATTGAAGAAGGCTGGCTAGTAAAGAGGATTAAAGAGAGAAAACTTAAATATTTTGGCCACATTAAACGTCATGATAATTTAGAGAAGACCGTATTGGAAGGATACATAATGGGAAAAAGAAAAAGAGGAAGACCGAAACGAAGATGGCTGCAGGACATCGTTGATGATCTGGAAATGGATGCAGCAGCAGCAGGCCATCTTGCTCACAACCGAGAGGCCTACAGGAGTGCTGTTTGGGAGGCAAAGTTCCGCAAGGGACATGCAAAGGAATGAATGAACTTGTATCTAGTTATCTTTTATCATCAAGTACTTGCATTTGGTTATCTTTTATCATCATGTATCTTGATTATTTTTAATCATACGTGCTGCTAAGTGCGAAAGAGAGAGAGGGGAGAGAAATAGAGAGAGAGAGAGTCAGATTACGTACTTATATCTTATATCCTTCCGGTGCCGTTAAACGTCACATAGGGCTCGCAAAGTAGTTCGCCAATTTTTCCTGTCTTCGACGAGTCTTTCAACCTCATCAAAGGATTTTATGCCTGTTAACTTGGCCTCTCTTAATAATGTCCTCTTCAGAGTTTCACGCGGTCTGCCTCTTTTTCTTTGGCCTGTTGTGCTCCACTTGATAGCTTGTTTTGGGATTCTCTGATCATTTCTTCTCGTCAAGTGACCAACATATGTCCATCTCCTTTTCCTGATCACCCATGAGACTGGTTGTTGTTCAGTCTTATCTCTGCATTGTTCTTGAATTCGTTCCACTTGATGCCGAGTATTTTCCTTAGGCATTTGTTTTCAAAAGAGTCTAATTTCTTTTCTATTTCTTTAGTTGTTTTCCAGCTTTCGCATGCATACTATGAAGAAAAAATTCAAATTTATTTTCAAAATATCTTCTTGCGAGACTCTTCTACTTACGGCTAAATGTAAATGCTTCTGTTTGGTGTTGATGTTTGATGTATGATGTCTAGTGTATGGTGTTTGATGTTTGATGTCCGTCTGAAACATCCCTTTACGTGTCTATGCCGAGTCCAGAGAGAGAGAGAGAGAGAGCAATAATTCTCTCAAACTTGAGCAACGTCCTTGTAGCAGCGACTCTCACACAACAGCTAAGAGCACAAGTCAGACTCTTCTATCACTCCTTGTAGCGGTGCTCTCACACAACAGCTAAGAGCACAAGTCAGAATCTTCTATCACTCCTTGTTGCAGCGGCTCTCACACAACAGCTAAGAGCACAAGTCAGACTCTTCTATCACTCCTTGTAGCAGCGACTCTCACACAACAGCAGAGTGCACAAGTCAGACTCTTCTATCACTCCTTGTTGCAGCGGCTCTCACACAACAGCTAAGAGCACAAGTCAGACTCTTCTATCACTCCTTGTAGCACCGCTTTCACACAACAGCAGAGTGCACAAGTCAGACTCTTCTATCACTCCTTGTTGCAGTGGCTCTCGCACAACAGCTAAGAGCACAAGTCAGACTCTTCTATCACTCCTTTTAGCAGTGCTCTCACAGAATAGCTAAAAGCACAAGTCAGACTCTTCTATCACTCCTTGTAGCACCGCTTTCACACAACAGCAGAGTGCACAAGTCAGACTCTTCTATCACTCCTTGTTGCTTCGGCTCTCACACAACAGCTAAGAGCACAAGTCAGACTTTTCTATCACTCCTTGTTGCAGCGCACTCACACAACAGCTAAAAGCACAAGTCAGACTCTTCTATCACGCACGAGAGAGGGCAATAAAGATCTTATTTTCTCAAACAAGACGGCAGAAGAAGGGAGAAACTTTCGACCGTTTTTTTGAAACAGGGAAAGCTGTCACTGCAAAGTCACAAGTCCACAAACATTTCCTTCCAACATGAACAGAAATTTCCTGAACTTTTGCCAATTTTCCAAACATTTTTATTTTCACAGGGTTAAAGTTGAGGGGGGGGGGTGTTTGTGATCAATGATTGCTTGATCTCTTAGAAAGGAGGCGAGGAGAGAAACTAACAGCAGACTAGGATGATGATAACTGAACAGTCAGAGAAGAGACAGACTGATGTAATCTATCAGAGAAGAGACAGACTGATGTAAACTATCAGAGAAGAAACAGACTGATGTAAACTATCAGAGAAGAGATAGACTGATGTAAACTATCACAGAAGAGACAGACTGATGAAAACTGATGTTCTGTTTGCCAGAAGTTCGGGGCTTATTACAGAAGTTCGGGGCTTATTACAGAAGTTCGGGGCTTATTACAGAAGTTCGGGGCTTATTACAGAAGTTCGGGGCTTATTACAGAAGTCCAGGGCTTATTACAGAAGTCCGGGGCTTATTACAGAAGTTCGGGGCTTATTACAGAAGTTCGGGGCTTATTACAAAAGTTCGGGGCTTATTACAGAAGTTCGGGGCTTATTACATAAGTCCAGGGCTTATTACAGAAGTTCGGGGCTTATTACAGAAGTTCGGGGCTTATTACAGAAGTTCGGGGCTTATTACAGAAGGTTGGGACTGATTACAGGCTGCGGGAGAGCTGAGGTCAGGAGTGACAGAAGCCAGGATGTTAGAAAGGAAATCTGATGGGGTATCACCAGGACAAAAAGGGCAATATTACCAAGATAACCCCAGCTATGATCCCATGCTGTAATTGGGACTTTATTGGGAAAATATTTGTAGTAAGTAAATATTGGGATACCAGCAGTTTTCTTGAAATATATCAATATTTTTTTGTCATTAGCATGTGTTTACAGCCACCACAGTTCAACACCACTGTTATCATCATCATCATCATCATGGGATATTTTAACTTCCGGTGTTGACACCAATGATCTATAGTTTCTTTTGTTTTTCATACTTATTCCATATTTTATTATTGTTTCAAAATATGCATTTGTATAGAATGTTCTCACAGTAACACACACAGTTGTGTGTGGAATGTTCTTACAGTTACAGTTGTGTGTGGAATGTACTCACAGTTACAGTTGTGTGTGGAATGTTCTTACAGTTACAGTTGTGTGTGGAATGTACTCACAGTTACAGTTTTGTGTGGAATGTACTCACAGTTACAACTTTGTGTGTGGAATGTACTCACAGTTACAGTTTTGTGTGTGGAATATACTCACAGTTACAGTTGTGTGTGGAATGTACTCACAGTTACAGTTTTGTGTGTGGAATGTACTCACAGTTACAGTTTTGTGTGTGGAATGTACTCACACAGTTACAGTTTTGTGTGTGGAATGTACTCACAGTTACAGTTTTGTGTGGAATGTACTCACAGTTACAGTTTTGTGTGTGGAATGTACTCACAGTTAAAGTTTTATGTGTGGAATGTACTCACAGTTAAAGTTGTGTGTGTGGAATGTACTCACAGTTAATGTTTCGTGTGTGGGATCTAATCACAGTTACAGTTGTGTGTGGAATGTCCTCACATTTACATTATGTAAGAAGCGCCCTCCTTGTCCTGATGTCCTCTATCAGGAATGTACTCAAATGCATCAGATGACTGGACACTCACTTTTTCTATTCTCAGATTTTAAACTCCAAACATTTCATTTTGTTCATGTTTGTCCATGTACTTGTTTGAGTTCTGCTTGTCCATGTGCTTGTTTGGGTTCTTTTTGTCTCATGTATTTGTTTAGGTTCTGTTTGTCCCATGTACTTGTTTGGGTTCTGTTTGTTCCATGTACTTGTTTGGGTTCTGTTTGTCCACGCACTTGTTTGGGTTCTGTTTGTCCATTACTTGTTTGGGTTCTGTTTGTTCCATGTACTTGTTTGAGTTCTCTTTGTTCCACTCACTTGTTTGGGTTCTGTTTGTCCACGCACTTGTTTGGGTTATGTTTGTCCACACTCTTGTTTGTGTTCTGTTTGTTCCATGTACTTGTTTGGGTTCTGTTTGTCTACACACTTGTTTGGGTTCTGCTTGTCCACGCACTTGTTTGGGTTCTGTTTGTCCATGTACTTGTTTGGATTCTGTTTGTTCCATGTACTTCTTTGTATTCTGTTTGTTCCATGTACTTGTTTGGGTTCTGTTTGTTCCATGTACTTGTTTTGATTCTGTTTGTCCACGCACTTGTTTGTGTTCTGTTTGTTCCATGTACTTGTTTGTGTTCTGTTTGTCCACGCACTTGTTTGGGTTCTGTTTGTTCACGCACTTGTTTGGGTTCTGTTTGTCCACGTACTTGTTTGGGTTCTGTTTGTTCATTACTTGTTTGGGTTCTATTTGTCCATGCACTTGTTTGTGTTCTGTTTGTCCATTACTTGTTTGTGTTCTGTTTGTCCATTACTTGTTTGGGTTCTGTTTGTCCATTACTTGTTTGGGTTCTGTTTGTCCACGCACTTGTTTGGGTCCTGTTTGTCCACGCAGTTGTTTGGGTTCTGTTTGTCCACGCAGTTGTTTGGGTTCTGTTTGTCCATGTACTTGTTTGTGTTCTGTTTGTCCACGCACTTGTTTGGGTTCTGTTTGTTCACGCACTTGTTTGGGTTCTGTTTGTCCACGTACTTGTTTGGGTTCTGTTTGTTCATTACTTGTTTGGGTTCTATTTGTCCATGCACTTGTTTGTGTTCTGTTTGTCCATTACTTGTTTGTGTTCTGTTTGTCCATTACTTGTTTGGGTTCTGTTTGTCCATTACTTGTTTGGGTTCTGTTTGTCCACGCACTTGTTTGGGTCCTGTTTGTCCACGCAGTTGTTTGGGTTCTGTTTGTCCACGCAGTTGTTTGGGTTCTGTTTGTCCACGCACTTGTTTGGGTTCTGTTTGTCCACGCACTTGTTTGGGTTCTGTTTGTCCACGCACTTGTTTGGGTTCTGTTTGTCCATGTACTTGTCTGGTTGTTGTTTGACTCATCTTTATGTATGAATGCATGCATGTATGTATGTAATTATGAATGTATGTATGTATGTATGTATATATTATGTGTGTGTACGTATGTATGTATATGTTTACCATTTAAGCCTCATGCATGCATTTGTGTACACGACTGTATGTATTTATATACATAATGATGAGTGCATGCATTTATAATGTGTGATTTATGTGAATTTATATTATATGTTGTGATTTATGTACAGACACACACACACATATATATGAAAAGCAAATAAAGGTAAAATCCTTGTTTCCATGCCATTAAGGCAAGGTTGCGGGTACAGCGTTAAGCCCGTATTTACATGAGCTTCGGCACATGAACGTGTGATGTGGTCAGACTTCGGCACACACATGAACGTGTGATGTGGTCAGACTTCGGCACACACATGAACGTGTGATGTGGTCAGGCTTCGGCACACACATGAACGTGTGATGTGGTCAGGCTTCGGCACCTGAACGTGTGATGTGGTCAGGCTTCGGCACATGAACGTGTGATGTGGTCAGGCTTCGGCACATGAACGTGTGATGTGGTCAGGCTTCGGCACATGAACGTGTGATGTGGTCAGGCTTCGGCACATGAACGTGTGATGTGGTCAGGCTTCGGCACATGAACGTGTGATGTGGTCAGACTTCGGCACACACATGAACGTATGATGTGGTCAGACTTCGGCACATTAACGTGTGATGTGGTCAGACTTCAGCACACACATGAACGTGTGATGTGGTCAGACTTCGGCACACACATGAACGTGTGATGTGGTCAGACTTCGGCACATGAACGTGTGATGTGGTCAGACTTCGGCACATGAACGTGTGATGTGGTCAGGCTTCGGCACCTGAACGTGTGATGTGGTCAGACTTCGGCACATGAACGTATGATGTGGTCAGACTTCGGCACATTAACGTGTGATGTGGTCAGGCTTCGGCACATGAACGTGTGATGTGGTCAGACTTCGGCACATTAACGTGTGATGTGGTCAGGCTTCGGCACATGAACGTGTTATGTGGTCAGACTTCGGCACATGAACGTGTTATGTGGTCAGACTTCGGCACATGAACGTGTGATGTGGTCAGGCTTCGGCACATGAACGTGTGATGTGGTCAGTATCACGCCTGGCTGCACCTACCTTCCCAGAGTTCTCTGCTACTCGTTTTTAGAGATTGGTCAACCCCGGGGCCTTTGTGGTGTGCTGCTACTAACATATATATACACACACACACATATATGCACACACATATACACATACACAAATATGCACACACACATATATATGCACACACACACATATATATGCACACACACATATACACACACATATATGCACACAGACATATATGCACACACACATATATGCACACACACATATGCACACACACACATATATACACACATATACACAGACATATATGCACACACACACATATGCACACACACATATATACACACACACACATATATACACACATATACACACACATATATGCACACACACACATATATGCACACACACATATGCACACACACATATACACACATATACACACATATACACACATATATGCACACACACATATGCACACACACATATATATACACACACACACATATGCACACACACATAATTTCTTATTTACACGCTACCTATAAATCTCTTTAAAAACGGGATAAGAAATAAAATGACAATGTTTTTACCTGAAACCTACCACCCTTGAAGTGGAAAAGAGGTAGTTCTTTTTTTCACATAAATCTACAAAAAAATTGTAATGTCTCTAATCTGACAACGATAATTTTCTTTCTTTGATGGCTTAGTATTACTGTCCACAACACAAAAAGAAATGGAAAAACTAATTATGTCAGTCCGTAAGAACAGCGAAGAGCAGAACCTCTATCTTAATGCAAAGAAAACTAAATTGATGACAACTAACAAAACAAGCAAGGCAGCTGATATCAGAAAACGAGTTGGAACAAATTTACCACAAACTATACACTGATAAGAGAAGGAGAAGTATAGTTTAACAAGATGCTGAATATAAGCACTGAAAAAAGAAGAGTAGTTTAACAAGATTTCTTTAGGAAGAAATATAAGCACTGAAAAAAGAAGAGTAGTTTAACAAGATTTCTTTAGGAAGAAATATAAGCACTGAAAGAAGAAATATAATCACTGAAAGAAGAAATATAAGCACTAGAAGAATGAATGAATGAATGAATGAATGATCTTTATTTTTAAAGAGTAAAGAATTGGGCACGCAGGCCCTTCTTACATTCTGCCCTTCATCACTCCATCTTTCATTCTTCCCACATACTCGATTTAATACAAGTATACAAATTACATGAGGAAAAAGCATATCAAAAGAGTGTAAGATTAAACTATTACATTCAAAGTAAAAGAGAAGAGGTAATTAACCTAATAAAATGGCTGTCACACACACACATACAGGCGCACACACAGACATATACATAAACAAAAATACATTGTCAGTACAGATCTTCTAACATATGTTTTTAACAAACATTAAAAATAATTTCTAACAATATCTAACAAGTTGCTTTTCTAACTATGTCATTTTAGTACTTGATGGTTGGCATGTCACGTGTTGAGAGAGTGCTGGTTATTCTATGGAGGCATATAATAACAAGCAAGTAAATAATGAAACAGGTTTGAGTTAAAGGATGAAGTATTACTAATGGATTTTAAATGGTAAAGGAGGGTGTTCCAGAGCTGTACTGCAGAGTATGCAAGGCTTTTCTTGTACAGATCAATCCTGGGTTTAGGAAGAAGACATTTTTTTAAACGCTGGCTATGTGTTTAGTGTTATACGTAAACAGTGAGCACAAGTAAGGCGGAGCATTGTGCGACAGAATTCTCTGAACAAACTTAACTTTGTTAAAAATGACTCTGTATTTGAGGGGTAGATTTTGGAGTTATTTGTGCTGATCTACAGTCTGTAATGGGTGTTTGTCACAAATCAGATTTAATGCTCGTTTGTGAAGTGAGTGGAGCCTTTTTGTGTTTGAGACTGAGCATCCATCTCAGATTGTGGAACAGTAATCTAAGCGTGTTTGTATATGTGATATATAGTATGTCTTTCTTGTGTCTTTGTCGATAAAGTGTTTAATTTTGGCCAGGTGGTAAACTTTCTGTGCAGACAAGTTTGCTAAGATATGTACGTGAGAATTCTAAGTTAAATGCTGATGATGCAGGATTCTCCTTACAAGGAGACTACTGGTTTGATTGATTCTTCTTGTGGAGTACAGTTTCAACTTATATAAGTTTCTTCTTGTTGCTGGTGTTCTAACCATCACCTAATTTTCTGTATTATACACTAAGAAAATACAACAAGACACCCAGGCTTTCCACTCCACAAAATTAGTACGAATACAACAACTTGAACATAACTTGGCAGTCTTCCGACCAAAACAAACTGGTCAACAATGAGAATTTCCACAAAGCCGATTTGGTGTAGTTTATCATCAGACAACACACATTTATTACAGAAATTCACAGCAACAAATGCCCGGCGTGAAATATCTACGCCACATGGGCAAGGAAAACCTTACAATGATTTATTCATACCAAAAACCATACTTACAGGCTAACCAAGGACTGCAGCCACACAGAAAAACAAACTAAACTAATTCTGACAACAAGACTCGCTCTACCCCATTCTCGTTCGCCCAACACTTCCATCCAGTTCAACTTTCCACACATAGACTGCCTACGACCGGCTTTTTCACACGGACCTTTCTAACGACTTTTTGCACACGGGCCTTCCTAATGACGTAGTCTACGCAACACAATTTATTAGCGCTACACAATTAATCTCTGAACAGAATTGCTATTCTGTTACAGAATATCTCCCCACCCCCTAAAGGTAGATATTTGGCCATCAAATATCTCCAACCAAACAAAAAAAAAATTGCGAACTTGCACAGAAAACTCTCACAAACTGTGAGCGATAACAATGAATTTAAAGCTGAATATGCAGCTACAAAAAAAAATTTCATGCACCCACAATTTGTACAAATTAAGTACGTTAAACATTTGTGGTGCAAACATAAATATACACATATTTACAACATTTTTAATACTGAGTTCTGTGAACTACACCATCTATTTCTACTGCCATAGAAATAGGATAGAAGCAAAGGATGAACTCCTTTTTCGAAGAACACTACCCAACTAGTGTCTATTGTGCTTTTCTTTATACCTAGCCAACGGAACACTTTCCGAACTCGAAGAAGAGTTAATTCCTGAAGGGGCCACCACGGATGTGGGCCCATCCATACCCGAGAGGGGAGTACTCTGCGTCCCCAATCGAGCCGTCGCCCTTTTATAGAGCTCCTGAAGGGGAACAGGGGCGTCTGAAGAGGATCCATCCCGTTCATTTCGAACATCCCTCAAAAGGTGTGAGAGGGGATCGCCAATCCCTCCTGTGTGTGTTTCACCATGACCGACATCAGATTCAACGTTGTCGGCATCGCTACCGCTGGAATCTGTTCCTTCCTCGATAGGTGGAAGAACAAATCGCGCCGAACGCAAACCATACAATTTATTCGAAGGAGGCTCCCTCCACTGAACCTCCACCTTGTGTATATCATTTGCATGAACCGAGTGGGTTCTCCCGTCAGCCTGGTTCTTGATCAGGAAGGTAACCGGAGACAAACGCTTCACCACCGTATAAAACGGGGCCCACCGCGCATCTAACTTAGAATGGCGTGCATGGATTCTATACGCTACACTGTCTCCCACTGAAATGTTTGGCATCTCCGCACGTTCATTATAGCTCGCTCTCTGTCTGGAGCGAGACTTATTTAACTGGCGAAATACTTGAAGGAACGTACGGTGCTGTTGCATCAACCTGATCTCCGTAGGGTCCTCCCCATAGTACTTAACATGGGGGCACAACAAATTATCCAGGGGCAACCAAGGGTGCCGGCCGTATAAAAAGAAGAAGGGAGACACCCCAGTACTTTCATTGACGTTCATACGAATGGCCCCCACTGCCATTGGTAAGAACACATCCCACATCTGTGGAATCTCGTGCACATGCTTGGACAAAATGTCAAGGAGGGTGCGATGCATCCTTTCATTCCTGGCGTTGCTCTGTGGGTGATACAACGCCGTAGTAACGTGTTGAACATGGAGCTGTTTGAACAGGTGGCTCAAGGAATGATTCACAAACTCAGCCCCATTGTCCGTTACCACTACAGATGGCGTGGAGTGACGCGGGATTATCCGCTGCAACAATACCTCAGCCACCGTGTGGGCTGTCCTGTCTGGTACTGGGAAACATTCGGGCCATAGGGTTAGCCAATCAACGACATGAAGGATGTATTTATTTCCAGCCAAGGTCAGCGGATAGGGACCTGAGAAATCCAGCGAGATCTTCTGAAACGGAAAGCACGGAATGTCTGTCTCTTGCAGCGGTGCATTCTTGTGCAGAATATTGCGTTCTCGACAACGGCCACAAGACTCTACATGTTGGTAGCAATCCTGAAACATGTTGGGCCAATAATAACGAGAAGCCAAGGCAGAGTACACCTTGTCTCGACCCATATGTCCATTTTCTTCATGGAATTGTAACAACATATGAGATCGGAGATGGCTAGGAACGTACAATCTCAATCGTGCCTCTGGTTCATCAGGCTTAGAAAGAAAAAACACTCTGTCCTGATGTAACATGAAGTGCTTAGACTTCGGGGCGCTAGGTCCCGCTGCTTCAAGAGACGCCCTGATTTTGGCGATTTCAAGATCTCGTCCCTGCTCAGTCACCAGATCAAAGCGATCCATGTCAAGGAGGGGTTCCTCAGATTCCGTATCGGAGGGAATAAACCCTCTGTAGTAATCCAATGGATAGCGATTTGCATTTATCACCGCGATCTCTTTGGCATTTTCACAGAGCTCCTCATCATCCGTAACGACCAGAGGTTCTGGATTATTTATCCGGGAAAGTAGGTCAGCCGAAAAATTTCGACAACCTTTGATGTATTGAAACTCCATATCCAAGCCGCAGAGATTCAACATCCATCGCTGCACCCTGGCATTCTGAATCTCCTGTTTGCTGATAAATGCGTCCACCAAGGGTCTATGGTCAGTCTTCACAGCGAAATGTCTATTCGCCAGAAAATATCTCAACTTCTGCGTGGCGTAATGGACAGCATACGCTTCTCTCTCGAAAGTAGACCACTTAGTCTGCGAGCGCGACAGCTTCTGCGAAAGAAAATATAAGGGCTCTTCAACTGAGAGTCCATCAGAAGAGGAAGCTGTCTGCACCAAACAGGCTCCAACCGCGACATTGGAAGCATCTGTATACAATGTAAGTGGCTTATGCAAGTCAGGATGCGAGAGAAGCGGTACTTTCGCAAGGCGATCCTTCAAAGACTCGAACGCCATTTGACAGACTGGAGACCATTTGAACCTATGACCCTTCTTGGTGAGGTCCACTATGGGAGCCACAATCTCCGAAAAGTGGGGAATGAAACGTCGATAGTAACTGCACGTCCCCAAAAAAGAGCGCACCTCCTTCACATTCAAAGGAGACGGCATGTCGGCAATGGCTCTGACCTTCTCAGGATCAGGAGATATGCCTGACTGGCTGATGACATACCCGAGATACTTTGTCTCAGAGGCCGCAAAGTGACATTTGGATGGTTTGAGCTTGACCTGGTGCTCACGCAATCGGTCGAATACCGCCTGAAGATCGCGAACATGGTCTTCGATCGTTCCATCAGTGAACACCAGTATATCGTCAATATAGGCTTGTGCAAACTTGCCTAAGCCCTGTAATACTGTGTCCATGAGTGCGACAAAGGTAGATGGTGCCCCTTTTAAACCAAAGCTCATGTAATTAAAACAGAAAGAACCAAGATGACAGCTAAAAGCTGACTTCTGCTGAGCGTCCTTGGACAAGGGAATACACCAAAAGCCACAACGAGCATCCAAAGTGCTGAAAAATTTGGCTTTGCCTATCGTGCTCAGGATGTCCTCAATGCGTGGCAATGGATATGACAATGAACGGGTCACCGCATTGAGTGCACGGTAGTCGCAGCAGAAACGATGGGTACCATCTTTCTTAGTCACCAAGACAACTGGTGATGACCACTCTGAGATCGTGCGAGAAATTATTCCGTCACGCAACATATTCTCGACGGCCCTCTCTATCACCTCTCTACTCGCCAACGGAGTGCGGTAGGGTTTCCTGGAGATTGGCGGATGATCGCCTGTATCAATCTCCATCTGCACTGTCGAGGTATGCGATATCTCGGAATCAGTCAAGGCAAAGACATCCTTGTTCTGTGTCAACAACCTGGATATTATGTCCTTGTGCACTTCAGGGCACTGAACCTGTCGAACGATAGTCTCAGAACGACTGTCAGGTGTTGTCTCCTCAGTACCAGAAGCTTGCTGGATAGAGTCAACTGACTCCGTGAATGGTGTCAATTTTCCTAAAACACATCCACGTCTGAGCTCGATGTGTTTACTAGAATGATTAATTACTGTCAACACGGGATAGCGATTAGTGTGGAGCTCACATACTGAGTCCACCAACTCTATCTCCGGCTGGGACAGTAAGAATGGTGTCTCAATACCCTGAACCATATAAGAATTGCCAGATGGAAAATATGGTTGGGCTTTCAGTTTAAGAGGAATAAGATTGACGGAACGTGGAGAAAGAAGAGAAGAACGCTGGACACGAAGAATAGAAGCAATGTGTGCATCTAACTCTAAAGGAATCTTCTTGTTATGTATGTTTAGTGTATTAGAATTGTAATCGATGACAGCACCAGAACGAGACAAAAAATCACGCCCCAGAATGGCGGAACGGTTCATGTTGCGAACCACATAAAAGCAATGAGAAACAGTGACACCAGCAATAGAAATAGGTAAGTAAACTCTGCCAAGTACTCTCATGGAAACTGCAGTAACAGTCTGCAGAGTAATTCTAGCGGGCAAGAGTCTAGGAGCAGAACGTAAGGATCTGTATACAGAATCCTTGATAAGACAGACACTAGCTCCTGTGTCTAACAATGCTCGAATTCGAAAAGTATCAACAGAAACAAGGACAGAAGTAGGAGTCGGGGGATTCGCAGCCACCGAGCGTAGTGGTGTCGCATGCGAAAATGAGACAGAGTGTTTGGTAGATCTAGATGGTGTAAAGATACGGTCGGACACATGGGAGCTATTCATGCGCCGACTTGTCAGTTTAAATGTACACGATCCTTCCTTTCACTCTGCTTACAAAATCGGGCTATGTGACCTCTCCTTCCACAGTTATAACAAGATCTAGTTTCTTGTGGTAGTGTACTCGCAGGTTTAGCCTTCCTGGTATTCGATCTCTGGTGGTCTATCCTACCCGCTTCGAAGTGTGAAGACGTCCGTCGAGAGTTCTCCTGATGAGAGACTAACTGTACTCTCTGCGAATCCACACAAGGAGACTCTCTGTGTGTCGTCACCTCACCGGACGGTCGAGAACCTGCAATGAAAGCTTGTCGGGAACTACAACTAAGATTCACCGACTTCATGAGGTCATTTTCTTGTAAGGCTAAGTCCACCGCCTGTGAAAACAGAACAGGTTTATCTCTTAATAATTTTGATTTCAATGCGCGAGAAAGTAGTGCATCTACAAACGACTGCACCATTTGCCTCTGCGCCAGCGGAGTTACCCATTCCGCCTCAGAGTAAGCAACTCTGGCTGCCTCACTGATGCGATCAGCCAGCGCTTGAATGGGCTCTCCAGGAGACTGTCTAGTAGAGGCTAGCGTATGCCAGGCCTCCTGAGGAGTCTGCAGCACCCCATATCGTGCTAATAAAACAGATACGAACTCCTCCCATGTCTCTTGAATCTGGAGTCGCTGTTTGACGAACTCTGCCAGGGAACCTGTGGTGCGTAAATACACCAAGTTCTTCTTACTGGGCACATCAGCATTCCGCATGTCCATAATCTTATTAATCTCATCCAGCCATGGTTTCAATTTTGCTGGGTCCCCGTCTAACTTTGCTACAGCTGACATGACGTGGGAAAACCTCAAGTCATTGCTGACTTGGGACAGGGTATCTTGTAATAACCCCAGCAAATCTGACGTGGATGGAGCTGAAGCCATTGTGCGTCTATCCGTAGTGCACTCTACTTATTGTTAGTATATATCACTGGAATCAATACAATGCCACCATATACAGTAATGTCAACAATTATTCAAAACAATGGCATATCAATTATTCATTATCATGCACTAATGCCATCCAACTATTAAACATAGAAAAGAAATCAATTAAATACCATACCACGCACTAACTAACTACACTGAAGTCCTAAGTTAAATGAAAAGCCACAAGAAGTCTATGTACTGTTCCAAATATCACCACTAAAATCAATGTTCAATAAAGTCCCGCTAATAACACTGGAGAAGAATGTCCTACAATGTCTATTCCAAATATAAGTGAATCTACAATGTCTGAAATCCTACACCACACATAAAGAGCACAATCCAAACTGTCCATGTATCAATGTCCACTCCTGTCTATCTGCCGAAATTGTGGAAAACAGTTAATTTTGTCAACATGTTACCTCCCCTGTCCGGATGGAGCTGGTTGAGAAGTAAATGTCTCTTGGAACAAACCGCTCTGATTCCTCACCGGATAGTAGTTCAGGTTCAGTCTCACTGGACTTGATTGCAGGCACAGGTAGACGTCAGTAGCTGCACTGCCTAGGACCCAGGACTAGATGTGACACAAACTTTCGGGTAGGCCGGACATCATCGCCGCTTTGAATAACTTCTACGATAACTGTCTCTGACACTAACAAAAATACTATTCCCTAACCAAAACTTGAAAACCACTAACGAAACATACTAGCAACACACAACTGTGGGCTAGAAAAAACGTGCATGAACTGTTAAACATGTAAACAAACACACTGGACGTGACAAGTGGCCTGATACGGCACCACTGATGCAGAATCACGGCGCCACTGAAGCAGGCACAGGTAAGCAGGTCATCGATCGACAATCGTAATCTAGGGCATGGTAACAATAGACAAAACTTTGTGTGTACTACACAACTGGAGACAAAAATACTACAACCTGGAGACTTGCCAAGACTTCACAATTAGAAGTATGAGCCGTGCATGAAACCAGCAGCCCACGAGCAACAACTAAAACACTTTGTGACAGACCGTGAAAGAAAGCGCTGGTCACGGCGCCATTGAAGCAGGTTTCCCCTTACAAGGAGACTACTGGTTTGATTGATTCTTCTTGTGGAGTACAGTTTCAACTTATATAAGTTTCTTCTTGTTGCTGGTGTTCTAACCATCACCTAATTTTCTGTATTATACACTAAGAAAATACAACAAGACACCCAGGCTTTCCACTCCACAAAATTAGTACGAATACAACAACTTGAACATAACTTGGCAGTCTTCCGACCAAAACAAACTGGTCAACAATGAGAATTTCCACAAAGCCGATTTGGTGTAGTTTATCATCAGACAACACACATTTATTACAGAAATTCACAGCAACAAATGCCCGGCGTGAAATATCTACGCCACATGGGCAAGGAAAACCTTACAATGATTTATTCATACCAAAAACCATACTTACAGGCTAACCAAGGACTGCAGCCACACAGAAAAACAAACTAAACTAATTCTGACAACAAGACTCGCTCTACCCCATTCTCGTTCGCCCAACACTTCCATCCAGTTCAACTTTCCACACATAGACTGCCTACGACCGGCTTTTTCACACGGACCTTTCTAACGACTTTTTGCACACGGGCCTTCCTAATGACGTAGTCTACGCAACACAATTTATTAGCGCTACACAATTAATCTCTGAACAGAATTGCTATTCTGTTACACTGATCAATGATGAGTCCTAGAGTTTTATGCTCATGAACATTTTCTATTGCTTTAGTCCAATCACAAAGCTGTAGTGAAGTTTTTGTTTACATTCTGCAGTTTTTGAAGAAGAAATATAAGCACTAGAATAATACAAATAAGCACTAGAAGAAGAAATATAAGCACTAGAAGAAGAAATATAAGCACTACAAGAAGAAATATAAGCACTAAAAGGAGAAATATAAGCATTAAAAGAAGGACTATAAGCATTAAGAGAAGAAATATAAGCACTAGAAGAAAAATATAAGTACTAGAATAAGAAATATAAGCACTAGAAGAAGAATTATAAGAACTAAAAGAAGAAATATAAGCACTCATTCATTCATTCATTCAATCATTTGCATGTCTCTTGCGGAACTTTGCCTCCCTAACAGCACTCCTGTAGGCCTCTCGGTTGTGAGAAAGATGCCTTGCTGCTGATACATCCATTTGCAGATCATCAACGATGTCTTGCAGCCATCTTCGCCTTGGTCTTCCTCTCTTTCTTTTTCCCATTATGTACCCTTCCAAGACGGTCTTCTCTAGATCATCATGACGTTTAATGTGTCCAAAATATTTAAGTTTTCTCTCTTTAATCCTCTTTACTAGCCAGCCTTCTTGAATATTAAGTTCTTGTAGTATGGATATATTTGTTCTTTTTTATGTCCATGATATCTGAAGAACTCTTCTGTAGAATTTACATTCAAAGGCATTTATGTGTTTCTCAGCTGTTTTGTTAAGTCTCCAGGTCTCACAGGCATATGTTGCGATGGGAAAGATGCATGCCCTTAAAAATTGTATTTTGTAGTTCTGTCTGTTCCTATCCACAGATTCTTTATTTGTTTTACTTTCTGAAGAGCGATAGATGTCCTCCTTTTAATTTCCCTCATTTTATCTCCATTATTAGTTAGTAGTGATCCAATATATTAAAAACTCTCCACTTCTTCCAGTTTTTCCTCATTGATACATATATCAGCTGCCTTATTTGTTTTGTCAGTTGTTATCAATTTAGTTTTCTTCGCATTAAGATAGTGATTTTGCTCTTCACTATTCCTATGGACTGGCATAATTAGTTTTTCCATTCCTTTTTGTGTTGTGGACAGTAATATTGTGTTATCAACATATCTAATCTCTGTTATTTCATAACCTCCAATTGTTGTCATCATCATCGTCATCATCATCATCATCATGATGTTCCGTGCCGACTGGCTTTGGCTATTATGCTTCTCCAGAGTACACTATCCTTCATGCAGGCCATCAGCTCAGT
The DNA here is from genome assembly GCA_009760885.1 of Achatina immaculata. NCBI lineage: Eukaryota > Metazoa > Mollusca > Gastropoda > Stylommatophora > Achatinidae > Lissachatina > Lissachatina immaculata. The sequence continues at coordinate 28,395,889 of CM019718.1, forward strand.
TGGTGATCTCCTCTCACACCATCCCGTCAGACTGTCCAGTATCATTTCTCTTGGTCTTCCTCTTGATCTTCTTCCTTCTATTTTTCCTGTTGTTATGATATTTTCAATGCCCCCTCTTCTCATTGCATGTCCTATGAAAGTACATTGTCTCTCTCTTATCTTTTTGACATTTTTTGTCTCTCCAGCTCTTCTCACACATTCTTCATTAGTTATTTTTGCTGTCCAGGGGATTCGCAACATTCTTCTAATAAACCACATTTCTGCTGCTTCCAATGATTTTTGTGCAGACTTGCCTATTGTCCATGATTCACTTCCATATAACAAGATAGGTTCAATATAGCATTTTAGGACTCGTTTTCTAACATTCATTGATAAGGATGTGTTGGATAATATGTTTCTCATTCTCTGAAATTCTCTGAAATGCAGTCTTTTGTTATGGCATCGTAATATTCTTTGTCTATATTTTCTCTAACATTCTTCATTATATTTTCAGTATACAAGTTAAATAAGTAAGGCGACAATATGCACCCCTGACGGACCCCTTGTTTTATGTCAAACCAAGTTGTTGTTTCACCATTTATTCTCACTGCTGCCTGTTGGTCTAGATACAGCAGTGATGTTAATTGTATCAAATGTGTTGGAAATCCCATTTTCCCATTATTTCCCAAAGTTTCTGGTGTTGTACACAATCAAATGCCTTTGAGTAGTCTATAAAGGATAAATATAGATTCACATTAAATTCTCTGCATTTCTCTAATATTAATCTTATATTGAATATATCATCTCTTGATCCTCTTCCTTGCCTGAAACCGGCTTGGACCATATTGACTTCCATTTTCTTACGAAGTCTACCCATTATGATTTTTAACAGAATTTTACTGGCATCACTAATCAAAGCAACAGTTATGTAGTTTTTGCATAATTTCAGGTTACCTTTTTTAATATAAGCACTAGAAGAAGAAATATAAGCACTAAGAGAAGAAATATAAACATTAGAAGAAGAAATATAAGCACTAGAAGAAGAAATATAAACACTAAAAGAAGAAATATAAGCAATAGAAGAAGAAATATAAGCACTAAGAGAAGAAATATAAACATTAGAAGAAGAAATATAAGCAATAGAAGAAGAAATATAAACACTAAGAGAAGAAATATAAACATTAGAAGAAGAAATATAAGCACTAAGAGAAGAAATATAAACATTAGAAGAAGAAATATAAGCACTAAGAGAAGAAATATAAACATTAGAAGAAGAAATATAAGCAATAGAATAAGAAATATAAGCACTAAGAGAAGAAATATAAACATTAGAAGAAGAAATATAAGCAATAGAAGAAGAAATATAAGCACTAAGAGAAGAAGTATAAACATTAGAAGAAGAAATATAAGCACTAAGAGAAGAAATATAAACATTAGAAGAAGAAATATAAGCATTAGAAGAAGAAATATAAGCACTGGAAGAAGAAATCCACTCTATAAATAAGTGTCCGAGTTTCTGGTTATTAATGAACCTACATGCACCTACAGATATGTACCTACATTCACCTACATATATACCTACATGCACCTACAGAAAATTACCTACGTGCACTTACAGATATGTATCTACATGCACCTACATATATGTACCTACATGCGCCTACACATGCACCTACATATATGTACCTACATGTGCCTACACATGCACCTACATATATGTACCTACATGCGTGAACATAATCACTTTAAGAACACAGGCCTCTGTTCACACCTGTTGTTTGAGTCTTACCTACCTACTTACCTACCTACCTACCTACCTACCTACCTACCTACCTACTTACCTACCTACCTACCTACTTACCTACCTACTTACCTACCTACCTACCTACCTACCTACCTACTTACCTACCTACCTACCTACTTACCTACCTACCTACCTACCTACTTACCTACCTACCTACTTACCTACCTACCTACCTACTTACCTACCTACCTACTTACCTACCTACCTACCTACCTACCTACTTACCTACCTACCTACCTACTTACCTACCTACCTACCTACTTACCTACCTACCTACCTACTTACCTACCTACCTACTTACTTACTTACCTACCTACCTACTTACCTACCTACCTATCTATCTATCTATCTATCTATCTACCTACCTACTTACCTACCTACCTACCTATCTATCTACCTACCTATCTATCTATCTACCTACCCACTTACCTACCTATCTACCTTATCTCTGTCTGTCCATCTTTTTTATCAAATTCTATTTTGTCTGCAGAGATATCTGTCTATCAACATCTGTACGTCTTCTGCCTGTGTTTCTGCCTGCCTGCCTGTCTATAGATTTGATCCTACAACATCGTGATTGCTGCAGCAACATCAAATTATTATGTGTGTTTCTGCTCTTTTCTTTGTCTTTTTCCGAAATCTTCTATCAAATAACGTGCCGCTTTCTGTCCCTAAATGTAGCCATGAAAATTTGCAGCCCCTTGAAATCTCATGAAATGTTACGATCCATTGATTGTATTTCTATAAGGCCTAAATGATGCATTTGTACATGGGCATATTTTGTTTGCTGGACTCTGAGATTGTGGGAACGTGGCACGTGGTCTGCGATAAATGAATTTGTAATCAGGACATGAAAGACTTTCCTGTTATTTGTGTGGCATGCATGCATGTTTAGTGACAATGAACACGCCATTTCTATGACTTTCATTTGTTCTCACTGACTCAGATATGCATGAATTACTGCATTTGAAACATAATTTCCACAATACAGCAGTCAATGTTTGTCCTAGCGGAACTTGTATTGTTTGGTGTCTTGCAGTCTTGTCAGCACGTGGTCCGATTCTCTTCCCCAAGTGTCAAGTAAAGAGACAATAAATGTCCGTCTGTCTTCTAGTTTTAGTCTTTCTATCTTGTTTCTCCGTTTTTCAGTCTTGTCTCTGTCCTTCTGTCTGTCTTTCCGTCTTCTGTCTTTGTCTTTCCGTCTTCTGTCTTTGTCTTTCCGTCTTCTGTATTTGTCCTTCTGTCTTCTGTCTCTGTCGTTCCGTCTTCTGTCTTTGTTTGTCCGTCTTCTGTCTGTCTTTCCGTCTTCTGTCTTTTCCTTGTCTTTCTGCCTTGTCTCTGTGTCTTTCTAGCTAATATGTCTGTCCTTCCGTTTTGTCTGTCTGTCTTTCAGTCTTGTCTCTTTCTTTCCGTTTTGTCTGTTTGTCTTTCTGTCTTGTCTCTGTTTCACAGTCTTGTCTGCCTTTCAGTCTTGTTTGATTTTCCGTCTTGTTTCTCCGTCTTTGTATATTGTCTGTCTGTCACTTAGTCTTGTCTCTGCCTTTCCATCTTGTCTGTTTTTCAGGCTTATTTCTTGTCTTTTCGTTTTGCTTCTGTCTTTTCATCTTGTCTGTGACCTTAGATCTTGTCTTTGTCTTGTCGCTTTGATTCTATACATATATTTTGTTTGTTTATCTCTGTTTCTGTACGTCTTTAGGTCTTGTCTCTCTTTTTCAGTCTGTCTTTCCTTCTAGACTCTCTCTCTCTCTCTCTCTCTCTCTCTCTCTCTCTGCTGGGCTTCCGCAATGGTTCTCCACAAACGCTTGTCCTTTGCATTTTTTTCTGCTCTTGCCCAGATGAGCTCTTTATTACTCACCATCTTCTCTGTTCGTTCTTCTCCGTGTCTCCGTTGGTCTACCCTTACTCCTGTACACCAGAGATGTCCGTCAGAGTGCTATTTTTAGTAATGTGTCACCAGACACCCGGAGCACATCTGCCAGCTATCGCCAAAGTCGTTCCTCAGTAATCGAAGGTCAAGGGCTTCATCTGCATTGTGCCAGCAAGGTGTTCTAGCAACCAAACAGCCACACAGAATCTCCTGCTGCGCTCAAACCGAAACATGATTTGAAATGGGATAAGGAAGTTACTTTGTTCTTTGCTATTTTTATTCCGCGCACTCTCAAGATCGATGGCTGTCAGCCGTCTCAATTTCATTTTTAATTCCAAGCTATATTTAGCATAAAAATTATTTCTATTTATAGAATGACCTTGGCTTTCTTTCCTCATGAAACAGTTCTTTTTTAATTATGGTCTTTTGTCCGTCTGAACAACTGTTTGTATACCCACTGTCCCAAAATTCCCTGTCTGTTTACATGATCAACGACGGCTAGAGAGACTTTTACAGAATGTTTACATGATCAACGACGGCTAGAGAGACTTTTACAGAATGTTTACATGATCAACGACGGCTAGAGAGACTTTTACAGAATGTTTACATGATCAACGACGGCTAGAGAGACTTTTACAGAATGTTTACATGATCAACGACGGCTAGAGAGACTTTTACAGAATGTTTACATGATCAACGACGGCTAGAGAGACTTTTACAGAATGTTTACATGATCAACGATGGCTTGGCTGTGCCACAAGTAGAACAAGCATATTTACTGCGAGGACTAGACATGGCAAAGACCATGTTAGCGACAGCTATCAATGCTGGCCAAGACCCTGATACTGCGCAGTTTTCTATGTTAGAGAATATATCCTGGATTTATTTACAATTTGAAACAAGCTGAGCAGTTTGGTTTTTTTTTTAACCGTCCGTCGTCATTTCTCCGTTCATTTATTTATCTCCAGCTTCTGCACACTTGTCCTTTTCTTGATGAAATTTTTTGAAAAGACAAGAGAATGAATTTTATTTTTAAGACTTCTCTGAAATTCTGTCCTACTTTCTCCGCATCCACATCCGCAGACATTCATGACAAAATCATGACTTATTCACAAAGTAATCATGAATAACAATGCAAATGCAACACTTATATCTCCCACTCTTAACCATACGCTCAGCTAAACAACTCTCTACCTTCTACTCTTATCCATACGCTCAGCTAAACAACTCTCCACCTTCTACTCTTATCCATACGCTCAGCTAAACAACTCTCCACCTTCTACTCTTATCCATACGCTCAGCTAAACAACTCTCCACCTTCTACTCTTATCCATACGCTCAGTTAAACAACTCTCTACCTTCTACTCTTATCCATACGCTCAGCTAAACAACTCTCTACCTTCTACTCTTATCCATACGCTCAGTTAAACAACTCTCCACCTTCTACTCTTATCCATACGCTCAGCTAAACAACTCTCTACCTTCTACTCTTATCCATACGCTCAGCTAAACAACTCTCTACCTTCTACTCTTATCCATACGCTCAGCTAAACAACTCTCTACCTTTCACTCTTATCGACAGGTTAAAAAATACTTACAACTCCAGGTAACAGGCGATTAAAATAATCAGTCAAGTTTAGAAAATAACACTCTTATTTTTACTCACATACTTTTGTCTTTAGCTCTTGTACACACGTTTGAACTAGCTTTTCTTGTCTGTAGATCTCGTCAAAAAATTTGACCTAGATATTCTTATCTTTAGCTCTTGTACACAAGTTTGACACAGATGTTCTTGTCTTTAGCTCTCGTACACAATTATGACCTAGATATTCTTGTCTTTAGCTCTTGTACACACGTCTGACCTACATATTCTTGTCTTTAGCTCTTGTATACAAAGTCTGACCTAGATATTCTTGTCTTTAGCCCTTGTACAAACGTTTGACACAGATATTCTTGTCTTTTGCTCTTGTACACAAGTTTGATCCAGATATTCTTGTTCTTAGCTCTTGTATACAAATTTGACTTAGATATTCTTGTCTTTAGCTCTTGTACACAAGTTAGACCTACATACTGTACACAAGTTGAACATTCGCAAGCCCCAGTGACAGAATACCTCCTGTACCTATGACAACTTGAACTCCCTGACCCACTTGTCAGTGGTTCAGGTGTGAACACTTACATAATGCACGTCAAGTTTGATTTGTGACCTCTCCCGGTGTCATCTTACAAAGGCCAGGGTCAGAAATGTCCGTACACTGAGATATTTTTAGACTTTTAATTTCATCCACCCAAAACACATCCCCCACCCCCACCTCAACCCATGGGAACGGTTGGTTTTTTTTTTGCGCACAATGAAGTTAATTAAAGTTGTTTTTGACGTTTCTCTTCGTGTTTTTAAAATCATAACACACTTTCATGTTATTTAGAACTTGCATCAGCCTATTCAGAAGTACTTATGGCAAAGGTTTTTATCTACAAGCTGTAGATAATGCTGGCAGAAGATAATGTAACAACTGCTAACAAAACCTCACATGTGTATATAACAACTTCTAACAAATCATAAACATGTATATAACAACTTCTAACAAATCATCACATGTATATAACAACTGCTAACAAATCATAAACATGTATATAACAACTTCTAACAAATACTCACATGCATATAACAACTTCTAACAAATCATAAACATGTATATAACAACTTCTAACAAATCATAAACGTGTATATAACAACTTCTAACAAATCATCACATTTATATAACACCTGCTAAAAAATCATAAACATGGATATAACAACTGCAAAGAAATCCTCACATGTATATAACAGCTGCAAACAAATCCTCACATGTATATAACAACTTCTAACAAATCATAAACATGTATATAACAACTTCTAACAAATCCTCACATGCATATAACAACTGCTAACAAATCATAAACATGTATATAAGAACTGCTAACAAATCATAAACATGGATATAACAACTTCTAACACATCCTCACATGTATATAATAACTGTTAACAAATCATCACATGTATATAACAACTGCTAACAAATCATAAACATGTATATAACAACTTCTAACAAATCCTCACATATACATAACAACTGCTAACAAATTTTCACATGTATATAACAATTTCTAACAAATCCTCACATGTATATAACAACTTCTAACAAATCCTCACATGTATATAACAACTTCTAACAAATCCTCACATGTATATAACAAATTCTAACAAATCCTCACATGTATGTAACAACTTCTAACAAATCCTCACATGTATGTATATAACAACTGCTAACAAATCATAAACGTGGATATAACAACTTCTAACAAATCCTCACATGTATATAACAACTGCTAACAAATAATAAACATGGATATAACAACTGCTAACAAATCCTCACATGTATATAACAACTGCTAACGAATCATAAACATGGATATAACAACTGCTAAGAAATCATAAACATGTATATAACAACTTCTAACAAATCCTCACATGTATATAACAACTGCTAACAAATCATAACATATATATATATATATAACATCTGCTAACAAATCATAAACATGTATATAACAACTTCTAGCAAATCCTCACTTGTATATAACAACTTCTAACATATCCTCACATGTATAACAACTTCTAACAAATCCTCACATGTATATAACAACTGCTAACAAATCATAAACATGGATATAACAACTTCTAACAAATCATCACATGTATATACAACTTCTAACAAATCCTCACATGTATATAATAACCGCTAACAAATCATCACCTGTATATAACAACTGCTAACAAATCATAAACATGGATATAACATCTGCTAACAAATCATCACATGTATATAACAACTTCTAACAAATCCTCACATGTATATAACAACTGCTAACAAATCCTCACATGTATATAACAACTTCTAAAAATCCTCACATGTATATAACACCTGCTAAGAAATCATAAACATGTATATAACAACTTCTAAAAATCCTCACATATACATAACAACTGCTAACAAATTTTCACATGTATATAACAATTTCTAACAAATCCTCACATGTATATAACAACTTCTAACAAATCCTCACATGTATATAACAACTTCTAACAAATCCTCACATGTATATAACAAATTCTAACAAATCCTCACATGTATGTAACAACTTCTAACAAATCCTCACATGTATGTATATAACAACTGCTAACAAATCATAAACGTGGATATAACAACTTCTAACAAATCCTCACATGTATATAACAACTGCTAACAAATAATAAACATGGATATAACAACTGCTAACAAATCCTCACATGTATAACAACTGCTAACGAATCATAAACATGGATATAACAACTGCTAAGAAATCATAAACATGTATATAACAACTTCTAACAAATCCTCACATGTATATAACAACTGCTAACAAATCATAACATATATATATATATAACATCTGCTAACAATCATAAACGTGGATATAACAACTTCTAACAAATCCTCACATGTATATAACAACTGCTAACAAATAATAAACATGGATATAACAACTGCTAACAAATCCTCACATGTATATAACAACTGCTAACGAATCATAAACATGGATATAACAACTGCTAAGAAATCATAAACATGTATATAACAACTTCTAACAAATCCTCACATGTATATAACAACTGCTAACAAATCATAACATATATATATATATATAACATCTGCTAACAAATCATAAACATGTATATAACAACTTCTAGCAAATCCTCACTTGTATATAACAACTTCTAACATATCCTCACATGTATATAACAACTTCTAACAAATCCTCACATGTATATAACAACTGCTAACAAATCATAAACATGGATATAACAACTTCTAACAAATCATCACATGTATATAACAACTTCTAACAAATCCTCACATGTATATAATAACCGCTAACAAATCATCACCTGTATATAACAACTGCTAACAAATCATAAACATGGATATAACATCTGCTAACAAATCATCACATGTATATAACAACTTCTAACAAATCCTCACATGTATATAACAACTGCTAACAAATCCTCACATGTATATAACAACTGCTAACAAATCCTCACATGTATATAACACCTGCTAAGAAATCATAAACATGTATATAACAACTTCTAACAAATCCTTACATGTATATAACAGCTGCTAACAAACCTTCACATGGATATAATAACTGCTAACAACACTTCACATCCTAATGTCTGTGAGCCTACTTGTGCTGTCTAAAGTGTTATGATTGTTCTAGTGTCTGTGAGTCTGCTTGTGCTGACTAAAGTGTTATGATTGTTCTAGTGTCTGTGAGCCTACTTGTGCTGACTAAAGTGTTATGATTGTTCTAGTGTCTGTAAGTCTGCTTGTGCTGTCTAAAGTGTTATGATTGTTCTAGTGTCTGTGAGCCTACTTGTGCTGTCTAAAGTGTTATGATTGTTCTAGTGTCTGTGAGTCTGCTTGTGCTGTCTAAAGTGTTATGATTGTTCTAGTGTCTGTGAGTCTGCTTGTGCTGACTAAAGTGTTATGATTGTTCTAGTGTCTGTGAGCCTACTTGTGCTGACTAAAGTGTTATGATTGTTCTAGTCTGTGAGCCTACTTGTGCTGACTAAAGTGTTATGATTGTTCTAGTGTCTGTGAGCCTACTTGTGCTGACTAAAGTGTTATGATTGTTCTAGTGTCTGTGAGCCTACTTGTGCTGACTAAAGTGTTATGATTGTTCTAGTGTCTGTGAGCCTGGGGATGTTGGCGTTCATTATGCAGATAACTAGAATGTGATATGAAATTATGCAACTAAAAGTCAAAATTCTAATATTATAATTATAAACACCAGACAACTAAATTCAGTGGTTCTCATCTTGTTCAGACCAACCACAACAACTTGTAGAGTTGTATTTTGGCAGCAACAAGATAACGAGAAGTCATTCATTCATTTGCATGTCCCTTGCGGAACTTTGCCTCCCAAACAGCACTCCTGTAGGCCTCTCGGTTGTGAGCAAGATGGCCTGCTGCTGATGCATCCATTTGCAGATCGTCAACGAGAAGTAGTTCTGCTAAAATCTTCTTAAAGCAGAGCTGTTCAATCTTGGGCCGTCTTGCTTCTGGCATACGTGATAGTAGCAATTCTGTTTCATGTATACGTACATACAATACACACATGCAGTCAGACAGACAGACAGGCAGACAGACAGACAGACAAGCAGACATTCATATAGTCAGACAGGTAGGCAGACAGATAGACAGATGGATAGACGTGCATATTACACATTTTAGAAACTCTGCCAATTTGCGTAAGAGAGCTACGACAAGTTCAGGTACCTGGCATAGTCCCACATCACGTGACCTTCACACTGTCTAGTTTACTACTGTTCCACATACCTGTTCTGTTTTTCACCTGTACATGCTTCCTGGCGCGCTTTCAGTTCTATTCTGAACAAACTGGGAGCAACTTTCAACTAGATTCCCAGAAGCTATTTAATACTGTACGGGAAAAATAAAGTTTGTGTAACAAGATAGACAGATTTGTAAGAGAAGTGGAGGAATAAAGGCTGTCAAATTACAAATCACTTCATTATGATACTGAAGATCACACAAAGAAAGAAAGAAAGTAATTCTGCTCCTTGTAACTCTGTTTCTTGTAACACTGTTTCTTGTAACCCTGCTCCTTGTAGCTCTGTTTCTTGTAACTGTCTCTAGTAAGTCTGTTTCTTTAATTCTGTTTCATTTAACTCTGTTTCTTTGTAACTCTGTTTCTTGTAATCCTGTTTCTTGTACTTCTGTTGTTTTAAATACGTTCCTTTAATTCTGTTTCTTGTAATTATCATCATCATCATCAGGTGCCGTGCCGACTGGCGTTGGCTATTATTCTTCTCCAGAGTACAAGATCCTTCATGCAGGCCATCAGCTCAGTTGGTGATCTCCTCTCACACCATCCCGTCAGATTGTCCAGCATCATTTCTCTTGGTCTTCCTCTTGATCTTCTTCCTTCTATTTTTCCTGTTGTTATAATATTTTCAATGCCCCCTCTTCTCATTGCATGTCCTATGAAAGTACATTGTCTTTCTCTTATCTTATTGACAAGGTTTTTTGTCTCTCCAGCTCTTCTCATACATTCTTCATTAGTTATTTTTGCTGTCCAGGGGATTCGCAACATTCTTCTAATAAACCACATTTCTGCTGCTTCCAATGATTTTTGTGCAGACTTGCCTATTGTCCATGATTCACTTCCATATAACAAGATAGGTTCAATATAGCATTTTAGGACTCATTTTCTAACATTCATTGATAAGGATGTGTTGGTTAATATGTTTCTCATTCTCTGAAATGCAGTCTTTGCTTGGCCTATTCTGTTCCTAATTTCTGTTCTGCATTTCCCATCTGAAGTTATTACTACTCCAAGGTACTTGAAACATAGTACGGCGGAATTATGGGATTGCAGAAATAAGGAGTCAGTTGATTTTGGAAGCTGACACACTGAGAACATAGATAATGCAGACTAACACAAAGTACTGGCACAAAGTACTGGGACAAGTTAGTATCTTCAAGTGAAGTGCCCACATCAGCCTGAATTAAGATGCCCAATGAGATGCTCACAGAAAGCAAGCCCTTTCCTGGAATGATCAATTGATAAGAGATTATCAAAAACATTCTGGAGGTGGATCGTGCTGAGAAGTTCGCTTATTAGGTTCTTCTGAAAAAAAAGTTCACCAATGTCCGTGGTCAGACAAAATGTCCGTGGTCAGACAAAATGTCCGTGGTCAGACAAAATGTCCGTGGTCAGACAAAATATCCGTGGTCAAACAAAGACAGAGAGAAGGGGAAAGAGAGGGAAAATGACACAGAGACATAGAGAGAGAGAGAGAAAGAGAGAGAGAAAGAGAGGGAAAGAGAAAGAAAGAGAGAGAGAGAAAGAGAGAGAGAAAGAGAGAGAGAAAGAGAAAGAGAGAAAGAGAGAAAGAGAGAGAGAAAGAGAGAGAAAGAGATTATACAAGACCAGGAACTCAGAGAGAGATTTTACAAAATCAGTGAGAGAGAAAGAGAGGAGAGAAAGCGAGAGAGGAGAGAAAGCGAGAGAGGAGAGAGATGTGAGAGAGAAGAGGGACAGAAGAGAGAGAAGGAGATCATACAACAAAACCAGCAACTCAGAGAGAGAGAGAGAGAGAGAGAGAGAGATTTTACACGATCAGCAACACAGACAGACAGACAGACAGAGAGACAGAGATTATACAAGACCAGTAACTCTGACAGACAGAACATCAAAGTCACTGTGACACTGACATGTCCAGTTTCTGACAACGCTTACACGCAGAACTAAACTTTGTCTCAGTTCTTGTGTGTTCTCTCAGTTCTTGTGTGTTCTCTCAGTTCTTGTGTGTTCTCTCAGTTCTTGTGTATTCTCTCAGTTCTTGTGTGTTCTCTCAGTTCTTGTGTATTCTCTCAGTTCTTGTGTATTCTCTCAGTTCTTGTGTATTCTCTCAGTTCTTGTGTGTTCTCTCAGTTCTTGTGTATTCTCTCAGTTCTTGTGTGTTCTCTCAGTTCTTGTGTATTCTCTCAGTTCTTGTGTGTTCTCTCAGTTCTTGTGTATTCTCTCAGTTCTTGTGTATTCTTTCAGTTCTTGTGTATTCTCTCAGTTCTTGTGTATTCTCTCAGTTCTTGTGGACAAAGTTTAAAACTTGTCCTTCATTCATGCATCGTTGTGTGGACAAAGTTTAAAACTTGTCCTTCATTCATGCATCGTTGTGTGGACAAAGTTTAAAACTTGTCCTTCATTCATGCAACGTTGTGTGGACAAAGTTTAAAACTTGTCTTTCATTCATGCAACGTTGTGTGGGGAGTCCTCTGTGGAATCTGTTCACTCTTGTTGTCTGGTTCATTTTCAGAACTAAAAGATAGATTCTCAATAAAAGATAGATTCTCACTAAAAGATAGATTCTCACTAAAAGATAGATTCTCAATAAAAGAGAGATTCTCACTAAAAGATAGATTCTCAATAAAAGAGAGATTCTCTCGCGATATCACCTTGTCTGCACGTGAGATACAGCACTTAGAACACTTAATTACATAAGTATCAATGGAACTATCGATTCTGAATCTCATTTTCATAATCTACATTTTTACTCAGATAGTTATGTCTAATCAAAAGATAAACATCTGGAGCTCCTTGCTGTAAAATATAAACATCTTGAGGTACTTGCTACAAAAGATAAACATTCTGAGCTCAGTGCTACAAAAGACAAACATTCTGAACTCAGTGCTACAAAAGACAAACATCTTGAGCTCAGTGCTATAAAAGATAAACATCTTGAGTTCTGTGCTACAAAAATAAACATCTTGAGCTACTTCCTACAAAAGATAAAATTTTGAGCTCCTTGTTACAAAAGACAAACATCTTGAGCTCTGTGCTACAAAAGACAAACATTCTGAGTTTAGTGCTACAAAAGACAAACATTCTGAGCTCAGTGCTACAAAAGACAAACATCTTGAGCTCTGACCTACAAAAGACAAACATTCTGAGCTCAGTGCTACAAAAGACAAACATCCTGAGCTACTTGCTACAACAGAAACACTCTGAGCTCCTTCCTACAAAATATAAACATTCTAAGCTCCTTGCTACAGAAGATAAACATCTTCAGTTCATTGCTACAAAAGATAAACATCCTGACCTTCTTGCTACAAAAGATAAACATCCTGAGCTACTTGCTACAAAATATAAATATATTGAGCTCCTTGCTACAAATGATAAACATCTTGATCTCATTGCTACAAACGATAAACGTCTTGAGCTCCTTGCTATAAAAGACAAACATCTTGAGCTCATTGCTACAAAAGAGAAAAATCTTGAGTTCAATGCTCAAACGTTAACATGTCATTTCTCCACAGATTAAAATTATTTCTATTTCAAAACGTGTCTTGATACTGAGAAATGAAATCTGTAGATTACTTATTTTCATGATGTGATATATTACTTATTTTCATGATGTGATATATTACTTATTTTCATGATGTGATATATTACTTATTTTCATGATGTGATATATTACTTATTTTCATGATGTGATATATTACTTATTTTCATGATGTGATATATTACTTATTTTCATGATGTGATATATTACTTATTTTCATGATGGGCTATATTACTTATTTTCATAATGTGATACACACACACACACACACACATATATATATATATATATCTTATTTCATGATGTAGTGTATTACTTATTTTCATGATGTGATTTATGACTTATTTTCATGATGTGATATATTACGTGTTATGCTGTTAAAACGAGTCTAGTAGTTGTAGTAGTATTACTACTACAAGTTTTTTTTTCCTTTTATGTTTCTACAAGACACTCATATGTTCTTTTTTAATCCAAACCGGTATATATGTGTGTCTGTGTGTGTATGTGTATATATGTGTGTCTGTGTGTATATATGTATATATGTATGTATATGGATTCCTACTCCAAGTAAATTATCATGACCCTAGGTGACCTCTGTGAACCTAGAACTAAGGGAGACCTCTATGAACGTAGAACTAAAGGAAACCTCTGTGAACCTAGAACTAAGGGAGACCTCTATGAACCTAGAACCAGGTGAGACATCTGTGAACCTAGAACTAGGGAAGATTTCTGTGAACCTAGAACTAGGAGGAGACCCCTGTGAACCTAGAACTAGGAGGAGACCCCTGTGAACCTAGAACTAGGAGGAGACCCCTGTGAACCTAGAACTAGGAGGAGACCCCTGTGAACCTAGAACTAGGAGTAGACCCCTGTGAACCTAGAACTAGGAGGAGACCCCTGTGAACCTAGAACTAGGAGTAGACCCCTGTGAACCTAGAACTAGGAGTAGACCCCTGTGAACCTAGAACTAGGAGTAGACCCCTGTGAACCTAGAACTAGGAGTAGACCCCTGTGAACCTAGAACTAGGAGTAGACCCCTGTGAACCTAGAACTAGGAGTAGACCCCTGTGAATCTAGAACTAGGAGTAGACCCCTGTGAACCTATACACGTTGAAATGGCGTAAACAAAGTTTGAGTAATAACATGTAGCGTTTACACCTGAAACTTTGAACATTTCCAGAACCTTCGTTTACCTTAGTTACTAAACGTATGTTTACCTTAGTTACTAAACGTATGTTTACCTTAGTTACTAAACGTATGTTTACCTTAGTTACTAAACGTATGTTTACCTTAGTTACTAAACGTATGTTTACCTTAGTTACTAAACGTATGTTTACCTTAGTTACTAAACGTATGTTTACCTTAGTTACTAAACGTATGTTTACCTTAGTTACTAAACGTATGTTTACCTTATTTATTAAACGTATGTTTATGAGAGTGTTTTCTTCACTGTTGAAGAAAAGAACAGCTGACAGAAACTGCCGACCAGGAAGCTGCTCTCAGACAGGCACAGGCTGTACGAGAAACTAGTTCTCACACCTGGATACACCTGGATACACCTGTCTGAGCACGTGTCTTTTACTTCTGACCGTGCACGAAATAATGAAAGTGATAATATGATGATACTATGATGATAATATGATGATACTATAATGATAATATAATGATGCTACGTGATGTGGTTTGCAGCTCTCTCGGAACAAAGTTAGTGTCGGATCAGGAGAGTGTTAGTCGAACAAGAAAATGTAGCTAGAATGTGCAGAGCGTGTTGTGATAACCCACTCCTCATCCGATATGGTGCATAAGATCTTTCTGCGATACCAGCTGCAAAGAGATTCAAGAGTTTCACAGAAACACTAACAACATCACCATCACCACAACTACAACTACTGCTACAAACTACTGTTACTACTAATAACTACTACTACTACTACTAACCTCTACTACTACCACGACCACCATTACTACTACTATTACTACTCTCACTACTACGACTACTACAACTATTACTACTACTACTGATATTACTACTACAACTACTACCCCCATTGCTACTATTACTACTACTACTACTAGTACTACTATCACTACTACTGCTACTACTACTACTACTACCACTACTACTACTACTACCACTACTACTACTGCAACTACCACTACTACTACTATTACTACTACTACCACTACAACTATTACCACTACTACTATTATTACTTCTATTACTACCACTACTACTACTATTAATTCTACAACTACCACTACTACTACTATTACTTCTACTACTACTACCACTACTACTACTATTACTTCTACTACTACCACTACTACTACTATTACTTCTACTACTACCACTACTACCACTACTATTACTATTACTACTACTACTAACACCACTACTACTACTACTATTACTACCACTAATATTATCCCTACTACTACTATTACTAGCACTACTACTAACACTACTACTACTAATATTACTACTACTACCACTACTACTATTACCACTACTACTACTATTACTTCTACTACTACTACTACTACTATTACTTCTACAACTACCACTACTACCACTACTACTATTACTATTACTTCTACTACTACCACTACCGCTACTATTACTTCTACTACTACCACTACTACTACTATTACTTCTACTACTACTACTACTACTACTACTACTACTACTACTATTACTTCTAGTACTACCACTATTACTGCTATTACTTCTACTACTAAAACTACTACTACTATTACTTCTACTACTACCACTACTACTACTATTACTAATACTTCTAGTACTTCCACTACTATTACTATTACTTCTACTACTACTACTACTACTACTACTACTACTACTACTAGTACTACTACTACTACTACTACCACTACTATTATTTCTACTATTACCACTGCTACTACTATTACTTCTACAACTACAACTACTACTACTACTACTACTACTACTATTACTTCTACTACTACTACTATTACTTCTACTACTACCACTACTACTACTATTACTACTACTACTATTACTTCTACTACTACCACTACTACCTCTATTACTACTGCTACTGGCACTACTACTACTACTATTACTACCGCTACTACTACCACTACTACTACTACTACTAACACTACTACTACTACCACTACTACTACTATTACTACTACTACCACCATTACTACTACTACTGTTACTACTACTACTACCACTACTACTACTACTACTGTTACTGCTACAATTACTACTACCACCACCACCACTATTACTACTACTACTATTACTGCTACTACTACCACTACTACTACTACTTTTACTACTACTACTACTACTACTGTTACTGCTACAATTACTACTACCACCACCACCACTATTACTACTACTACTATTACTGCTACTACTACCACTACTACTACTACTACTGTTGCTGCTACTACTACTACCACCACTACTACTACTACTACTACTACTACTGTTACTGCTACTACTACTACTACTACTACCACCACCTCCTCCACTACTACTACTACTACTACTGTTACTGCTACTACTACTACCACCACTACTACTACTACTACTGTTACTGCTACTACTACTACCACCACCACCACCACTACTACTACTGTTACTGCTACTACTACTACCACCACTACTACCACTAGTACTGTTACTGCTACTACTACTATCACCACCACTACTACTACTACTACTGTTACTGCTACTACTACTACTACCACCACCACTACTACTACTACTACTACTACTACTACTACTACTGCTACTGCTACTACTACTACCACCACCACTACTACTACTACTACTACTGTTACTGCTACTACTACCACTACTACTACAGTTACTACTACTACTACTACCACCACCACTACTACAGTTACTACTACTACTGTTACTGCTACTACTACTACTACTACTACTACTGTTACTACTACTGTTACTACTACTACTACCACCACCACTACTACTACTACTACTGTTACTACTACTACTACCACCACTACTACTACTACTACTGTTACTATTACTATTACCACCACTACTACTACTACTACTACTACTGTTACTACTACTACTACCACCACTACTACTACTACTACTACTACTACTACTGTTACTGCTACTATTACTACCACCACCACCACTACTACTACTTCTACTACTACTGTTACTAACTACTGCTGGTACTACTATTGCACTATTATTGTTGAAATACTACTACTATAATGTTGTTACTACTACTACTACTACTACTACTACTACTACTACTATTACTATCATTGCTACAGCCTCTGTTACTGCTACTATAATAGTAGTATCTACGTCATACATGACGTACTACCCACCCTTACAACCCCCCTGTCAGAGTGATACGGGTGCATTCCTTGGACATACCTGCCCACCCCATCACCCTGCCAGTGTTGTGAACACTCAGGTGAGAATTTTTTTTAAATCTAAACAAAAATTCTGACAAGGTGTTCCCAAGGTGCGCCAGTTTCTCACAGTTCCCAGGCTGCCTACCTGAAATATACCTGACACTGGCCTTTTTTTACTCCATTCCCTGCACTCCCCCCCCCCAACCCCCTCGTCCGCCATCTTGTTCTGACGGTACAGAAAAAAAAATCTAGTTCTGGATGGATTTTTTTACTTTTTATCGTCTTCATCATCTACTCATTCATCATCTACTCATTCATTATCTACTCATTCAGCATCTACTCATTCATCATCTACTCATTCATCATTTACTCATTCATCATCTACTCACACACTAGTTCGTCACATCCAATCACTCTCACTACCTCAGACCTGATTTTATTACATTTTTTTTTCTTTTTCTTTTCTGCTTCTCCTTTCCTCCCCCCCCCCCCCCCCCCCTTATGCTTTCTGTTTGTTCTGACTTGTGTGTGTGTGTGTGTGTGTGTGTGTGTGTGTTTTACGCACTGTTATAATAATTTACTACCTGGAGTACTTCTTTCTTTCTTCTTTCTTTCCCTCCTAGCAGGATGTTGGAGGTGTGTAAAAGCAGATGTGGGGACAGGTAGAGTGTAGTCTGCCTAGCTCTGCTATAACGTGACGTTCTAGAGAGAAAAATGAAGGGTCAGTCAGTTCATGTTATTATAAATCTTGATCAATGATTGACTAGCTGTTAATTGTTGGGAAGTTGGCTGGTTTGGTTGGATAGTTGGCTGGCTGGCTGGTTGGTTGGTTGGTTGGTTGGTTGGTTGGTTGGTTGGTTGGTTGGTTGGTTGGTTGGTTGGTTGGGGTTGGTTGGTTGGTCGGGGGTTAGTTGGGTAGTTGGTTGGCTGGTTGGGTAGTTGCCTTGTTGGTAGGATAGTTGGCTGGCTGACTGTTTGGTTGATTGAGGAGTTGGCTGTTTGGTTTATTGGGCAAATGACTGGTTGGGCAGTTGCCTGTTTGGTTGGTTGATTAGTTGGTTAGATAGCTGGCTGGCTGATTGTTTGGGTAGTTGGTTGGCTGGATGTTTGTGTAGTTTAATGGTTGGTTGGTAGGGTAGTTCGCCTGATGGCTGGATAGGTGGCTGGTTAGTTGGATATTTGGCTAGCTGGTTGGTAGGTTTGGTAGCTGGCTGGTTGGTTCTTTGGGTAGTTGACTGGCTGGTTGGTTATGTAGTTGGCTGGTTGGTTGGGTAGTTAGCTGGTTTTTGGTTGCGTAATTGGCTGGTTGGTTTGTTGGGTAGTTAGCTGGATGGTTGGTTGGCTGGTTCGTAGGTTGGGTAGTTGGCTACCTGGCTGGGTAGTTGGCTGTCTGGTTGGGTAGTTGGCCGGCTGGCTGATTTGTTGGGTAGTTAACTGATTGGTTGGATGGGTAGTTGGCTAGTTTATTTGGTAATTGTCTGGTTGGTTGGTGGGGTAGTTAGTTGGTTGGTTGGTTGAATAGTTGGTTGGGTGGTTGGATAGCTGACTGGTTGGTTTGTTGATTGGGTAGTTGGCTGGCTGGTTCGTATGTTGCGAAATTGGCTGGCTGATTGGTTTGGTGGTTAGTTGGTTGGGTCGTTGACTGGCTTGCTGTTTGGTTGGTTGGGTAGATGTGTGGTTGGTTGGTTGATTGTTTTAATAGATGGCTGGATGGCTGGCTGGTTGGATAGTAGGCTGAATGGCTGGCTGGTTGGATGTATAGTTGGCTGGATGGCTGGGTGGTTGGTTAGGTAGTTGGCTATCTGGCTGGTTGATCGGTTGGGTAATTGGCTGGCTGGTTGGTTCGATATGTGGCTCTCTCTTGGCTGGTTGGTTTGTAGGTTAGTTGACTGGCTGGCTGGCTGGTTGGCTCGTTGGGTAGTTGGCTGGTTGACTGGATGGGTAGTTGGCTCTTTGGTTGGGTAGTTCGCTGGATGGCTGGCTGGTTTGGTAGTTGGCAGGCTGCCTGTCTGGTTGGTTGGATAAAAGGCTGGATGGCTGGCTGGTTGGTTGGTTGTTTAGCTGGCTGAATAGCTGGCCGGTTGGTTAGTTGGCTGGTTGGTTGTGTAGTTGGCTGGATAGCTAGCTGGTTGGGCAGTTGGCTGGATAGCTAGCTGGTTGGGTAGGTGGCTGGCTGGCTGGCTGGTTAGTTGGGTAGTTGGCTGGCTGGTTAGTTGGGTGGTTGGCTGGCTGGTTGTTTGGTAGTTGGCTAGATGGCTGGTTGTTTGGTTAGATAGTTGGTTGGATGGCTGTCTGGTTGGATAGTTGGCAGGCTGGTTGGTTGGGTAGTTGGCTGCTTGGCTGGTTGGTTGGATAGTTGGCTGGCTGGTTGGGGAGTTTACTGGCTGGTTGATATGTTGGGTTGCTGACTGGCCGGCTGGTTAATAATTGGCTGATTGGGTGGTTGAGTAGTTGGTTGGTAGTTGGTTGGATAGTTGGCTGTTTGTTTTTTTTATCGTTGTCTAGTTTTTGATTGGGTATTTCTCTGGTTGTTTGGTTGGGTGGTTGGCTGGCTGGCTGGCTAGTTGGTTGAGTAGTTGGCTGGTTAGATAGTTGGCTGGTTAGTTGGTTGGTTGGTTGGTTGGTTGGTTAGTTGGCTTGTTGTTTGAGTAGTTGGCTGGATTGTCTGGATGAGTAGTTGGCTTGTTGATTGGTTGGGTAGATGGCGGGCTTGTTGGTTTGGTAGTTGGCTGGCTGGTTGGATAGTTGACTGGCTGGCTGGTTAGTTAGGTAGTTTTCTGACTAGTTGGCTAGTTTCCTGGTTGGTTGTCTAGTTGGCTGACTAGTTGGGTATTTGACTGGTTCGTTGGGTAGATGGGTGAGTGGTTGACTGGATGGTTGGATAATTGACTGACTGATGAGGTTGTCAGTTAATGTATTGTTGAGTTAATTGTTTTATAAGTGTTTGGTTGCTTCATTAATTTGCTCGGCGGATGAGTGGTTGATTGGACATTGACAGAGTGAATAGTTGACTGAATGATAGATTTAGTGGTAAGTTGACTGAAGATTTAGTTTATACGTTGAGTTCATGATAGAATTGGTGGCGGGTTGACAGGATGGTTGATTTAGTGTTGGGATGAGAGTAATCTCACCTCAAACACGAGCAAGAACTTGGTACAGACCCTGATGTTGGCAGTCGGTAAGTGGGGTCAAGGTTATTATAAACTGGCGTGAACTAAAATAAAAGCCATCATTGAGGCTCCGATAGGTTTGGTAGTTTTAATGCATTACCTGGAAGCAGGCCAGCTCATTGTCGGCTACATCAAAGTGACACAGGAAAGAAACAGGTGAAAATGAGGAATATATGCACAGTTAAAATGTTGAGCTAGAAATAAAAGTGAAAAAATACATTAAATTATAAACAAACAAATATATCCGAAACAATGTAATGAACACTGGAAAAATAAGCAAGAAAAGAAGAAATAATTTCCTTCGCTGTGGGAGTAGTGCAAACATTTGCCTCTTATTTTCGCAAGAAGTTTTTTTATCAACATTTGCTCATTTTCAAAATGCATCCAGACTCCCAGGCTGTGCCAGTTTAAAGGTTTTTTTTTTTTTTTGGCCTAAAAGATCGCGTCTTACGTGGAGACATGCACTGTGTCTTTGTGTCTCAGGTGTCTACTGAAAGAAAAAAAACTCAATGTGAAAAGTACAGACATCTGGCGCAGGGGAGGGTCTTTTCACCATTTATCCTATTCTTGTAGTAAAGAAAATACCAAGGCTTTCAACATTAAGGAGGGTCTTTTCACCATTTATCCTATTCTTGTAGTAAAGAAAAGACCAAGGCTTTCAACATTAAGGAGGGTCTTTTCACCATTTATCCTATTCTTGTAGTAAAGAAAAGACCAAGGCTTTCAACATTAAGGAGGGTCTTTTCACCATTTATCCTATTCTTGTAGTAAAGAAAATACCAAGGCTTTCAACATTAAGGAGGGTCTTTTCGCCATTTATCCTATTCTTGTAGTAAAGAAAATACCAAGGCTTTCAACATTAAGGAGGGTCTTTTCACCATTTATCCCATTCTTGTAGTAAAGAAAATACCAAGGCTTTCAACATTAAGGAGGGTCTTTTCACCATTTATCCTATTCTTGTAGTAAAGAAAATACCAAGGCTTTCAACATTAAGGAGGGTCTTTTCACCATTTATCCCATCCTTGTAGCAAAAACAAGACCAAGACTTTCAACATTAAGGGAGGGTCTTTTCACCATTTATCCCATCCTTGTAGCAAAAACAAGACCAAGACTTTTAACATTAAGGAGGGTCTTTTCACCATTTATCCCATTCTTGTAGCAAAGAAAATACCAAAGCTTTCAACATTAAGGGAGGGTCTTTTCACCATTTATCCTATTCTTGTAGTAAAGAAAAGACCAAGGCTTTCAACATTAAGGAGGGTCTTTTCACCATTTATCCTATTCTTGTAGTAAAGAAAATACCAAGGCTTTCAACATTAAGGAGGGTCTTTTCACCATTTATCCCATCCTTGTAGCAAAAACAAGACCAAGACTTTCAACATTAAGGGAGGGTCTTTTCACCATTTATCCCATCCTTGTAGCAAAAACAAGACCAAGACTTTTAACATTAAGGGAGGGTCTTTTCACCATTTATCCCATTCTTGTAGCAAAGAAAATACCAAAGCTTTCAACATTAAGGGAGGGTCTTTTCACCATTTATCCTATTCTTGTAGTAAAGAAAATACCACGGCTTTCAACATTAAGGAGGGTCTTTTCACCATTTATCCCATCCTTGTAGCAAAAACAAGACCAAGACTTTTAACATTAAGGGTGGAGCTTCCAGAGCAAACTGTCATTTATGGTGTAGAGAATCGTTTGAGTAAATAAGTTTGTGTGTTTGTCTGTAAACATGTTTGTCTGTTTGTCTGTAAATATGTGTGTGTGTTTGTTTGTAAACATGTTAGTGTCTTTGTCTGTAAACATGTTTGTGTTTTTGTCTTTAAACATGTTTGTGTTTTTGTCTGTAAACATGTTTGTGTTTTTGTTTTTAAACATGTTTGTGTTTGTGTCTGTAAACATGTGTGTATTTGAGTAAATATGTTTGTGTGTTTGTCTGTAAAGATATTTGTGTTTTTGTCTGTAAAGACTTGTCACATGATTGCAGTTAGTGACATTATTTCTCTTGATTTATATACAGAAGATACTGGATCCGTTTTTGTATGGTTCATGAGACAGAGACAGGTAAGATAATAGACAGTGATTGGAGGAGACAAGGAGACAAGTAAAGCAGGAGACATACTGAGTGAACGGCGCGGACATGAAGACAGATAAGACAGGAGACAGTGAATGGCGGGAACATGAAGACAGATAAGACAGGAGACAGTGAATGGCGGAGACATGAAGACAGATAAGACAGGAGACATACTAAGTGAATGGCGGAGACATGAAGACAGATAAGACAGGAGACAGTGAATGGCGGAGACATGAAGACAGATAAGACAGGAGACATACTAAGTGAATGGCGGAGACATGAAGACAGATAAGACAGGAGATAGTGAATGGCGGAGACATGAAGACAGATAAGACAGGAGACATACTAAGTGAATGGCGGAGACATGAAGACAGATAAGACAGGAGATAGTGAATGGCGGGAACATGAAGACAGATAAGACAGGAGACATACTAAGTGAATGGCGGGAACATGAAGACAGATAAGACAGGAGATAGTGAATGGCGGGAACATGAAGACAGATAAGACAGGAGATAGTGAATGGCGGGAACATGAAGACAGATAAGACAGGAGACATACTAAGTGAATGGCGGGAATATGAAGACAGATAAGACAGGAGACAGTGAATGGCAGGGACATGAAGACAGATAAGACAGGAGACAGTGAATGGCGGGAACATGAAGACAGATAAGACAGGAGACATACTAAGTGAATGGCGGGAACATGAAGACAGATAAGACAGGAGATAGTGAATGGTGGGAACATGAAGACAGATAAGACAGGAGATAGTGAATGGCGGGAACATGAAGACAGATAAGACAGGAGACATACTAAGTGAATGGCGGGAACATGAAGACAGATAAGACAGGAGACAGTGAATGGCAGGGACATGAAGACAGATAAGACAGGAGACAGTGAATGGCGGGAACATGAAGACACATAAGACAGGAGACATACATAAGTGACTGGCGGAGATACTGAGAAAGCAGATATGTTGAATGAAGGGCAGACAAATAAAGACTGCTTGGGTAGACATGTCTGGTGAACGGCAGAGAAACGAGACATTTAAGCAGAACTGACATAATGAGTGACTGACATCCAGGCGGGAAATCACTGACAGATTCGGAGTAGATGTACAAGTTTGCTGGAAAGGGAAGCCATTTTTTTCTACAAGTTATCAACTCAGGAGAAATGGCCAGCAGGTTACCATCTCACGCAGGGAATCTCTGTGTGTCTTTATTTCCAGCAACACGGCGTTTGCTCTGCTGACACTCGAGGTCTGGTTAGCTCTCCACGTCTCCTCGGAGACCTCTTGAGTGAGCTTTCATTTTGTGTTTTGTCACAAATCTCGTGTTTTGTTTTCATTCATCTTTCTGCTGGTCCGTATGCAGTAAACTCATGATGTCAACATCTTTTTTATGTTATTATGTCTCAGACAAACTCATGATGTCAACATCTTTTTTATGTTATTATGTCTCAGACAAACTCATGATATCAACATCTATCTTATGCTCTTGTTTCTAACAAAATGTCAGTATCTTTTGAATGTTCTAACAAACTCATAATGTCAACATCTTTTGAATGTTCTTCTGTCTGTAACAAAATTGTGATGTTAACATCTTTTTTTCTGCGTTCCGTAACTTGTTTTGCCATAAGCAAAGAAGGCAAGGTAAAATTGGCGAAGGACCGGACCAAATGGGAAAAGATTCTTCATTTGAAGTGGAAATGAAAGAGAATTAAGAGAAAAGAAAACAGGAACACACCTTCACAACACACGCACTATCTTTCTCTTCTACTCACTCACCCACACACAGACACACAACCACGCACATCTCTCACCCACCATTTTGCAAACAGTGTATTGTGACACATGCAGATACAACAGCAACTCGCAACAATAAACTTGACAAAGATTATGTTGTAGATGAAAGTTAAGATGCCACTGTCACCAGAAACGACGACTTGAATGCGACAGGTCTGTGTTGTGATAATTATGTGCTGATAAATGAGAATGAGTGTACGAGATGCACAGTAGGACAGATGAAACTGAGTTTATGACATAACAATGGCAACGATTGCATGAAATGATGAATAATAAATAATAACAGGAAAAATTAGAATGATTGTATGAGATGACTAATAATAAATAACAGGAAAAATAAGAATGATTGTATGAGATGGTTAATAATAAATAACAGGAAAAATAAGAATGATTGTATGAGAGGGCAAAATGATACTGAGAGTACGAAGGACAAGTGAGACTGAGTGTATGACAGGACAAATAATAACGATTGTATGACAGGACAAATGATAATGATTGTATGACAGGACAAATAATAATGATTGTATGACAGGACAAATGATAATGAATGTATGACAGGACAAATAATAATGATTGTATGACAGGACAAATGATAATGAATGTATGACAGGACAAATGATAATGATTGTATGACAGGAGAAATGATAATGATTATATGACAGGACAAATGATAATGAATGTATGACAGGACAAATGATAATGATTGTATGACAGGGCAAACTAGAATGTTTGTATAGTAGAAGAAATTGCATATAATGATAAAATGATAGACCAAACGATGACGGCAGTTCTGTTATGTAGCACATGTAACGATGATGGTCGTTCTGATACAGAGCAAATGTAACGATTATGGAAGTTCTGTTATGTAACAAATGTAACGATGATGGAAGTTCTGTTATGTAGCAAATTTAACGGTGATGGAAGTTCTGTTATGTAGCACATGTAACGATGACGGCAGTTCTGCAGTATAGCAAATGTAACGATGACAGCAGTTTTGTTATATAACAAATGTAACGATGACAGCAATTCTGTTATATAGCAGATGTAACGATGACGGCAGATCTGTTATATAGCAGATGTAACGATGACGGCAGTTCTGTTATATAGCAAATGTAACAATGACGCCAGTTCTGTTATATAGCAAATGTAATGGTGATGGCAGTTCTGTTATATAGCAAATATAACAATGATTGCAGTTCTGTTATATAGCAAATGTAATGGTGATGGCAGTTCTGTTATATAACAAATGTAACGATGCTGGCAGTTCTGTTATATAGCAAATGTAATGGTGATGGCAGTTCTGTTATATAGTAAATGTAACGATGATGGCAGTTCTGTTACATAGCAAATGTAACAATGACGGCAGTTCTGTTATATAGCAAATGTAATGGTGATAGCAGTTCTGTTATATAGCAAATGTAACGATGACGGCAGTTCTGTTATATAGCAAATGTAATGGTGATGGCAGTTCTGTTATATAGCAAATGTAACAATGATGGCAGTTCTGGTACATAGTAAATGTAACATCATAACGTCAAGTCAAGGAAAGAAAGAAAAAATGACTGTAATAAAAAGTAAACGGAGTGACAATGATGATGATGATGATGATGGAACAAATACAGTATTCTTTTACAAAAACGTAGTTTGTGCAATGTAATACATTTCAAGTATTGTCCTCAGCTGTATTACAATAGGTGTACTGTGCCCTAGGATGTGATGCTAAGAAAGTGAATGACTGGAACAGCTGAAGTTTCATTCTTTCATGTGACATGTCCTTTCCAGAACAGTGTCCCTCTTATAGCATCTTACCATTCTTTCATGTGACATGTCCTTTCCAGAACAGTGTCCTTCTCATAACTTCTTACCATTCTTTCATGTGACATGTCCTTTCCAGAACAGTGTCCTTCTCATAACCTCTTACCATTCTTTCATGTGACATGTCCTTTCCAGAACAGTGTCCCTCTCATAGCCTCTTACCATTCTTTTATATGACATGTCCTTTCCAGAATGTTGTCCCTCTCATAGCCTCTTACCACTCTTTCATGTGACATGTCCTTTCCAGAATGTTGTCCCTGTCACAGTCTCCCTGAATGCAGCACTGTCTAGCGCGCGTTGACCGATAACTTGCAGTGACACGTTCAGACTTTCCATGATGTCCTGAGTCCATCCGCGGCAAGGTCATATCTTTTCTCTTTTACCAGGCGCTAAGCCTTCTACTATCAACCTCTCCAAGCTGTGTGTCTCTTGATGTGCCTGGTACTATGTCTTCTACTATCAACCTCTCCAAGCTGTTGTGTCTCTTGATGTGGCCGAAGTATCTCAGCTTTCTATTTTTTATTGTGTTAACTAGTTAGTTTCCTGCAACACCTAATCTCATCAGTATCTCTTTATTTGATTTTCTTTCCATCCATGAGATTCTAAATGCCCTTCTATAACATTTCAGTTCAAATGCTGTTACTCACTTTTCTAGTTAAGTGTCCGAGCTTCTTATCTGTATGTTGTCACTGGGAATATGTCAGCTCTTAGTAAACACAGCTTTGTTTTCTTGTTGCTACCTTGCCACACACTATTCATTTATGCTAGTTTCTGTGCTGTTAGTCTTCTTTTGATTTCCACTGCGCAGTCGCCATTGTTGGAGATGACTGAAGTTAGATATTCAAATTTATTTAGGTTTTCAAGCTCCTGATGCCCATTATAATTTTTGGCTCGCTTCTCAGTTTGTCAGTTGTCATTTCTTTGGTTTTGTTGGTGCATAAGAAGAGGCTCTGAGCTTAGCTGTGTCCTTTGGTGGAGAGAATCAGCTGTTGCAGTCCTTCTCAGGTGTTTGATAGGAGGACAGCATCTTCAGCGCATCTAATTTCTGGAATCCGGAATATCTGAACCGTGGCGACTACGGCTATGACCACAGACTTGTAACAGTCACTGCCAAGAAGGAAAGGAATGGCAGGCTACCTTCTTACAATGCAAAGAAACCTAACATGGCCAATCTGAACAAAAATCAAAGAAACCTAACATGGCCAATCTGAAGAAAGATCAAAGAAACCTAACATGGCCAGTCTGAAGAAAGATCAAAGAAACCTAACATGGCCAATCTGAAGAAAGATCAAAGAACCCTAACATGGCCAATCTGAACAAAGATCAAAGAACCTTAACATGGCCAGTCTGAACAAAAATCAAAGAAACCTAACATGGCCAATCTGAAGAAAGATCAAAGAAACCTAACATGGCCAATCTGAACAAAGATCAAAGAAACCTAACATGGCCAATCTGAACAAAGATCAAAGAAACCTAACATGGCCAATCTGAACAAAGATCAAAGAAACCTAACATGGCCAATCGGAAGAAAGATCAAAGAAACCTAACATGGCCAATCGGAAGAAAGATCAAATATCTGGTGGCGGGCCCCCTCGACCAGCCCAGGCAGATCATTTGCAAGAATTTGGGAAGAGGTCAGCGTGACCCGTGGTAAACGAGATGACGGTGAAAAACCTGACTGTTACCAAGGAAAACTCTGCCAACCTTCTACAGAAAACTCTACCAACAGACTACAGAAAACTCTACCAACAGACTAAAGAAAACTCAACCAAAAGACTAAATAAAACTCAACCAACAGACTACAGAAAACTCTACCAACAGACTAAAGAAAACTCTACCAACAGACTACAGAAAACTCTACCAACAGACTAAAGAAAACTCAACCAAAAGACTAAATAAAACTCAACCAACAGACTACAGAAAACTCTACCAACAGACTAAAGAAAACTCAACCAACAGACTACAGAAAACTCTACCAACAGACTAAAGAAAACTCAACCAAAAGACTAAATAAAACTCAACCAACAGACTACAGAAAACTCTGCCAACAGACTAAAGAAAACTCAACCAAAAGAATAAATAAAACTTAACCAATAGACTAAATAAAACTCTACCAACAGAATAAAGAAATATCTACCAACAGACTAAAGTAAACTCTACCAACAGACTAAAGAAGACAATAAAAACATGTACCTGGAATGTTAGAGGCTTATATCATGGCAAAGAGCTGAAGTTTACATAAACTTAAACATAATCATGTCTTGGTCAAACACTGACAGCTTGTCAACTTTTTTTTTCGTTTATTTTTGTTTCTAAATTATGATTGGCTGGTGTCACATTTTTAAACAGTGATTTCATATGTTGTTAACACATTTGTTAATAGTGATTTCATAGGTTGTTAACACATTTATTAACAGTGATTTCATAGGTTGTTAACAGTGATTTCATGGGTTAACACATTTGTTCCACTGATTTCATTGGCTGCTAATACATTTGTTACCACTGTTTTCATTGGCTGTTACCACACTTGTTACCATTGATTTCATTGGCTGCTAGCAAGCTAGTTATTACTGGTTTCATTACACGGACGAGAGATCGTCAAGTAAATTAAGACCAAAATGAAAGCACGGCGGATTGATTTAACCACAGTGAAGTTCCTACAACAGGAAGACATTTGTCTGACTGATTTAACCACATTGAAGCTCCTACAACATTTGTCTGACTGATTTAACCACAATGAAGCTCCTACAACATGTGTCTGACTGATTTAACCACAATGAAGCTCCTACAATATTTGTCTGACTGATTTAACCACACTGAAGCTCCTACAACATTTGTCTGACTGATTTAACCACAATGAAGCTCCTACAGCATTTGTCTGACTTATTTAACCACAATGAAGCTCCTACAACATTTGTCTGACTGATTTAACCACAGTGAAGCTCCTACAACATTTGTCTGACTGATTTAACCACAATGAAGCTCCTACAACAGGAAGACATTTGTCTGACTGATTTAATCACAATGAAGTTCCTACAACATTTGTCTGACTGATTTAACCACAATGAAGCTCCTACAATATTTGTCTGACTGATTTAACCACACTGAAGCTCCTACAATATTTGTCTGACTGAATTTACAACAATGAAGGTCCTACAACATTTGTCTGACTGAATTAACGACAATGAAGGTACTACAACATTTGTCTGACTGAATTAACGACATTGAAGGTCCTACAACATTTGTCTGACTGATTTAACCACAATGAAGCTCCTACAACATTTGTCTCACTCATTTAACCACAATGAAGCTCCTACAACATTTGTCTGACTGATTTAACCACAATGAAGCTTCTACAATATTTGTCTGACTGATTTAACCACACTGAAGCTCCTACAACATTTGTCTGACTGATTTAACCACAATGAAGCTCCTACAATATTTGTCTGACTTATTTAACCACAATGAAGCTCCTACAACATTTGTCTGACTGATTTAACCACAATGAAGCTCCTACAACAAGAAGACATTTGTCTGACTGATTTAATCACAGTGAAGCTCCTACAACATTTGTCTGACTGATTTAACCACAATGAAGCTCCTACAATATTTGTCTGACTGATTTAACCACACTGAAGCTCCTACAATATTTGTCTGACTGAATTAACGACAATGAAGGTCCTACAACATTTGTCTGACTGAATTAAAGACAATGAAGGTACTACAACATTTGTCTGACTGATTTAACGACAATGAAGGTCCTAAAACAGGAAGACATTTGTCTGACTGAATTAACGACAATGGAGGTCCTACAACATTTGTCTGACTGAATTAACGAAAATGAAGATCCTACAACGTTTGTCTGACTGAATTAACGATAATGAAGGTCCTACAACATTTGTCTGACTGAATTAACCACAATGAAGGTCCTACAACAGGAAGACATTTGTCTGACTGAATTAACGAAAATGAAGATCCTACAACGTTTGTCTGACTGAATTAACGATAATGAAGGTCCTACAACATTTGTCTGACTGAATTAACGACAATGAAGGTCCTACAACAGGAAGACATTTGTCTGACTGAATTAATCACAATGAAGGTCCTACAGGAGTGCTGTTTGAGAGGCAAAGTTCCGCAAGGGACATGCAAATGAATGAATGAATGAATGAAGGTCCTACAACAGGAAGACATTTGTCTGACTGAATTAACGACAATGAAGGTCCTACAACATTTGTCTGACAGCGCTTGGCTGTTGAATAATCTCAACTTTCAACTTTTGAGATGACATGTTGTGTTATTAGTCAACGCATTTTCCTATGGCTAATGCTGCGATGGTGATGCTGTCAATGTTGTTTTTGGCGTTTTCGTGTCGCTGCGATTATCGTTAATGCTCCTTTCATTTTCCGCCATTGTTGTTAAGTTCAGAGGCCGGCCATAGGTGAGTCACTCGTTTCACTTTGTTAATAAATACTAATCTTACTGTGTTTCCTGGAATCTAAATATTATGATAGTGCAAGCACAAGTGAGCTGTTTATGGCCCTCTTTGTTATGTCCAAATTTGGAAATCCAGCGCTTCTGGTCTCGCCATTCACGAGAGTCCACGAGAATTGCAAATGTCAATATCTTGTTACAAACGCGTGGACGGACAGCAGGAACAAACTTTACTTTCAAACAGTAAAGAACTGTTCCTTGAGCTCCGTCTTTCATCATTCCACTTTCCCTCTATTTTCATCATTCCACTTTTCCTCTGTTTTCATCATTCCACTTTCCCTCTACTTTCAAGCATTTAGTTTACTACGTTTAGTAATAAAGATATAAAAATATAGAACAAGGAAAGGCAAAACTTTGACATTCATTCAACCAGTCAGACAGGTAGAGAGATAACCAGTCAGACAGGTAGAGAGATATACAAACAGACAGGTAGAGAGATATACAAACAGACAGGTAGAGAGATAAACAGACTGACAGGTAGACAAAAAGATGGATAGTTAGAGAGATAAACAGAAAGACAAATAGAGAGATAAACAGACAGAAACAGATAGGAGATAAACTGATAGATGGGTATAGAGATAAACAGGCAGAAAGGTAGAGAGACGACAGCAGAAAACGACAAACAGATAAATAGATAGGTAAGAGAAAAACATATAGGTAGAAAGACAGACAGGCAGACAAGCAGATAGATATGTAGGTAGATAGGCAGGTAGGTAGGTAACTAGGCAGGTCCTGCAGATAAATAGACAGATAAGCAAGTAGACAAATAAGTTGTTTGACAACAATCAAATAAATAGACAGGTAGACAAGTAGACAGGCAGGTACACACTGACTAAGAAGGAAACAATTTACCTTATTCTTAAACCATACACACTTGCGACTGTTCATAGCTTTCCTCCCTACACTTGCGACTGTTCATAGCTTTCCTCCCTACACTTGCGACTGTTCATAGCTTTCCTCCCTACACTTGCGACTGTTCATAGCTTTCCTCCCTACACTTGCGACTGTTCATAGCTTTCCTCCCTACACTTGCGACTGTTCATAGCTTTCCTCCCTACACTTGCGACTGTTCATAGCTTTCCTCCCTACACTTGCGACTGTTCATAGCTTTCCTCCCTACACTTGCGACTGTTCATAGCTTTCCTCCCTACACTTGCGACTGTTCATAGCTTTCCTCCCTACACTTGCGACTGTTCATAGCTTTCCTCCCTACACTTGCGACTGTTCATAGCTTTCCTCCCTACACTTGCGACTGTTCATAGCTTTCCTCCCTACACTTGCGACTGTTCATAGCTTTCCTCCCTACACTTGCGACTGTTCATAGCTTTCTCCCTACACTTGCGACTGTTCATAGCTTTCCTCCCTACACTTGCGACTGTTCATAGCTTTCCTCCCTACACTTGCGACTGTTCATAGCTTTCCTCCCTACACTTGCGACTGTTCATAGCTTTCCTCCCTACACTTGCGACTGTTCATAGCTTTCCTCCCTACACTTGCGACTGTTCATAGCTTTCCTCCCTACACTTGCGACTGTTCATAGCTTTCCTCCCTACACTTGCGACTGTTCATAGCTTTCCTCCCTACACTTGCGACTGTTCATAGCTTTCCTCCCTACACTTGCGACTGTTCATAGCTTTCCTCCCTACACTTGCGACTGTTCATAGCTTTCCTCCCTACACTTGCGACTGTTCATAGCTTTCCTCCCTACACTTGCGACTGTTCATAGCTTTCCTCCCTAACAAACAAACAAAAATGTCGCCGTCGTGGGACGTTTTACTGAGACGGGACAGTCTATATGTGCTTATTAGGGGGAGCAGATTCCAGAGAGTGACTGAAAACGCTAGAAGATTTAAGAAGAGATCTTGACATTGAAGACGCAAGATGACAGCATGACCTATTTACTAGTATTAAATAGTTTCATTTGTTACTTCTAACATCGGACATGTGGCAGAACAGCCAGAGCGTTTCTCAATGTTCAGTTTCACGTAGGAGGCAATGTTTCATGTCCAGGAAATGGAAGAGAGAATGAAGTTTGATAATTTAGGGAGTTGTGTGGTTATTTCGCTCCATATAATAGAGGGTTTCCTTAAGAAAAAAAGCTGACAGGAAAGTAATACAAGGAGACGTTAAATGAGAATTAGTACAACTGACAAACAGGGAGACAGACAGAAAAACAAACAAATAAGTCTTCAAAGAAGTCTCAGAACAACGAATGCTAGTTAAAATGACATGAAAATGACAGGTCAAAATGTCTTGAACATGACACAAGAATACAGAAGTTCGAGAAGTTGGACATATCTTGAAAGATAGAGAACTTGTTTGAAACAGGGTTCTCCTTACAAGGAGACTACTGGTTTGATTGATTCTTCTTGTGGAGTACAGTTTCAACTTATAAGTTTCTTCTTGTTGCTGGTGTTCTAACCATCACCTAATTTTCTGTATTATACACTAAGAAAATACAACAAGACACCCAGGCTTTCAACTCCACAAAAGATAGTACAATACAACAACTTGAACATAACTTGGCAGTCTTCCGACCAAAACAAACTGGTCAACAATGAGAATTTCCACAAAGCCGATTTGTTGTAGTTTATCATCAGACAACACACATTTATTACAGAAATTCACAGCAACAAATGCCCGGCGTGAAATATCTACGCCAATTGGGCAAGGAAAACCTTACAAATGATTTATTCATACCAAAAACCATACTTACAGGCTAACCAAGGACTGCAGCCACACAGAAAGACAAACTAAACTAATTCTGACAACAAGACTCGCTCTACCCCATTCTCGTTCGCCCAACACGTCCATCCAATTCAACTTCCACACATAGACTGCCTAACGACCGGCTTTTTCACACGGACCTTTCTAACGACTTCTTTGCACACGTACTTTCCTAATGACGTAGTCTACGCAACACAATTATTAGCAATACACAAAAACTCTCTGAACAGAATGGCTATTCTGTTACAGAATATCTCCCCACCCCCTAAAGGTAGATATTTGGCCATCAAATATCTCCAACCAAACAAAAAAAAATTGCGAACTTGCACAGAAAACTCTCACAAACTGTGAGCGATAACAATGAATTTAAAGCTGAATATGCAGCTACAAAAAAAAATTTCATGCACCCACAATTTGTACAAATTAAGTACGTTAAACATTTGTGGTGCAAACATAAATATACATATATTTACAACATTTTTAATACTGAGTTCTGTGAACTACACCATCTATTTCTACTGCCATAGAAATAGGATAGAAGCAAAGGATGAACTCCTTTTTCGAAGAACACTACCCAACTAGTGTCTATTGTGCTTTTCTTTAGAAATCCCTATAGATTTCAAACTATTCAGTAGAAGGAATCGCAGTTAATATGTTGATCACAACACGTTCTATGAACTGCTTCCTGCCATCTAGTTCCAATAGTGGGAACTTTTCCATAAGTGCTTTATGGAGATCTTTCATCGTGAACGTTTCTAAGTCCACGGTATCCATTATCTGCCCTATTGCCACAACGAGCTTACGATCGGAGACGTACAACTGATCAATCTCCGTATCGCAATCGGCACTAGGTGAAGTCTCTTCAGGGAAATAATCTTCACTGTGAGGACAGTGTTCCTTCTGAGACTGATGGCAGATATCGGCTCTCTTCCGTTTCTTCCGCCTATGCCGAGGTCGCAAGTCATCCACCGACATAGGAACTGCTGAGGCGGAAGCATCCACCTCCATATAGTGGTCTGAGGGAGGAGCTCTAGGGACCACTCTCTGCTGGGTTTCCTTCAGGTACCACGGTGGGAGCCTGGGAACAAAACGAGGAGGCGGCGGAAGAGAAAATCTCTGTCTAATGGGACGCGGCAAGTAAGATCTACAACGATCTTGCTGATATTGCCTCTGAAAGGTCCCACCAGGCAACGATACATTAATGGCGACGTCCTGAACCATAGGACACGATGTATTAGTCGCCCTCTCTACTCTCTCTTTCTGCTGACAGGGACACGGCAAGTCAGTCTGCACAGAGCAATCTACTACAAGCGGGGGCTCTGCCTGTGAATAGGCCTCCACAACGCTCACTGACTTTACGACATATGTCTCAGATCCTTGTGACTGAGGGACGTCCCCATCAAGAACGTGAACTGGTACTGGTAGAGAAGTGGCACGATCGAAACTTGCCAACGTTGTCTCCCGCGCACCTGGATGAAAGAACATCTGAAGGTCCAGGGTGCGGAGGTTAGCAAACCACCTCTGCAACTTGACGTCTGACATCTCCTGTTTGCTGAGAAATGCGTCCACCAAGGGTCTATGGTCAGTCTTCACAGCGAAATGTCTATTCGCCAGAAAATATCTCAACTTCTGCGTGGCGTAATGGACAGCATACGCTTCTCTCTCGAAAGTAGACCACTTAGTCTGCGAGCGCGACAGCTTCTGCGAAAGAAAATATAAGGGCTCTTCAACTGAGAGTCCATCAGAAGAGGAAGCTGTCTGCACCAAACAGGCTCCAACCGCAACATTGGAAGCATCTGTATACAATGTAAGTGGCTTATGCAAGTCAGGATGCGAGAGAAGCGGTACTTTCGCAAGGCGATCCTTCAAAGACTCGAACGCCATTTGACAGACTGGAGACCATTTGAACCTATGACCCTTCTTGGTGAGGTCCACTATGGGAGCCACAATCTCCGAAAAGTGGGGAATGAAACGTCGATAGTAACTGCACGTCCCCAAAAAAGAGCGCACCTCCTTCACATTCAAAGGAGACGGCATTTCGGCAATGGCTCTGACCTTCTCAGGATCAGGAGATATGCCTGACTGGCTGATGACATACCCGAGATACTTTGTCTCAGAGGCCGCAAAGTGACATTTGGATGGTTTGAGCTTGACCTGGTGCTCGCGCAATCGGTCGAATACCGCCTGAAGATCGCGAACATGGTCTTCGATCGTTCCATCAGTGAACACCAGTATATCGTCAATATAGGCTTGTGCAAACTTGCCTAAGCCCTGTAATACTGTGTCCATGAGTGCGACAAAGGTAGATGGTGCCCCTTTTAAACCAAAGCTCATGTAATTAAAACAGAAAGAACCCAGATGACAGCTAAAAGCTGACTTCTGCTGAGCGTCCTTGGACAAGGGAATACACCAAAAGCCACAACGAGCATCCAAAGTGCTGAAAAATTTGGCTTTGCCTATCGTGCTCAGGATGTCCTCAATGCGTGGCAATGGATATGACAATGAACGGGTTACCGCATTGAGTGCACGGTAGTCGCAGCAGAAACGATGGGTACCATCTTTCTTAGTCACCAAGACAACTGGTGATGACCACTCTGAGATCGTGCGAGAAATTATTCCGTCACGCAACATATTCTCGACGGCCCTCTCTATCACCTCTCTACTCGCCAACGGAGTGCGGTAGGGTTTCCTGGAGATTGGCGGATGATCGCCTGTATCAATCTCCATCTGCACTGTCGAGGTATGCGATATCTCGGAATCAGTCAAGGCAAAGACATCCTTGTTCTGTGTCAACAACCTGGATATTATGTCCTTGTGCACTTCAGGGCACTGAACCTGTCGAACGATAGTCTCAGAACGACTGTCAGGTGTTGTCTCCTCAGTACCAGAAACTTGCTGGATAGAGTCAACTGACTCCGTGAATGGTGTCAATTTTCCCAAAACACATCCACGTCTGAGCTCGATGTGTTTACTAGAATGATTAATTACTGTCAACACGGATAGCGATTAGTGTGGAGCTCACATACTGAGTCCACCAACTCTATCTCCGGCTGGGACAGTAAGAATGGTGTCTCAATACCCTGAACCATATAAGAATTGCCAGATGGAAAATATGGTTGGGCTTTCAGTTTAAGAGGAATAAGATTGACGGAACGTGGAGAAAGAAGAGAAGAACGCTGGACACGAAGAATAGAAGCAATGTGTGCATCTAACTCTAAAGGAATCTTCTTGTTATGTATGTTTAGTGTATTAGAATTGTAATCGATGACAGCACCAGAACGAGACAAAAAATCACGCCCCAGAATGGCGGAACGGTTCATGTTGCGAACCACATAAAAGCAATGAGAAACAGTGACACCAGCAATAGAAATAGGTAGGTAAACTCTGCCAATTACTCTCATGGAAGCTGCAGTAACAGTCTGCAGAGTAATTCTAGCGGGCAAGAGTTTAGGAGCAGAACGTAAGGATCTGTATACAGAATCCTTGATAAGACAGACACTAGCTCCTGTGTCTAACAATGCTCGAATTCTAAAAGTATCAACAGAAACAAGGACAGAAATAGGAGTCGGGGGATTCGCAGCCACCGAGCGTAGTGGTGTCGTATGCGAAAATGAGACAGAGTGTTTGACAGATCTAGATGGTGTAAAGATACGGTCGGACACATGGGAGCTATTCATGCGCCGACTTGTCAGTTTAAATGTACACGATCCTTCCTTTCACTCTGCTTACAAAATCGGGCTATGTGACCTCTCCTTCCACAGTTATAACAAGATCTAGTTTCTTGTGGTAGTGTACTCGCAGGTTTAGCCTTCCTGGTATTCGATCTCTGGTGGTCTATCCTACCCGCTTCGAAGTGTGAAGACGTCCGTCGAGAGTTCTCCTGATGAGAGACTAACTGTACTCTCTGCGAATCCACACAAGGAGACTCTCTGTGTGTCGTCACCTCACCGGACGGTCGAGAACCTGCAATGAAAGCTTGTCGGGAACTACAACTAAGATTCACCGACTTCATGAGGTCATTTTCTTGTAAGGCTAAGTCCACCGCCTGTGAAAACAGAACAGGTTTATCTCTTAATAATTTTGATTTCAATGCGCGAGAAAGTAGTGCATCTACAAACGACTGCACCATTTGCCTCTGCGCCAGCGGAGTTACCCATTCCGCCTCAGAGTAAGCAACTCTGGCTGCCTCACTGATGCGATCAGCCAGCGCTTGAATGGGCTCTCCAGGAGACTGTCGAGTAGAGGCTAGCGTATGCCAGGCCTCCTGAGGAGTCTGCAGCACCCCATATCGTGCTAATAAAACAGATACGAACTCCTCCCATGTCTCTTGAATCTGGAGTCGCTGTTTGACGAACTCTGCCAGGGAACCTGTGGTGCGTAAATACACCAAGTTCTTCTTACTGGGCACATCAGCATTCCGCATGTCCATAATCTTATTAATCTCATCCAGCCATGGTTTCAGCTTTGCTGGGTCCCCGTCGAACTTTGCTACAGCTGACATGACGTGGGAAAACCTCAAGTCATTGCTGACTTGGGACAGGGTATCTTGTAATAACCCCAGCAAATCTGACGTGGATGGAGCTGAAGCCATTGTGCGTCTATCCGTAGTGCACTCTACTTATTGTTAGTATATATCACTGGAATCAATACAATGCCACCATATACAGTAATGTCAACAATTATTCAAAACAATGGCATATCAATTATTCATTATCATGCACTAATGCCATCCAACTAATAACCATAGAAAAGAAAATCAATTAAATACCATACCACGCACTAACTAACTACACTGAAGTCCTAAGTTAAATGAAAAGCCACAAGAAGTCTATGTACTGTTCCGAATATCACCACTAAAATCAATGTTCAATAAAGTCCCGCTAATAACACTGGAGAAGAATGTCCTACAATGTCTATTCCAAATATAAGTGAATCTACAATGTCTGAAATCCTACACCACACATAAAGAGCACAATCCAAACTGTCCATGTATCAATGTCCACTCCTGTCTATCTGCCGAAATTGTGGAAAACAGTTAATTTTGTCAACATGTTACCTCCCCGGTCTGGATGGAGCTGGTTGAGAAGTAAATGTCGCTTGGAACAACTGCTCTAGTTCCTCACCGGATAGTAGTTCAGGTTCAGTCTCACTGGACTTGATTGCAGGCACAGGTAAGCGTCAGTAGCTGCACTGCCTAGGACCCAGGACTAGATGTGACACAAACTTTCTTTTGGGTAGGCTGGACATCATCGCCGCTTTGAATAACTTCTACGATAACTGTCTCTGACACTAACAAAAATACTATTCCCTAACCAAAACTTGAAAACCACTGACGAAACATACTAGCAACACACAACTGTGGGCTAGAAAAAACGTGCATGAACTGTTAAACATGTAAACAAACACACTGGACGTGACAAGTGGCCTGATACGGCACCACTGAAGCAGGATCACGGCGCCACTGAAGCAGGGTTCTCCTTACAAGGAGACTACTGGTTTGATTGATTCTTCTTGTGGAGTACAGTTTCAACTTATAAGTTTCTTCTTGTTGCTGGTGTTCTAACCATCACCTAATTTTCTGTATTATACACTAAGAAAATACAACAAGACACCCAGGCTTTCAACTCCACAAAAGATAGTACAATACAACAACTTGAACATAACTTGGCAGTCTTCCGACCAAAACAAACTGGTCAACAATGAGAATTTCCACAAAGCCGATTTGTTGTAGTTTATCATCAGACAACACACATTTATTACAGAAATTCACAGCAACAAATGCCCGGCGTGAAATATCTACGCCAATTGGGCAAGGAAAACCTTACAAATGATTTATTCATACCAAAAACCATACTTACAGGCTAACCAAGGACTGCAGCCACACAGAAAGACAAACTAAACTAATTCTGACAACAAGACTCGCTCTACCCCATTCTCGTTCGCCCAACACGTCCATCCAATTCAACTTCCACACATAGACTGCCTAACGACCGGCTTTTTCACACGGACCTTTCTAACGACTTCTTTGCACACGTACTTTCCTAATGACGTAGTCTACGCAACACAATTATTAGCAATACACAAAAACTCTCTGAACAGAATGGCTATTCTGTTACATGTTCATGCCATGAGAAGACAGAAGTTAGAGAACTTTGACATGTCATGAGAAGACAGAATTTAGACATGAGAAGACAGTTGTAAAACTGTTTCCACTCACTTTACTCACTCTGTCTTATTGTAAAACTGTTTCCACTCACTCTGTCTTGTTGTAAAACTGTTTCCACTCACTTTTCTCACTCTGTCTTGTTGTAAAACTGTTTCCACTCACTCTGTCTTGTTGTAAAACTGTTTCCACTCACTCTGTCTTGTTGTAAAACTGTTTCCACTCACTTTTCTCACTCTGTCTTGTTGTAAAACTGTTTCCACTCACTTTTCTCACTCTGTCTTGTTGTAAAACTGTTTCCACTCACTTTACTCACTCTTTCTTGTTGTAAAACTGTTTCCACTCATTATAATAATAAAATAAATACATGTAGTGCCCCATATTTACAACATTACATACAAGATAAAGCGGTCGTCTATACGAACAAACATCATTACAAACATAAAGAACAAACATGGCCACAAACATGAAGAACAAACATCGCCACAATCATAAATAACAAACACGACTCCAAACATAAAGAACAAACATGGCCACAAACATAAAGAACAAACATGGCCACAAACATAAAGAACATACACGAAGAACAAACATGGCCACAACCATAAATAACAAACATGACTCCAAACATAAAGAACAAACATGGCTACACACAGCTGCGTCTTTCAACAACTTCCTCCACAAAGGGAGATAACTGGCGTGACAAATGATGTCAGATACAAAAAATGTCCTAAGTTCATCTTTTTTAAGACTAAGAACAGTTTCCGCTTCCTGTAATGTGCGGTGCCGTAAATCATGAAACTTTTCTTACAAGAACTTGACAGGAAGAAGTTTGAAATGCCCACTCTTTGATCTCGCCGATATTAAAACAATTGTTCCGGCGAGCAGAAGAAAACAGGTAAATGTTTTTGAACTCGCCGACTCCAATTTTTTTATGTTTACTTTTCCTTTCTTTCATGGAAATGACAAGCTCCCAGATCCGACTTACTATTCATTTACTCCATGAACTGGCTTCTGGTTTCGTTTCTCAATGCCCTGTCTGCTGCGAGCAACTTTTTCAACTGCCGAATAAAAGATTAAAACCTAGATTCGGAGATGAAGATCCGGAATATACAAAAATCTAGGCCGTGGGTGGCCATTTTGTTTGTCTTCCGCCGTAAGCAAGCGGAGAGAGACTGACTTCACCAGCCCCGGTAAGAATTGATCTTTACAGGGTGCTAGTCCAAGAAATGCAATAAAATGTTTGAATGAGCTTTTATGTAGCAGGAACGGGTCTTTATGTGAAAGTTAATCGTTCAAAGCGGAGAAAAGTTTCAACAGTGGGAACTAGGACACTGTGATGAAGTCAAGACAGTGGGAACTAGGACACTGTGATGAAGTCAAGACAGTGGGAACTAGGACACTGTGATGAAGTCAAGACAGTGGGAACTAGGACACTGTGATGAAGTCAAGACAGTGGGAACTAGGACACTGTGATGAAGTCAAGACAGTGGGAACTAGAACACTTTGATGAAATCAAGACAGTGGGAACTAGAACACTTTGATGAAGTCAAGACAGTGGGAACTAGGACACTGTGATGAAGTCAAGACAGTGGGAACTAGGACACTGTGATGAAGTCAAGACAGTGGGAACTAGAACACTTTGATGAAATCAAGACAGTGGGAACTAGAACACTTTGATGAAGTCAAGACAGTGGGAACTAGGACACTGTGATGAAGTCAAGACAGTGGGAACTAGGACACTGTGATGAAGTCAAGACAGTGGGAACTAGGACACTGTGATGAAGTCAAGACAGTGGGAACTAGGACACTGTGATGAAGTCAAGACAGTGGGAACTAGGACACTGTGATGAAGTCAAGACAGTGGGAACTAGGACACTGTGATGAAGTCAAGACAGTGGGAACTAGGACACTGTGATGAAGTCAAGACAGTGAGAACTAGGACACTGTGATGAAGTCAAGACAGTGGGAACTAGGACACTGTGATGAAGTCAAGACAGTGGGAACTAGGACACTGTGATGAAGTCAAGACAGTAGGAACTAGGACACTTTGATGTGAAGTCAAGACGGTGATAACTAGGACACTTTGATGTGAAGTCAAGACAGTGGGAACTAGGACACTGTGATGAAGTCAAGACAGTGGGAACTAGAACACTTTGATGAAATCAAGACAGTGGGAACTAGAACACTTTGATGAAGTCAAGACAGTGGGAACTAGGACACTGTGATGAAGTCAAGACAGTGGGAACTAGGACACTGTGATGAAGTCAGACAGTGGGAACTAGGACACTGTGATGAAGTCAAGACAGTGGGAACTAGGACACTGTGATGAAGTCAAGACAGTGGGAACTAGGACACTGTGATGAAGTCAAGACAGTGGGAACTAGGACACTGTGATGAAGTCAAGACAGTGGGAACTAGGACACTGTGATGAAGTCAAGACAGTGAGAACTAGGACACTGTGATGAAGTCAAGACAGTGGGAACTAGGACACTGTGATGAAGTCAAGACAGTGGGAACTAGGACACTGTGATGAAGTCAAGACAGTAGGAACTAGGACACTTTGATGTGAAGTCAAGACGGTGATAACTAGGACACTTTGATGTGAAGTCAAGACAGTGGGAACTAAGACACTTTGATGAAGTCAAGACAGTGATAACTAGGACACTTTGATGAAGTCAAGACAGTGATAACTAGGACACTTTGATGAATTCAAGACAGTGATAACTAGGACACTTTGATGAAGTCAAGACAGTGATAACTAGGACACTTTGATGAATTCAAGACAGTGGGAACTAGGACACTTTGATGAAGTCAAGACAGTGATAACTAGGACACTTTGATGAAGTCAAGACAGTGATAACTAGGACACTTTGATGAAGTCAAGACAGTGGGAACTAGGACACTTTGATGTGAAGTCAAGACAGTGGGAACTAGGACACTTTGATGTGAAGTTAAGACAGTGAGAACTAGAACACTTTGATGAAGTCAAGACAGTGGGAACTAGGATACTTTGATGAAGTTAAGACAGTGAGAACTAGAACACTTTGATGTGAAGTTAAGACAGTGATAACTAGGACACTTTGATGTGAAGTCAAGACAGTGGGAACTAGGACACTTTGATGTGAAGTTAAGACAGTGATAACTAGGACACTTTGATGAAGTCAAGACAGTGATAACTAGGACACTTTGATGAAGTCAAGACAGTGATAACTAGGACACTTTGATGAAGTCAAGACAGTGATAACTAGGACACTTTGATGAAGTCAAGACAGTGATAACTAGGACACTTTGATGAAGTCAAGTCACTCTTCTTATATTTTATTTTCTTTCTAATTCTCTACCAGCTGGTGGAGCTAAGTGAGAAATCTGGTTTTTAAGTTTCATCATTTTATTTTTTAAAGTCATGGATTAAATTTCTGAGTTTTTGGTTATTTCCCATTCTTCAAGGTCGAGGTAGGCTAAAAGCTAGGCTATTCTAGGCAAGCCTGGCTACCTGAGGAGTCTTCTCCCACTCTATCTCTCTCTCTCTCTTTCTCTCTCTCTCTTTCTCTCTCTCTCTCTCTCTCTTTCTCTCTCTTTCTCTATCTCTCTTTCTCTCTCTCTCGCGCGCTTCTGTATCTCCTTCCACTCTATCTTTTCTTCTTTATCTCCTCCCACTAACTCTCTCTCTCTCTTTCTCTCTCTCTTTCTCTCTTTCTCTCTCTTTTTCTATCTCTCTTTCTCTCTCTCTCTCGCTTCTGTATCTCCTTCCACTCTATCTTTTCTTCTTTATCTCCTCCCACTAACTCTCTCTCTCTCTTCTTCTTCTTCTTCTTCTTCTTCTTTTTAATCTTCTCCCACTCTTACAGGATACTTGGGAGTGTGTATTTTTTGGTATAATATAACGTATAACTTTGAGAAACTGTGCACACAACTTGTAACTGGACATCAATACCACACAAAACATTCAAAATATTGTAGAAGTGACATGTTTTATAACACACGAGATTGTAGAAGTGACATGTATTTTAACACAGGAGATTGTAGAAGTGACATGTATTTTAACACAGGAGATTGTAGAAGTGACATGATGTGTGTTATAAAACAGGAGAGAGTAGAAGTGATGTGTGTTATAAAACAGGTGAGAGTAGAAGTGATGTGTGTTATAAAACAGGAGAGAGTAGAAGTGATATGTGTTATAAAACAGGAGAGAGT
The DNA here is from genome assembly GCA_009760885.1 of Achatina immaculata. Lineage (NCBI taxonomy): Eukaryota > Metazoa > Mollusca > Gastropoda > Stylommatophora > Achatinidae > Lissachatina > Lissachatina immaculata. Next base: position 28,440,327 of record CM019718.1, read on the forward strand.
AGAAGTGATGTGTGTTATAAAACAGGTGAGAGTAGAAGTGATGTGTGTTATAAAACAGGTGAGAGTAGAAGTGATGTGTGTTATAAAACAGGTGAGAGTAGAAGTGATGTGTGTTATAAAACAGGTGAGAGAGTAGAAGTGATATGTGTTATAAAACAGGAGAGAGTAGAAGTGATGTGTGTTATAAAACAGGTGAGAGTAGAAGTGATGTGTGTTATAAAACAGGTGAGAGTAGAAGTGATGTGTGTTATAAAACAGGTGAGAGTAGAAGTGATGTGTGTTATAAAACAGGAGAGAGTAGAAGTGATGTGTGTATAAAACAGGTGAGAGTAGAAGTGATGTGTGTTATAAAACAGGTGAGAGTAGAAGTGATGTGTGTTATAAAACAGGTGAGAGTAGAAGTGATGTGTGTTATAAAACAGGAGAGAGTAGAAGTGATGTGTGTTATAAAACAGGTGAGAGTAGAAGTGATGTGTGTTATAAAACAGGAGAGAGTAGAAGTGATGTGTGTTATAAAACAGGTGAGAGTAGAAGTGATGTGTGTTATAAAACAGGTGAGAGTAGAAGTGATGTGTGTTATAAAACAGGTGATAGTTGTTTAAGTCTAGGAAAAGAGAGAAGAAATCAAAAAGAAAAAAAAAAGAACCCAGCAACTTACAGACGTCAGGGAGTCGTGAGTTCCCCACTCCACCTCCACCCCCCACCCAGTAAGTCAGAAGCCCCAACTACTTATCAGGCGGGGGGGGGGGGGGTACGACGTGTTTTCTTACATGTTGTAGAAGCAGCTGTGTGGTTGTGTCGCTCTGTGTAGCACATTTTCCTGTGTCGCTCTGTGTAGCACATTTTTCTGTGTCGCTCTGTGTAGCACATTTTCCTGTGTCGCTCTGTGTAGCACATTTTCCTGTGTCGCTCTGTGTAGCACATTTTCCTGTTTCGTTCTATGTAGCACATTTTCCTGTTTCGTTCTATGTAGCACATTTTCCTGTGTCGCTCTGTGTAGCACATTTTCCTGTTTCGTTCTATGTAGCACATTTTCCTGTTTCGTTCTATGTAGCACATTTTCCTGTGTCGCTCTGTGTAGCACATTTTCCTGTGTCGCTCTGTGTAGCACATTTTCCTGTGTCGCTCTGTGTAGCACATTTTCCTGTTTCGTTCTATGTAGCACATTTTCCTGTTTCGCTCTGTGTAGCACATTTTCCTGTTTCATTTTCCTGTTTCGTACCATGTAGCACATTTTCCTGTTTCGTACTGTGTAGCACATTTTCCTGTTTCGTTCTATGTAGCACATTTTCCTGTGTCGCTCTGTGTAGCACATTTTCCTGTGTAGCACATTTTCCTGTGTCGCTCTGTGTAGCACATTTTCCTGTTTCGTTCTATGTAGCACATTTTCCTGTTTCGCTCTGTGTAGCACATTTTCCTGTTTCATTTTCCTGTTTCGTACCATGTAGCACATTTTCCTGTTTCGTACTGTGTAGCACATTTTCCTGTTTCGTTCTATGTAGCACATTTTCCTGTTTCGTTCTATGTAGCACATTTTCCTGTGTCGCTCTGTGTAGCACATTTTCCTGTGTAGCACATTTTCCTGTGTCGCTCTGTGTAGCACATTTTCCTGTTTCGTTCTATGTAGCACATTTTCCTGTTTCGCTCTGTGTAGCACATTTTCCTGTTTCGTACCATGTAGCACATTTTCCTGTTTCGTACTGTGTAGCACATTTTCCTGTTTCGTACTGTGTAGCACATTTTCCTGTTTCGTTCTATGTAACACATTTTCCTGTTTCATTTTCCTGTTTCGTACCATGTAGCACATTTTCCTGTTTCGTTCTATGTAGCACATTTTCATGTTTCATTTTCCTGTTTCGTACCATGTAGCACATTTTTCTGTTTCGTACCATGTAGCACATTTTCCTGTTTCGTTCTATGTAGCACATTTTCCTGTTTCGTTCTATGTAGCACATTTTCCTGTTTCGTTCTATGTAGCACATTTTCCTGTGTCGCTCTGTGTAGCACATTTTCCTGTGTCACTCTGTGTAGCACATTTTCCTGTGTCGCTCTGTGTAGCACATTTTCCTGTGTCGCTCTGTGTAGCACATTTTCCTCTGTCACTCTGTGTAGCACATTTTCCTGTGTCATTCTGTGTAGCACATTTTCCTGTTTCGTTCTATGTAGCACATTTTCCTGTGTCGCTCTGTGTAGCACATTTTCCTGTGTCACTCTGTGTAGCAGTTTCCTACCTACTTGCCCACGCCAGACAACAAGTTTAAAAGTGACAACAACCAAGTCATAAAACATCTGCTGTGCAAATGTCTAGATGTCTGTATCTTGTTGTACAAATGTCCTGATGTCTGTATTTTGTTGTACAAATGTCTAGATGTCTGTATCTTGCCGTACAAATACCCTGATGTCATTTATCTTCTACAAAGTGTCATTTTAGACAGTTGTTAAATATTTATATATATATATATATATATATATATTCATACATCGGAGAGAAACACGTGCTGCCATGTTTACGGCAAGCAGACAAATATTGATTTCAAGGTAGCAGGCGCTCTAAAGTAGTGCAACATGACAACATATCAAACCTCACTTCAAGCATAGATAAACCATTTATCTTTCTTCGATCACTTGACGACCGCAGAATAAAAACTACAAAATATGTGTCCTGGCCAGCAAGGAATCTATTTCTTGTACATAAAACTCGCTCTTAAACTCACTCTTTTACTCTCTTCTCTTCTCCTTCACAAACCTTGATATTCTTTTACCGTCTTCCCTTCTCCTTCATAAACTTGATATTCTTTTACTGTCTTCCCTTCTCCTTCATAAACTTGATATTCTTTTACTGTCTTCCCTTCTCCTTCATAAACTTGATATTCTTTTACTGTCTTCCCTTCTCCTTCATAAACTTGATATTCTTTTACTGTCTTCCCTTCTCCTTCATAAACTTGATATTCTTTTACTGTCTTCCCTTCTCCTTCATAAACTTGATATTCTTTTACTGTCTTCCCTTCTCCTTCATAAACTTGATATTCTTTTACTCTCTTCTCTTCTCCTTCATAAACCTTGATATTCTTTTACTGTCTTCCCTTCTCCTTCATAAACTTGATATTCTTTTACTGTCTTCCCTTCTCCTTCATAAACTTGATATTCTTTTACTGTCTTCCCTTCTCCTTCATAAACCTTGATATTCTTTTACTGTCTTCCCTTCTCCTTCATAAACCTTGATTTTTTTTTACTGTCTTCCCTTCTCCTTCATAAACCTTGATTTTTTTTTACTGTCTTCCCTTCTCCTTCACAAAACCTGACATTCTTTTACTGTCTTCCCTATTCCTTCATAGACCATGACATTCTGCTCTTTCTACCTTCACCTCAGTCCACCACACGACCGTACTTCAGTGAATAATAATTTTATGCTGAAACTTCTCTCACCATGAAGGGAGATAAACATGCTTTTACAACAGTCCCCTCCTCTCTCTCTCTCTCTCTCTCTCTCTCTCTCTCTCTCTCTCTCTCTCTCACTCTTTCTCTCTCAGAAGGGCAGAATGTAAGACGGGCCTGCATGCCCAATTCTTTAACCTTTAAAAATAAAGATCATTCATTCAAGATCATTCATTCATTCTCTTTCTCTCTCTCTCTCTCTTTCTTTCTTTCTTTCTCTCACACACACACACATGATAAGATTGATGGACAAGAAACTATTCTTTAATAAGCCAGAATGCTCTGGGTGACCCATAACACAAGGGACAAAAATAATGACCAACTTCGTGGGTGGGGGGAGGTGGGGGGGGGGGGACATATAAGCCGTGACTTTGAGAAGAAGAGAAAATGGACAAGATTCGGTCCACGACGCTTGACAGTCAGGGTTGTAGAAAGAATGTTACTTTGACAAGAAAATTGATAATAATTCTGTCTACGACGCTTGACATTAACGCTGTAGAAAGAATGTTACTTTGACAAGAAAATTGATAATAATTCTGTCTACGACGCTTGACATTAACGCTGTAGAAAGAATGTTACTTTAACAAGAAAATAGACATTAATTCTGTCTACTACGCTTGATATTAACGCTGTAGAAAGAATGTTATTTTGACAAGAAAATAGACAGTAATTCTGTCTACGACGCTTGACATTAACGCTGTAGAAAGAATGTTACTTTGACAAGAAAATAGACAGTAATTCTGTCCACGACGCTTGATATTAACGCTGTAGAAAGAATGTTACTTTGACAAGAAAATAGACAGTAATTCTGTCCACGACGCTTGATATTAACGCTGTAGAAAGAATGTTACTCACCAACCAAGCAAAGTCAAAGGGCAGCTCGACCAGCGTCTTTTCATTGTTATGAGTGTACGTGAACTCATTCTCTCCAAGAATGTCCGTGGTGTAGTTGCCAAAGGTGCAGGGCCCGTCCATGGAGACTCGATCCATAAACTCCTTCAGACAGACTCGAACGTAGGTCTCACAGGGGTCCTTGCATCCGTCGGAGGTTATCTCCCCGCCATCACAGCACGTGCCTGAAGCTGTCTCTCCACGCAGGTTTCCTACACTCTCTATCTGTGAACAGGGAGGGAGGAGGTTTCCTACACTTTCTATCTGTGAACAGGGAGGGAGGAGGTTTCCTACACTCTCTATCTGTGAACAGGGAGGGAGGAGGTTTCCTACACTATCTGTGAACAGGGAGGGAGGAGGTTTCCTACACTCTCTATCTGTGAACAGGAAGGGAGGAGGTTTCCTACACTCTCTATCTGTGAACAGGGAGGGAGGAGGTTTCCTACACTCTCTATCTGTGAACAGGGAGGGAGGAGATTTCCTACACTCTCTATCTGTGAACAGGAAGGGAGGAGGTTTCCTACACTTTCTATCTGTGAACAGGGAGGGAGGAGATTTCCTACACTCTCTATCTGTGAACAGGAAGGGAGGAGGTTTCCTACACTTTCTATCTGTCAGTGTACAAAAATATGTTTATTCTTGTCAGTATTTGTCAACAAGGGGGGGGAGGTTGATATGATTTCAGTGATAAAAAAAGTTTGGAGCATTTCTCGTGCAACAACAGAAAAATAAACTGTATATTGGAAGAAAAATGTGTGAAGTTCTGTTTTAGTGATCTACTCATTACAAGGTGGTGTGGGGGAGTCATTTCTTACTGGAGACATCTTTTTGTGTCTGAAAAATATTTCTCTTGCTTTTCTCGTCCAATTTTTTTTTATTCTGTTTTCATGCTTCGCCAGATCTGGCTTTAAAAAAAATATATTTTTAAGGAACTAACATGATTAGGGCGACAGTTCCAGTCAGATTTCCAGACAGTTCCAGTCAGAGTTTAGACAGTTCCAGTCAGAGTTCTAGACAGTTCCAGTCAGAGTTCTAGACAGTTCCAGTCAGAGTTCTAGACAGTTCCAGTCAGAGTTCCAGACAGTTCCAGTCAGAGTTCTAGACAGTTCCAGTCAGAGTTCTAGACAGTTCCAGTCAGAGTTCTAGACAGTTCCAGTCAGAGTTCCAGACAGTTCCAGTCAGAGTTCTAGACAGTTCCAGTCAGAGTTCTAGACAGTTCCAGTCAGAGTTCTAGACAGTTCCAGTCAGAGTTCCAGACAGTTCCAGTCAGAGTTCTAGACAGTTCCAGTCAGAGTTCTAGACAGTTCCAGTCAGAGTTCTAGACAGTTCCAGTCAGAGTTCTAGACAGTTCCAGTCAGAGTTCCAGACAGTTCCAGTCAGAGTTCTAGACAGTTCCAGTCAGAGTTCTATACAGTTCCAGTCAGAGTTCCAGACAGTTCCAGTCAGAGTTCTAGACAGTTCCAGTCAGAGTTCTAGACAGAAATCCAGAAAGTTCCAGGCAGTTCCAGTCAAGTTCCAGACAGAGATCCAGAAAGTTCCAGACAGTTTCAGTCAAGTTTCAGACAGTTTTAGTCAAGTTTCAGACAGTTCCAGTCAGAGACGACCTCTGTTTGCTGACAGTGCAGCTTGTAGAGCACAACAAGCTTCTCACTTTCTTCACCTGGAGGGACACGATAGTGTAAAGAAAAAAAAACTAATTCTGGAACAGCTAACATTCACACAGTTTAAGACACACTGAAGGGAAACGCGCGTGAATCAGTAGAAAAGTTCAGCTAATTTGTGTCTACAATTACAGTCACCTTCTCTCTGGCGGTACAGATCATGACATGAATATAAAACTCCTAACTGTTCATGACAAACTAACTTAAGTAAACTGAACGTAAGATTCACACTAAAGACGAACGTTCTGTTCTATCATTTTATGTACATGTACACATTCACATCTGGGTGACGAGAGTGATGGCTGTGAAGTTCATCAGAAAGATGATAACGAAATGTGAACAAGATTGTTACAATAGTGATGATATATCATGTTTTAAGAAAAGTATTAAAGCAAATAAAAAACGAATGATGTTTATATATCTTGTTGTAAAAAAAAAAGAACTAAGGCAAATAAAAACAAATGATATTTATATATCTTGTTGTAAACAAGAATTAAAGCATATAACAAAAAAAATGGCGCTTATACATCATATTGTAAGAAAAGAATTCATCATCATCATCATGTGCCATGCTGACTGGCGTTGGCTATTATGCTTCTCCAGAGTACACAATCCTTCATGCATGCCATCAGCTCAGTTGGTGATCTCCTCTCACAAGATCCCGTCAGACTGTCCAGTATCATTTCTCTTGGTCTTCCTCTTGATCTTCTTCCTTCTATTTTTCCTGTTGTTATAATATCTTCAATGCCCCCTCTTCTCATTGCATGTCCTATGAAAGTACATTGTCTCTCTCTCTTATCCTTTTGACAAGGTTTTTTTGTCTCTCCAGCTCTTCTCAAACATTCTTCATTAGTTATTTTTGCTGTCCAGGGGATTCGCAACATTCTTCTAATAAACCACATTTCTGCTGCTTCCAATGATTTTTGTGCAGACTTGCCTATTGTCCATGATTCACTTCCATATAACAAGATAGGTTCAATATAGCATTTTAGGACTCGTTTTCTAACATTCATTGATAAGGATGTGTTGGATAATATGTTTCTCATTCTCTGAAATGCAGTCTTTGCTTGGCCTATTCTGTTCCTAATTTCTGTTGTGCATTTCCCATCTGAAGTTATTACTGCTCCAAGGTATTTGAATTTCTGCACCTGCTTTAGAACAGTTCCGTTTAATTTAATACTGCATGCTGGTGGATTCTGTTTCTTAGATATAACCATAGTCTCTGTCTTTCTGATGTTCAAAGTAAGGCCTTTCTGTTCACTTTCTTTGGCGACTTTATCCAAGAGATTTTGCAGGTCTTGTTGAAAAGAATTAAACAAAATAAAAACAAACGATGTTTATACATCATGTTGTAAGAAAAGAATTAAACAAAATAAAAACAAACGATGTTTGTACATCATGTTGTAAGAAAAGAATTAAACAAAATAAAAACAAACGATGTTTATAAATCATGTTGTAAGAAAAGAATTAAACAAAATAAAAACAAACGATGTTTGTACATCATGTTGTAAGAAAAGAATTAAACAAAATAAAAACAAACGATGTTTATAAATCATGTTGTAAGAAAAGAATGAAACAAATGATACTTACTCTGACAATAAATTTGCAGGTGTATAAATTAAACGATGAAATAAATCTGTAATGTTTTCAGTGAGCATGTTCAAGCAGTTTGACTGAAATTACAGCACGAACTAAAGCATTTTGACTGAAATTACAGCACGAACTAAAGCATTTTGACTGAAATTACAGCACGAACTAAAGCATTTTGACTGAAAGTACAGCACGAACTAAAGCATTTTGACTGAAATTACAGCACGAACTAAAGCATTTTGACTGAAAGTACAGCACGAACTAAAGAACTTTGAATGAAAGTACAGCACGAACTAAGAAGGATAATGAAGGACTTGCTGACCCACCTGCAGCTGAAACACACCAGAGCCTGTAGTCTGGCACGCGGTCAGCATGACCAGCACCAGTAACTTAGGCAAATGACAGGTGTTCTGCAGACGACACATAGTTTGCCCAGACAGCTCCGCCACCAGGCATCAGATGTGGTGTGACCCAAGATGTTTTTCTCCCGTCATGCAAACCCCAGCCACGGGTAGCACATGCCCTCAGCTCAAGTGCTCTCGACCACGCGCTCGTGAGGTGATCAAGTAGACAATTTGGGGCGAGTCCGCGAACCAACATTCCTTCAGCGAGCCAGTCTTCGGGGATGTGATAGCGCCCTCAAGATCCTCGACAGTTCTTAAACGACATGACAAGGCTGTAACACCAGCTCTGTGCTGCCCACTCACACAAGCTTTATTCCATGAACACGTTTTAATCCTAACACTTCAGCTTTCTAGAAGAAGCAGGTGATAAGTCACCAGAAAGATGCTTTTCTCGCCCAGCGGCCATCTCTGAAATATCAAGAATCGTGTAACTCATTATCATGGCGTGAGTGACAATAAATCTTCTAATGCAGAAGTCTTGTAAGAGACACAACAACACTACACATGTGATGGTGGTACTTAGATAACACTTTCTTGACACATCCAACACAACTGCTGCCACAGGCTACCTGGTTCTCTTCCCTGCTTTCAAGGTCAGGAGCAACATTTCATTTCTCCAAACCACGTTTTCCAGATGTTTCTGTAGCTAGTATTTTAAAAACAAAGATCATCTTGGTATAATCACGACCTACGACTGGCCAGACTTGCACAAGGTATCTTGTCAGAAAGTATCTTGTGTATCTTGTCAGAAAGTATCTTGTGTATCTTGTCAGAAAGTATCTTGTGTATCTTGTTAGAAAGTATCTTGTGTATCTTGTCAGAAAGTATCTTGTGTATCTTGTTAGAAAGTATCTTGTGTATCTTGTCAGAAAGTATCTTGTGTATCTTGTTAGAAAGTATCTTGTGTATCTTGTCAGAAAGTATCTTGTGTATCTTGTCAGAAAGTATCTTGTGTATCTTGTCAGAAAGTATCTTGTGTATCTTGTTAGAAAGTATCTTGTCAGAAAGTATTTTGTGTATCTTGTCAGAAAGTATCTTGTGTATCTTGTTAGAAAGTATCTTGTGTATCTTGTCAGAAAGTATTTTCTGTAGATTGTCAGAAAGTATCTTGTGTATCTTGTCAGAAAGTATCTTGTGTAGCTTGTCAGAAAGTATCTTGTGTATCTTTTTAGAAAATATCTTGGGTATCTTGTCAGAAAGTATCTTGTGTATCTTGTCAGAAAGTATTTTGTGTAGCTTGTCAGAAAGTATCTTGTGTAGCTTGTCAGAAAATATCTTGTGTAGCTTGTCAGAAAGTATCTTGTGTATCTTATCAGAAAGTATCTTGGGTATCTTGGTAATAATACTCAGTCATCATTACCCTGACTTTTAGGGTTGTAGCATTTCCGACAGTTAGCTCCCCTACTAGACGGTCTCCGAGGAAGTTGCTGATGATATTCTCTGGAAGAAGCTGCAGTGCTGGAAGTGCATAGAGTTCAGCATGAGGTTACACTATAATAACTTCATGCCGATCTCTCTCTCTCTCTCTCTCTCTCTCTCTCTCTCTCTCTAACAAAACTCATCGCACAAAAAGTAGACCAGTCAGCCAAAATTAAGCACTTCATCGATCAAGACACTAGGAAGACATACTACATAGCTCATATACAAACACATTTAGACTATTGCTCAACAGTTTGGGATGGTTGCTCAGTGTCAAATACAAAGAGGCTTTGCTCACTCCAAAAGCGAGCAGTAAAGCTTATTAGTGACAAAGATCAAGCACAAACAACTAATCATCACATACGTATCAAAATACTGCCTCTTAAGAACAGGTTCCTCTTCAACAAAGCCAAGTTAGTACATCAAATTCTTTCACGGCATGCCCCGCCTTATCTATGGAACCTGTTTAAATTTAGCCCAAAGTGCAGCCAACGCTTGAACAACATATGTCTTCCAAAACCTAGACTTGATCTTTACAAGAAAAGCTTTAGTTATTCTGCTGCTCATCTTTGGAATACCCTCCCATCCTATATAAAAAATATAAATTATACTCCTTCCTTCAACTACAAACTTTCCCAGTATCTATTTTATGTCGACTACATTCCTCCATGAATTATACATCTTAAAAGTTATCTTAAGCTGCTCTTACAGACACCGAATACAATTAATTGTTTATTCTGAATAGTCCCGAAAATTTTGTTTAGTAGATAGTCATTTATAATGTATGTAGTTACTTCTGTACTGAGTGAAGGTTTAAGAGCGCAACGTAAATGTTATATTTTAGTTTATGTCTCTCAGCTTCAATGTTAGTTATGTTTGTTATGTGAACAGCATATTTGTAGAATGTCTGGAATAGAGTGACAGATGTATGATAAAGGGCAGAATGTCAGAGTGGCCTGCGTGCCCAATTCTTAACCCATTTGAAATAAAGATCAATCAATCAATCAATCTCTCTCTCACTATAATAACTTCATGCTGATCTCTCTCTGTGTGTGTGTCTCTCTCTCTCTCTCTCTCTCTCTCTTTCAGTATAATAAATTCATGCTGACCTCTCTCTATCTCTCTCTTTCTCTCACTATAATAACTTCATGCTGAATCTCTCTCTCTCTCTTTCTCTCACTATAACTTCATGCTGAACTCTCTCTCTCTCTTTCTCTCACTATAATAACTTCATGCTGAACTCTCTCTCTCTCTCTCTCTCTCTCTCTCTTTCTGTCATTATAATAACTTCATACTGAACTCTCTCTCTCTCTCGTTCTTTCTCTCACTATAATAACTTCATGCTGAGCTCTCTCTCTCTCTCTCTTTCTCTCACTATAATAACTTCATGCTGAACTCCCTCTCTCTTTCTCTCTCTCACTATAATAACTTCATGCTGAACTCTCTCTCTCTCTTTCTCTCTCTCTCACTCTCTATAATAACTTCATGCGAAACTCTCTCTCTCTCTCTCTCTCTCTCTCACTCACTCATTATAATAACTTCATAGTGAACTCTCTCACACTATAATAACTTCGTACTGAAACCTCTCACATGGTTCAGTATGAAGTTTTATAGTGAGAGAGAGAGAGAGAGTTCAGTATGAAGTTATTATAGTGTGTGTGTGTGAGAGAGAGAGAGAATTCAGTATGAAGTTATTATAGACTGAGAGAGAGAGAGAGTTTAGTATGAAGTTATTATAGCGTGTGTGAGAGAGAGAGAGAGAGTTCAGCATGAATTTATTATAGACTGAGCGAGAGAGTTCAGTATGAAGTTATTATAGTGTATGTGTGAGAGAGAGAGAGTTCAGCATGAATTTATTATAGACTGAGCGAGAGAGTTCAGTATGAAGTTATTATAGTGTGTGTGTGAGAGAGAGAGAGTTCAGTATGAAGTTATTATAGTGTGTGTGAGAGAGAGAAAGAGAGTTCAGCATGAGGTTATTATAGTGTGTGAGAGAGAGAAAGAGTTCAGCTTGAGGTTATTATAGTGTGTGTGAGAGAGAGAGAGAGTTCAGCATGAGGTTATTATAGTGTGTGTGTGTGAGAGAGAGAGTTCAGCATGAAGTTATTATAGACTGAGAGAGAGAGAGAGAGAGTTCAGCATGAGGTTATTATAGTGTGTGTGAGAAAGAGAGAGTTCAGCATGAAGTTATTATAGACTGAGAGAGAGAGAGAGTTCAGCATGAGGTTATTATAGTGAGAGAGAGAGAGAAAGAGTTCAGCACGAAGTTATTATAGTGTGTGTGTGTGTGAGAGAGAGAGAGAGAGAGAGTTCAGCATGAAGTTATTATAGTGTGTGTGTGAGAGAGAAAGGGAGTTCAGCATGAGGTTACTATAGTGTGTGAGAGAGAAAGAGAGAGGGAGAGTTTAACATGAGGTTATTATAGCGTGTGTGTGAGAGAGAGAGAGGGAGTTCAGTATGAAGTTATTATAGTGTGTATGAGAGAGAGAGAGAGTTCAGCATGAGGTTATTATAGTGTGTGTGAGAGAGAGAGAGAGAGGGAGTTCAGCATGAGGTTATTATAGTGAGAGAGAGAGAGAGTTCAGCATGAGGTTATTATAGTGTGTGTGAGAGAGAGAGAGAGAGAGAGAGAGAGAGTTCAGCATGAGGTTATTATAGTGAGAGAGCGAGAAAGAGTTCAGCATGAAGTTATTATAGTGTGAGAGAGAGAGAGAGAGAGAGTTCAGCATGAAGTTATTATAGTGTGTGTGTGTGTGAGAGAGAGAGAGAGCAGCATTAAGTTATTATAGTGAGAGAGAGAGAGAGTTCATCATGAAATTATTCTAGTGTGTGTGTGTGAGAGAGAGAGAGAGAGTTCAGCATGAGGTTATTATAGTGTATGTGTGTGAGAGAAAGAGAGAGTTCAGCATGAGGTTATTATAGTGTGAGAGAGAGAGAGAAAGAGAGTTCAGTATGAAGTTATTATAGTGAGAGAGAGAGAGAGAGAGAATTCAGCATGAGGCTATTATAGCGAGAAAGAGAGAGAGAGAGAGTTCAGTATGAGGTTATTATAGTATGAGAGAGAGAGAGAGAGAGAGAGTTCAGTATGAAGTTGTTATAGTGTGAGAGAAAGAGAGAGAGAGAGAGAGAGAGAGAGAAAGTTTAGCATAAAGTTATTATTGTGAGAGATAGTTCAGCATGAAGTTATTATAGTGTGAGAGAGAGATAAGAGTTCAGCATGAAGTTATTATAATGAGAGAGAGAGAGAGAGAGTTCAGCGTGAAGTTATTATAGTGTGAGAGAGAGAGAGAGTTCATCATGAAATTATTCTAGTGTGTGTGTGTGAGAGAGAGAGAGAGAGTTCAGCATGAGGTTATTATAGTGTATGTGTGTGAGAGAAAGAGAGAGTTCAGCATGAGGTTATTATAGTGTGAGAGAGAGAGAGAAAGAGAGTTCAGTATGAAGTTATTATAGTGAGAGAGAGAGAGAGAGAGAATTCAGCATGAGGCTATTATAGCGAGAAAGAGAGAGAGAGAGAGTTCAGTATGAGGTTATTATAGTATGAGAGAGAGAGAGAGAGAGAGAGTTCAGTATGAAGTTGTTATAGTGTGAGAGAAAGAGAGAGAGAGAGAGAGAGAGAGAGAAAGTTTAGCATAAAGTTATTATTGTGAGAGATAGTTCAGCATGAAGTTATTATAGTGTGAGAGAGAGATAAGAGTTCAGCATGAAGTTATTATAATGAGAGAGAGAGAGAGAGAGTTCAGCGTGAAGTTATTATAGTGTGAGAGAGAGAGAGAGTTCAGCGTGAAGTTATTATAGTGTGAGAGAGAGAGAGAAAGAGAGAGAGAGCGAGTTCAGCATGAAGTTTTTATAGTGTGAGAGAGAGAGAGTTCAGTATGAAGTTATTATAATGTGAGAGAGAGAGTTCAGTATGAAGTTATTATAATGTGAGAGAGAGAGTTCAGTATGAAGTTATTATAATGTGAGAGAGAGAGTTCAGTATGAAGTTATTATAATGTGAGAGAGAGAGAGTTCAGTATGAGGTTATTATAATGTGAGAGAGAGAGTTGAGTATGAAGTTATTATAATGTGAGAGAGAGAGTTCAGTATGAAGTTATTATAATGTGAGAGAGAGAGTTCAGCATGAGGTTATTATAGTATGAGAGAGAGAGAGAGAGTTCAGCATGAAGTTATTATAGTATGAGAGAGACCGGCATAAAGTTATGATAGTATGAGAGAGTCCAGATATTTGACACAATCTGAGACAAGAAGAACATTGACATGTGTAAATTTTCCACCCTAAAATTAAAACAACGCACTCACCTTGACCTCCTGAACCCTAGTCTCTGTTGATTCTAAAAATAACTCATCATTTTGTCCTATCAAGATAATGTAAGCGACTTCTCTCTTCTGTGCTCTCCTTGATGTCTCTAGTTTCACGTCTTTTACTTCCCTGTGTTATGATATCTTTTGTCTTATGATATGTGTACAAGTCTGGCCTTGTAACTATTGATATAAGCGCTGTAACTTCAGAGCTGGCGGGCTGGTTTTGTTGTCACATCAAGGATTCAAAGAACTTTTGACAAGTTTCCACCAGTCTAGATACACTTTTACTATTTGTACATTTATCTTCAGCTAGTTCATATTATCTACTTCCTGTGTAGCGAATAACACACACGCGTAGACACACACGTAGACACTGAGAGTGAGAAGGCTTTTTATCACTCACTGACCACAAATTCGAGATAAGTCACGTGCAGGTCAAGTTCATTTCGGTCTTCTCTGCTAGAATAAACTGCCAGCTTTGACAGACCAAGACGTGCAGGTCAAGTTCATTTCGGTCTTCTCTGCTAGAATAAACTGCCAGCTTTGACAGACCAAGACGTGCCAGGACCGTCACACCACCGCTCGTCACTGACAAAACCAGCTCCCAGGGGCAGAGAATTTGTTGGCTTTTATTTATGCGCTTGTCTCTTGTCTTGTACAAGCGTCAACAGCAAGAATTCTGTCAGTGGAGGAGGCGGGCACCACAGAATACTGCCACGCCATTGGTTCTTTCTTTTCAAACAGGCCGCAGGAATTCGGAGCCGTACAATCACTCGCTGTTTCCTCGTCAACTTCTCCACAAGCAGTCAGAGCTGAAGATTCTGCTTTTTATTGAAACAGATCACGCACCAACAGCTGATAAAATATTACCTACCCGTCTTTTAGCTCATGCGACAACAGGAAGTAGAATATTATCTATCAGTCTTTTAGCTCATACCACAACAGGAAGTAGAATATTATCTATCAGTCTTTTAACTCGAGCATCAGCAAGAGAAAGACTATTATCTATTCGTCTTTTTAGCTCCAGCAACAACAGGAGAATGTGCAACAATCTATCAAGCACTATGTCAAAAGATATGGCATTCAGGTATTTGGCCAAAAGAATGGAAAAGAACTTATTCATACCACTGCCAAAAAAGGGTAACCTGAAATTATGCACAAACTATAGAACTCTTGCCCTGATTAGTCATGCCAGTAAAATTCTATTAAAAATCATAATGGGTAGACTTCGTAAGAAAGTAGAAGAAGAAGTCAATATGGTCCAAGCTGGCTTCAGGCAAGGTAGGGGATCAAGAGATCATATATTCAATATAAGATTAATAATAGAGAAGTGCAGATAGTTTAATGTGAATCTATATTTATCTTTTATAGACTACTCAAAAGTATTTGATTGTGTACAACATCAGAAACTTTGGGAAATAATGGAAAAAAACTGGAATTTCCAACATAGTTGATACAATTAACATCACTGCTGTATCTAGACCAACAAGCAGCAGTAAGAATAAATGGTGAAACAACAACTTGGTTTGACATAAAACAAGGGGTCCGTCAGGGGTGCATATTGTCACCTTACTTATTTAACTTGTATACTGAAAATATAATGAGGAATGTTAGAGAAGATGTAGACAAAGAATGTTATAATGCCACAACAATTGGAGGTTATGAAATACCAAAGATTAGATATGCTGATGACACAATATTACTGCCCACAACACAAAAAGGAATGGAAAAACTAATCATGTCAGTCTGTAAGAACAGCGAAGAGCAAAACCTCTATCTTAATGTGAAGAAAACTAATTTGATGAAAGCTGACAAAACAAACAAGGTAGCTGATATATGTATCAGTGAGGAAAAATTGGAAGAAGTGGAGAGTTTTGAATATCTTGGATCACTACTAACTAATAATGGAGATACAATGAGGGAAATTAAAAGGAGGACATCTATCGCTCTTCAGAAAGTAAAACAACTAAAGAATCTGTGAAAGGAACAGACAGAACCACAAAAATAAGATTTTTAAGGGCATGCATCTTTCGCATCGCAACATACGCCTGTGAGACCTGGACACTTAACAAAACAGCTGAGAAACACATAAATGCCTTTGAATATAAATGCTACAGAAGAGTTCTTCAAATATCATAGACACAAAAAGAAACAAATATATCCATACTACAGGAACTTAATATTGAAGAAGGCTGGCTAGTAAAGAGGATTAAACAAAGAAAACTAAAATAGTTTGGTCACATTAAACGTCATGATAATTTAATTTATAAGCAGACCGTCTTGGAAGGGTACATAATAGGGAAAAGAAAGAGAGGAAGACCAAAGCGAAGATGGCTGCAAGACATCGTTGAGGATCTGCAAATGGATGCATCAGCAGCAGGGCATCTTGCTCACAACCGAGAGGCCTACAGTAGTGCTGTTAGGGAGGCAAAGTTCCGCAAGGGACATGCAAGTGAATTAATGAGTGAATGAACAACAGAAGTCTTTTAGTTCAAGCAACAACAGGAGATAGAATATTATATTCCAGTGTTTTAGCTCAAGCAACAACAGGAGATAGAATATTATCTTCCAGTCTTTTAGCTCAAGCAACAACAGGAGATAGAATATTATCTTCCAGTCTTTTAGCTCAAGCAACAACAGGAGATAGAATATTATCTTCCAGTCTTTTAGCTCAAGCAACAACAGGAGATAGAATATTATCTTCCAGTCTTTTAGCTCAAGCAACAACAGGAGATAGAATATTATCTTCCAGTCTTTTAGCTCAAGCAACAACAGGAGATAGAATATTATCTTCCAGTCTTTTAGCTCAAGCAACAACAGGAGATAGAATATTATCTTCCAGTCTTTTAGCTCAAGCAACAACATCCTCTCATGCAAAACAACGAACAAAACCCAAGGTTCAGTTGTATCTTAAACCTGCACAGAGCTAGCATGTACTCACGCACACTACAATCGCTGTATGTGCAAGTCTAGAATGTACCAAAAATGAGTTCTTGGAAATTCTAGTTTTAATGTTGTCTATAATCTGGTTTGTTATGTTAGATTAGAATAATGTTGTGTGTCAAGGAGATCTAAGAAACAGAACAGTGCTGTGTCGTTATGACCTCAGAAAAAAATTATGTATCATTTTGACCTCAGAAAAAAAGAACAATGTTCTGTGTCACTGTGACCACAGACAAAAGAACAGCTGAGGCGTGATATCGATACAGAAACACCGGAAGATGAGAAGCTACACACCTGTTCTTGTAGGTAGTGAGAAAGATGAGAAGCTACAACCTGTTCTTGTAGGTAGTGAGAAAGATGAGAAGCTACAACCTGTTCTTGTAGGTAGTGAGAAAGATGAGAAGCTACAACCTGTTCTTGTAGGTAGTGAGAAAGATGAGAAGCTACAACCTGTTCTTGTAGGTAGTGAGAAAGATGAGAAGCTACACACCTGTTCTTGTAGGTAGTGAGAAAGATGAGAAGCTACACACCTGTTCTTGTAGGTAGTGAGAGAGATAAGAAGCTACACTTCTGCTCTTGTAAGTAGTGAGAAAGATGAGAAGCTACACCTCTGCTCTTGTAGGTAGTGAGAAAGATGAGAAGCTACACACCTGTTCTTGTAGGTAGTGAGAGAGATAAGAAGCTACACTTCTGCTCTTGTAGGTAGTGGGAGAGATAAGAAGCTACATACCTGTTCTTGTAGGTAGTGAGAAAGATAAGAAGCTACACTTCTGCTCTTGTAGGTAGTGAGAGAGATAAGAAGCTACACATCTGTTCTTGTAGGTAGTGAGAAAGATAAGAAGCTACACATCTGTTCTTGTAGGTAGTGAGAAAGATAAGAAGCTACACATCTGTTCTTGTAGGTAGTGAGAAAGATAAGAAGCTACACATCTGTTCTTGTAGGTAGTGAGAAAGATAAGAAGCTACACTTCTGCTCTTGTAGGTAGTGAGAGAGATAAGAAGCTACACATCTGTTCTTGTAGGTAGTGAGAGAGATAAGAAGCTACACACCTGTTCTTGTAGGTAGTGAGAGAGATAAGAAGCTACACTTCTGCTCTTGTAGGTAGTGAGAAAGATAAGAAGCTACACTTCTGCTCTTGTAGGTAGTGAGAGAGATGAGAAGCTACACACCTGTTCTTGTAGGTAGTGAGAAAGATAAGAAGCTACAACCTGTTCTTGTAGGTAGTGAGAGATATAAGAAGCTACAACCTGTTCTTGTAGGTAGTGAGAAAAATAAGAAGCTACACACCTGTTCTTGTAGGTAGTGAGAGAGATAAGAAGCTACACTTCTGCTCTTGTAGGTAGTGAGAGAGATAAGAAGCTACAACCTGTTCTTGTAGGTAGTGAGAAAAATAAGAAGCTACACACCTGTTCTTGTAGGTAGTGAGAAAGATACGAAACTACAACCTGTTCTTTTAGGTAGTGAGAAAGATAAGAAGCTACAACCTGTTCTTGTAGGTAGTGAGAAAGATAAGAAGCTACATACCTGTTCTTGTAGGTAGTGAGAAAGATAAGAAGCTACACACCTGTTCTTGTAGGTAGTGAGAAAGATGAGAAGCTACACACCTGTTCTTGTAGGTAGTGAGAAAGATAAGAAGTTACAACCTGTTCTTGTAGGTAGTGAGAAAGATAAGAAGCTACAACCTGTTCTTGTAGGTAGTGAGAAAGATAAGAAGCTACAACCTGTTCTTGTAGGTAGTGAGAAAGATAAGAAGCTACACACCTGTTCTTGTAGATAGTGAGAGAGAGAACTGGAGAGAAATGTAAGGTTGAGATGAATGTAGGGCTGAGATGAATGTAAGGATAAAATGAATGTAATGACGAAAATGTATAACTAAAGGGGACTAACATATAAATAAGATAAGAAAGGAAATAAAGAAAGAATGATGTAAACGATTGTAAAGAGGCAGGCAAACATATGGAGTGTAATAAAGGAAGAAAGGAAGGGAAGAAAGACGAAAAGAAGGTTAAGGAAGCATTTCTTTACAAAATGAAAATGATCGGAAGAGCGGAAATGTGTTTTTGTTTCAGAGCCACAGTTATAAGGACAGCATGGCGTTGTTGGCTGGTTGTTGGCGGGTTGTTGTCGGGTTGTGGGGGCTGGGGTAAAGTTTTCAAGAGACACCCAACAATATCGCTCCACCAAAACAGACTAAAAGTTATTTTCAAATATATGGCATTAGAAATTATGGAAACCTACTTACACAAACACAGCACGTTTGTAGGGGCTACCTTGACTATACCTTTACTACATTTTTTTATCTTGAAGTTGTTAAAAATATGGTATAACGCTTGACTATATTTGATTTTTTTCTTCATTTTGACAGTGTTAAAAATACAGAATGGGTCAGTCATGATTATCTTCCTATCCGGCATATCAGAATCATATTATCGCTTAACAGAAGTAGCGAGGCCCAACACCTGAACATACTCCCAGTACTAAGATGTTAACACTTGAACATACTCCCAGTACTAAGATGTTAACACTTGAACATACTCCCAGTACTAAGATGTTAACACTTGAACATACTCCCAGTACTAAGATGTTAACACTTGAACATACTCTCAGTACTAAGATGTTAACACTTGAACATACTCTCAGTACTAAGATGTTAACACTTGAACATACTCTCAGTACTAAGATGTTAACACTTGAACATACTCTCAGTACTAAGATGTTAACACTTGAACATACTCTCAGTACTAAGTACTAAGATGTTAACACTTGAACAGACTCCCGGTACTAAGATGTTAACACTTGAACAGACTCCCGGCACTAAGATGTTAACACTTGAACAGACTCCCGGTACTAAGATGTTAACACTTGAACAGACTCCCAGTATTAAGATGTTAACACCTGAACATACTCCCAGTACTAAGATGTTAACACTTGAACATACTCCCAGTACTAAGATGTTAACACTTGAACATACTCCCAGTACTAAGATGTTAACACTTGAACATACTCCCAGTACTAAGATGTTAACACTTGAACATACTCTCAGTACTAAGATGTTAACACTTGAACATACTCTCAGTACTAAGATGTTAACACTTGAACATACTCTCAGTACTAAGATGTTAACACTTGAACATACTCTCAGTACTAAGATGTTAACACTTGAACATACTCTCAGTACTAAGTACTAAGATGTTAACACTTGAACAGACTCCCGGTACTAAGATGTTAACACTTGAACAGACTCCCGGCACTAAGATGTTAACACTTGAACAGACTCCCGGTACTAAGATGTTAACACTTGAACAGACTCCCAGTATTAAGATGTTAACACTTGAACAGACTCCCAGTA
Source organism: Achatina immaculata (assembly GCA_009760885.1). Classification (NCBI taxonomy): domain Eukaryota; kingdom Metazoa; phylum Mollusca; class Gastropoda; order Stylommatophora; family Achatinidae; genus Lissachatina; species Lissachatina immaculata. The sequence goes on from CM019718.1 coordinate 28,460,325, forward strand.
CTAAGATGTTAACATTTGAACATACTCCCAGTACTAAGACGTAACACTTGAACAGACTCCCTGTACTAAGACGTAACACTTGAACAGACTTCTAGTACTAAGACGTAACACTTGAACAGACTTCTAGTACTAAGACGTAACACTTGAACAGACTTCTAGTACTAAGACGTAACACTTGAACAGACTTCTAGTACTGTTACAGTAACCAGCCACTGAAACGCCTGATAACACCCAAGTCATATTTTACAACATTTCGTAGTTAGTACACATCTGATCAACCTATGCAAAAACTTATATGAAAACAGTTAGAACAAATATGGAACACTCTGAACCATTCATCATAAAATCTGGAGTGGGGCACGAGTGTGTACTATCTCCCTTACACTGACAACATCTGCAAAGAACCTAACATACATATTAAAAACTCCACCACAAAACTGCCCAACAACCCAACTCCAGGTACAATAATTAGTGTATAAGTATATAACTATACATGAAGCACTGCAGTAAAGCTGTGATACCAGAATGTATAAAACAGGAAAAAAGTAGGAGCAGCTTTATTACTTAACGATTACAAAGTTGTGACGTTTCGGCGTGAGCCTTAATCATACAAAAACATACAGGACGAAGAAATAGAGAGAGGAGATAGAGTATAGATTCACATGAATACTATTTTTTTTTAAATGTATACATCTCTGTATTTTACAAGCCCACTGATAGTCACACCTATTTGCTTTACACCTCCTCCCATCCTGAAGCCTGTAAGAACTCCATCCCATACTCCCAACTCCTCCGTCTTCGCCGTATATGTCAGGATAATTTGGACTTTATAGATCAGTCCAACAAGTTATTAGAATCCAACTCGACTCCGACACTCGCGACATTTTCTCTGATCCACCCCTATTGGCATACAAACGTGAGCCAAACCTTAAGGACATCCTCGTCCACAGCCACTTGAAGCAGAGCCTTACATATGTTGGCACCAGAAAATGTAAACCACCCTAGCTGTGTTACCTGCCCCGTAGTTTGGGAAACAAAAACAATCACCTTTCCTAAAACTATCCTCACTCTTCATGAGGGATTCACATGCGAGTCCCGAAATGTGATATATGTCATCGTTTGCAAAAGATGCAGGATAACATATATCGGTGAGACTGGCCTCAGATTAGGGGACCGCATGCAAAGACATCTGTACTACATCACCCAGCCTGCGTCGAAACCAGTCCCAAATCATTTCACTGGCCCCAACCACAGAGGCAAATCTGATTTTCTGGTAACAGCCATTAAACAATGTCACGCAGATGACACAAGCAGCCTGGCACTTGAGAACCGCTGCATTCAAAATTATGGGACGCTGGAACCACATGGGTTAAACTCGCTGTTTAGTTACACGTAACATCATCTTCTTCAATCATTATAGTACCTCTCCACTAAATCCACCCCTTTTTACTTTTCAAACTTCCTCACAGCATCACTCTGCAACCCCCCTATTTTCTCTGAAACCCCTCTTCTCTGCAACCCCTCTTCCCCAATCATCTGTTTCAATTTCTCCTAGCAAGGTCGGTATTGCGTCATTCTCTCTCCCCTCCCCGGTTCCCCATCCACCACCCCCAGTTACAACCAACTGACCACATGTCACAGTTCTCTATTTAAACAGTCTCCACGTCCCACTAGATCCATTCCTGACACACACCGCCGGACAAGCCACACCTTGCAATTTACAGCTAAGTACTCTTTTACCAAAAATCTTTTTTTTAATAGTATTCATGTGAATCTATACTCTATCTCCTCTCTCTATTTCTTCGTCCTGTATGTTTTTGTATGATTAAGGCTCACGCCGAAACGTCACAACTTTATAATCGTTAAGTAATAAAGCTGCTCCAACTTTTTTCCTATTTTATACAACTCCAGATACAATGCCAATAAATCCACATCTTTCAGAAATCATACACAATAGGTGGACCATAAATGAACTCCTTTTTGCTGACGATCAAGCACTTATAGCCACATCAGAAAAAGACCTACAGCAGAACATGGATAATTTAGCAAGGGCATGCAGAAGCCACAACAGGAAGATCAGTGCTGAAAAAACGAAAGTCATGATCATAGCGAGAGAAGAAATCCAAACAAAGATCTTCCCAGACAACCAGCCCTTGAAGCAAGTTAAACATTTCAAATACCTAGCTAGCATAATATCATCCTCAGGGAAAATTGACGCTGAGATTGAGAATAGATGCTACAAAGCAAGCCAGGTCATTGGACAAATAACTCCTATATTGAGACAGATGCTACAAAGCAAGTCATGTCATTGGACAAATAACTCCTTTATTGAGAACAGATGCTACAAAGCAAGTCATGTCATTGGACAAATAACTCCTTTATTGAGAACAGATGTTACAAAGCAAGTCATGTCATTTGACAAATAACTCCTTTCTTGAGAACAGATGTTACAAAGCAAGCCAGGCCATTGGACAAATAACTCCTAGATTGAGAATAGATGCTACAAAGCAAGCCAGGTCATTGGACAAATAAATCCTAGATTGAGAACAGATGCTATAAAGCAAGCCAGGTCATTGGACAAATAAATCCTAGATTGAGAACAAATGCTACAAAGCAAGCCAGGTCATTGGACAAATAACTCCTAGATTGAGAACAAATGCTACAAAGCAAGCCAGGTCATTGGACAAATAACTCCTAGATTGAGAACAAATGCTACAAAGCAAGCCAGGTCATTGGACAAATAACTCCTAGATTGAGAACAAATGCTACAAAGCAAGCCAGGTCATTGGACAAATAACTCCTAGATTGAGAACAGATGCTACAAAGCAAGCCAGGTCATTGGACAAATAACTCCTTTATTGAGAACAGATGCTACAAAGCAAGCCAGGTCATTGGACAAATAACTCCTTTATTGAGAACAGATGCTACAAAGCAAGCCAGGTCATTGGACAAATAACTCCTTTATTGAGAACAGATGCTACAAAGCAAGCCAGGTCATTGGACAAATAACTCCTATAGTGAAAAACAAATACGTCACACCTGAAATAAAAAGAACGCTGTACGGGACAATTTTCTTTCCAACTCTGTGCACATCCAAACACCAAATCAATAACTCAGTAACACAAACATTCTGACATCAAATTAACAACTCAGTAACACAAACATTTAGACATCAAAATGACATGTCACTAATACAAACAAACAAAGGTAAAATTAAAATCTCTGTAACATAACTATAAAGCATCAAACTAATATATCACACTTGAAATAGTGGAAAATATCAAATTTTGAAATAGTGGGGAAAATCAAATTAATACCAAAGTCTCATTGATCAGAATCATGGAAGCGTTTCAAGTCCCTACAATTTTCACACTCAAAAGTTGTGTGTGTGTGGGGGGGGGGGGGGGAGTGGTGAAGGAGGACTCACACAAGTCTGTGAGGTTGTTGTGAGTGGGTGTCGGGGGAGGAGTGGTGAAGGAGGACTCACACAAGTCTGTGAGGTTGTTGTGAGTGGGGTAGAAGACGGTGCTGAGAGGAAAAGATCCCTGAAGCGTGTGTGTGTATATATATATAACATTTTAAAAATCTAGTATTTCGATGTGTATGGTTCGCACGACTGGGTACTTTTTTTTAAACCAACGTTCATTTGTATCTTAAGCCTGCACAGACCTAGCATGTGCTCACGCACACTACAATCTTAAGCCTGCACAGACCTAGCATGTACTCACGCACACTACAATCTTAAGCCTGCACAGACCTAGCATGTACTCACGCACACTACAATCTTAAGCCTGCACAGACCTAGCATGTACTCACGCACACTACAATCTTAAGCCTGCACAGACCTAACATGTACTCACGCACACTAAAATCTTAAGCCTGCACAGACCTAGCATGTACTCACGCACACTAAAATCTTAAGCCTGCACAGACCTAGCATGTACTCACGCACACTACAATCTTAAGCCTGCACAGACCTAGCATGTACTCACGCACACTACAATCTTAAACCTGCACAGACCTAGCATGTACTCACGCACACTAAAATCTTAAGCCTGCACAGACCTAGCATGTACTCACGCACACTACAATCTTAAGCCTGCACAGACCTAGCATGTACTCACGCACACTACAATCTTAAGCCTGCACAGACCTAGCATGTACTCACGCACACTACAATCTTAAGCCTGCACAGACCTAGCATGTACTCACGCACACTACAATCTTAAGCCTGCACAGACCTAGCATGTACTCACGCACACTACAATCTTAAGCCTGCACAGACCTAGCATGTGCTCACGCACACTACAATCTTAAGCCTGCACAGACCTAGCATGTACTCACGCACACTACAATCTTAAGCCTGCACAGACCTAGCATGTACTCACGCACACTACAATCTTAAGCCTGCACAGACCTAGTATGTACTCACGCACACTACAATCTTAAGCCTGCACAGACCTAGCATGTACTCACGCACACTACAGTGGCTGTCTGCACAAAACAACAGAAGTAACACTTGAAGAGACTTCCAGTACAAAGACCTAACACTTAAAGAGACTTCCAGTACAGAGACCTAACACTTAAAGAGACTTCCAGTACAGAGACCTAACACTTAAAGAGACTTCCAGTACAGAGACCTAACACTTAAAGAGACTTCCAGTACAGAGACCTAAAAGAGACTTCCAGTACAGAGACCTAACACTTAAAGAGACTTCCAGTACAGAGACCTAACACTTGAACATAAAAACACGGCTCCCAGAAATCAACTTGCATATTACAGTTTGCACAAACACAGCACGTTTATAGGGGCTACTTTACAAGCAAATCTTGCAGTTTTATTGATATAATTTTATACATATAAACAAACAAACACTCATATACACACACAAACACTCACAGAATATGGCAGAACACTTGACTAAATTTGATTTTTTTTTATCTTGAAGATGTAAAAAATATAGCAGAACACTTGACTAAATTTGATGTTTCATTTTAAAGATGTTAAAAATATGGAAGAACACTTGGCCACATTTGATTATTTTGTGTTGAGGATGTTAAAAATATGGTAGAACGCTTGACTACATTTGATTTGAAATCAACTCAGGTTCGTCGACTCACGTGACAACATATCAAGATGGACTCTATCAAATAAAACTCACGGACGTCATAATAAAAGGACAATAAACAGCTGGAATCTGCTGTGGAAAAATTTAATCATTTCAGATATAGAACACTCAAATCTGCGAACTCTGGGAAGAGCAGAACTCTGAGAAGAGTAGAACTCTGGGAACTGGAATGTTTTCATTGCGATCTTGTATGTCCACATTTCAGTTCCCTTAAAATGGTGAAAGTTGTGGGGTAACGCTTAAACAAAGAAGCTAAATAAGCTTTAACATTTGACAAGACAGATAATAATTCATCTTTTTTTATCTCAGAAAGACGCAGCTGATACCATTATCTTTTATACCAGTAAGTAACACTAAAGACAAAAGCTTGCTTTCAGACTTTGTTGATGCTAGTGTGTAAGGACAAAAGCTTGCCTTCAGACTTTGTTGATGCTAGTGTGTAAGGACAAAAGCTTGCCTTCAGACTTTGTTGATGCTAGTGTGTAAGGACAAAAGCTTGCCTTCAGACTTTGTTGATGCTAGTGTGTAAGGACAAAAGCTTGCCTTCAGACTTTGTTGATGCTAGTGTGTAAGGACAAAAGCTTGCCTTCAGACTTTGTTGATGCTAGTGTGTAAGGACAAAAGCTTGCCTTCAGACTTTGTTGATGCTAGTGTGTAAGGACAAAAGCTTGCCTTCAGACTTTGTTGATGCTAGTGTGTAAGGACAAAAGCTTGCCTTCAGACTTTGTTGATGCTAGTGTGTAAGGACAAAAGCTTGCCTTCAGACTTTGTTGATGCTAGTGTGTAAGGACAAAAGCTTGCCTTCAGACTTTGTTGATGCTAGTGTGTAAGGACAAAAGCTTGCCTTCAGACTTTGTTGATGCTAGTGTGTAAGGACAAAAGCTTGCCTTCAGACTTTGTTGATGCTAGTGTGTAAAGACAAAAGCTTGCCTTCAGACTTTGTTGATGCTAGTGTGTAAAGACAAAAGCTGGCTTTCAGACTTTGTTGATGCTAGTGTGTAAGGACAAAAGCTTGCTTTCAGACTTTGTTGATGCTAGTGTGTAAGGACAAGAGCTTGCTTTCAGACTTTGTTGATGCTAGTGTGTAAAGACAAAAGCTTGCTTTCAGACTTTGTTGATGCTAGTGTGTAAAGACAAAAGCTTGCTTTCAGACTTTGTTGATGCTAGTGTGTAAAGACAAAAGCTTGCTTTCAGACTTTGTTGATGCTAGTGTGTAAAGACAAAAGCTTGCTTTCAGGCTTTGTCGAAAGCTTCGTGATAAAAATTGATTAGTCAGATAAAACATCAGATTTAAATTATAAGCACACTGTTTCATTTACACCTTTTGAAGTTAACTAGATCTCCACATCAGATTTGCTTCGAAGGCTCCACTTACCGATGATTTTTAATTTTTAAAAAAGTTAAAACGCGCAGGTCATACTGACACAAAGTTATACAGGAAGAAAGCCACCAGAAAATTCTCCATCAGAAAACATTAGGATCTGTTTGTTGTTTGTTTGTTGTATGTTTGTTGTATGTTTGTTGTATGTTTGTCGTATGTTTGTTGTATGTTTGTCATATGTTTGTTGTATGTTTGTCGTATGTTTGTTGTATGTTTGTCGTATGTTTGTTGTATGTTTGTTGTATGTTTGAAATAAAATTCAACAAAATTCTTGCTGTAGTCTTTCTCGTCTGGACAAAGTAAATTTACCTGAGTATTCGAAGAAGCACAATATGACTGAAGTATTACTGCCACAACAACGCTAGCACCATCACAACATGCACAGCACAAGCACCTTCACAACCTAAACAACATTACCACCATCACAACATACACAACATGATCCTGCGCGTCTCAACACAGCTGCTGCTACTTCTCAACACAACAAAGCTGAAAATTCTCTCAACCGACAGCAGAACCACCGAATCTTGGGCCAATGTTGCCCACTCCTGCACTAAATGTTCAGAAGACAGAACGGTGGTTCAGTAAGGCAAAGAACCAGGTGAGAGGCAGCGAGAGGTGAACACGTGACCTGGTACAGCGGAAGTTAATTCTCTCAGCTTCTCCGCCTCCCTCCCCCCCCCCCCCCCCGAAGAAATGCCAGATCTGCTGTGATGGCGCCAAGATTTCTTTTTTTTTAAGAAAAGCTCTATACTAAAGTGGGTTGCCTGCTGTCTGTACTGTAGGTAGGTAGGTAGGTAGGTAGGTAGGTAGGTAGGTAGGTAGGTAGGTAGGTAGGTAGGTAGGTAGGTAGGTAGGTAGGTAGGTAGGTAGGTAGGTAGGTAGGTAGGTAGGTAGGTAGGTAGGTAGGTAGGTAGGTAGGTAGGTAGGTAGGTAGGTAGGTAGGTAGGTAGGTAGGTAGGTAGGTAGGTAGGTAGGTAGGTGGGTAGGTAGGTAGGTAGGTAGGTAGGTAGGTAGGTAGGTAGGTAGGTAGGTAGGTAGTAGGTAGGTAGGTAGGTAGGTAGGTAGGTAGGTAGGTAGGTAGGTAGGTAGGTAGGTAGGTAGGTAGGTAGGTAGGTAGGTAGGTAGGTAGGTAGGTAGGTAGGTAGGTAGGTAGGTAGGTAGGTAGGTAGGTAGGTAGGTAGGTAGGTAGGTAGGTAGGTAGGTAGGTAGGTAGGTAGGTAGGTAGGCCTGACACTGACAGCGTGATCCCAGACCAGGTTCGTCTCCTTGTTTCCAAATGTTTTCACTTGTCACCAGTTTGTTCATGTTTTATGTTTGAGTACAGCTGGAAACTTGAACATCTTACCGGACAGTGAATCACAGACAACGTTCACGCTAAGATGTGTAGGTAACAGAGGAAGGGGCCGCCCACGCAGAGGATGGAGAGAGGAAATTACAGAAGCATTAAATATCCCATTATATGAAGCAAATCGTCGAGCGCTATCAAGACGTTTATTTGTCCCCTCAACACTGAAAGTTATATGAGGAAGGAGACAAGACAAGACATAACAAGACATAGATACGCGAACAGATACCAAAAACATATACAGATATCAGGAACATAGATATCAACGATATATACAGATATCAGCAACATACACATATATCAGCAACATGCATATATGCGTAAATAGATACCATCAACATACACATATACCACTAAAGTACACAGATACGCAAAGCGCACATACATACCAGTAACTTACACACATATATACCATCAGCTTACACACTTGAACAGACATTCACGAAACCATACACATCGAAATACCAGATTTTTTAAAATGTTAAATAGCTCCAGTATCAAAACTGCATTCACCTCCGCCCGACCTGCCCCGATCTGCCATGACCCAAACCCCCAACAAAAAAAACTACCCAGTCGTGAGAACTGAACCCAGAAACAGTTAAATCATAGGTGTTGACCTAGATCTGCGGGCACTGGTTAAGTTAAAGTACCATTAAGAGGTGGAATGTCTCCACACACTGATAAAACAAGAACTTTGGTCTGGAGAGAAAGACATTTTCAGAGTCTGTAGTTGGGTTCACCTGCTTTCTTATAATATCTTGCTGGCAGATTCTGGGTCTGTGGTTGGGTACATTTGCTTTCTTATAAGATCTTGCTGGCAGATTCTGGGTCTGTAGTTGAGTACACTTGCTTTCTTGCATGATCTTGCTGGCAGATTCAGGGTCTGTAGTTGAGTACACTTGCTTTCTTGCATGATCTTGCTGGCAGATTCGGGGTCTGTGGTTGAGTACACTTGCTTTCTTGCATGATCTTGCTGGCAGATTCGGGGTCTGTGGTTGAGTACACTTGCTTTCTTGCATGATCTTGCTGGCAGATTCGGGGTCTGTGGTTGAGTACACTTGCTTTCTTGCATGATCTTGCTGGCAGATTCGGGGTCTGTGGTTGAGTACACTTGCTTGCTTGCATGATCTTGCTGGCAGATTCGGGGTCTGTGGTTGAGTACACTTGCTTTCTTGCATGATCTTGCTGGCACAGACAACTAACAGCTGCTGACAGCTCTAACAGAAACTCGCTACACTCCATCATGAGTTTAAAATGTTGGAAAATGCAATGATTCTTGCCTTCTATTTGAGCTTTTATGTGAAAAACTTGCACTAAGTTAAAACACCGTGTCTCCACACACATGCTTTCATATTTAACATTTCGCGTGAAGAGTTCTGTCACTGATTCATTGAATATTCTATAAATGATGATGATGATGATGATGATGATGATGATGATGATGATGATGATGATGATAGACAAAAATGAAAGCTGAATGTCCCGGTGTAGAGGCCAGACGATGGGACTGTTGTGGCTGGAAATTAAGCCCGAGACCTGTCAGAAAGTCTGGCCACAATGGAGACTAGCTGCACGTCACACTTGTCCTCTGGCGCTCCTAACAGTCTGTTGGAAGCGAGCGCTGTGCTCATCTAAGATTGGTCTTCATAATCTAAGGCCCACATGTCCCAGTATCACACAGGACATCTGCCTATAAGTCCATCATATTGGTCTTCATAATCTACGGTCCACATGTCCTAGTATCACACAGGACATCTGCCTATAAGTCCATCATATTGGTCTTCATAATCTTCTTCTTCGTTCGCTTCTACTACCAAAACCGCACTGTGATCCTACTGAATTTACGCCTGTGGTCCTCGTTAGGTCCGGTGGTCTCTTGTGTGGTCCCCGAAAGGACCACATGAGATTCACGAGAGGACTACAAGGGGTTCAGAGTATCGCAGGGCTTTAGCCTGTATTCTTAGTGGGTCTCTGAAGCGGGATTGCGTGACACCGTGGTTTTCGTTGCACCAGTTTAGTCTAGAGTTGGACTTTCTTACCGGAAGACCTCGACGTGTTTAGGATATCAGTGCATCCTCGCTGGGTGAGAGGCGGTAGCCCACCCAGGCCAGAGTTGGACTTTCTCACCGGAAAACCTCGACGTGTTTTGAGATACCTGTGTATCACCGCCGGGTGAGAGGTAGTTGCCCATCCAGTCCAGAGTTGGACTTTCTCACCGGAAAACCTCAGCGTGATTAGGATACGCAAACATCTCCGCCGGGTGAGAGGTGGTTGCCTATCTAGACTGCCCTGGTCCAGTGTCTCCGACTTCAGCATTTTGTAGTCGTGGCCGCTACCCTTCCTAGTTGTGACCAGGATGGAAGCTTTTGTCCGGGAGGACGAATCCTCGCCACTAGTGACTTCCACCCCTGGGTTGAGCCGGTTTAGGCATATTATCCCAGTATGGGCGTGTTTGGGACATGACCGACCTCTAGAGCAGAGGTACTGTGACATGCGTAGCCTTCAAGATTCACCCCTGGTGTGAGCCGGTTTAGGCATAATTCACCAGTATGGGTGTATATCGGGCGTGACCGACCTCTAGAGCGGAGGTGGCATGACATGTCTAGCCATCAAGTTCCACCCCTGGTGTGTGCCGGTTTAGGCATATTTCACCAGTGTAGGTGTATTTCGGACGTGGCCGGCCTCTAGAGCGGAGGCGCCGTGGTATGTATAGCTCTCGCAGCGATACTACTGGACATACCAATTAAACATTACTTTATCTTTTCCTTCACCTTTTCACATCGGCACCGCACAGCAACCTTTATTTCTTTTCCGCATTTCTTCCTTGACCGGGAGGAGCTTCACTCCACGCGCGGCATTCGAAGAGTCTCGCCAGCAGTGTCTTAACCTCTGGGACAAGCCAGTTCATGCATTTCACCCGATGTGACTGCACTCAGGACGTGGCCGACCTCCAGACCAGAGGTGCCGTGATTTGACTGTTTGCTTCGCTTTATCCTTTCTACCACCTTTTCCGCAGTGATGCTGCGCGGCAACCTCATTTGCACCTTTCTTCATTGGCCAGGAGGAGCACCGCTCCACGCACGGCAGCTGAAGAATCTCGCCAACAGCGAGTTCTGAACTAATAAGAGCGCTCTTTCCACGAGGGTCGGAGCTTGGTAAGCATGTATTAGCTCTAGAATTGCCACAGTTATCCAAGTAGGATCGTGTCATCTAAGGAACCTCGACTGATTTAATGAGCCATTCGCGGTTTCACCGTGAGACAGTGTGAACTTAGACATGCATGGCTTAATCTTTGAGACAAGCATATGACTACTGGCAGGATCAACCAGATAGCTTTCTTCACCGAACCTTAGTCGGATATCTGCCGACAGACCGACGCGGGGCAAGGGAGACAGCGCTCTGCTCAGAGTGGATCCCTTTCGACCCCGGCAGCGTTTCATTTCCTTTAACCGGCGGGGGCGGCTCTCTCTCTCTCTGCTCTAACGAGCGGAGAAGAAAGCCTGGCCACCCACAAACAACACACTGCAGACCTTATACTCTTTGCGAGAGATGGGCCAATTTCGAGACCATCGGTCGACAAAACCGTACTACATCGTTAGCAAGAACCTGGCTGGCTAGCCGTTTACATGCTTCGCTCGACGGACAAACCACTTGCTTCTGCATCGAAACACCTTAACTCTCGCCGTCCGGGAAGTGAGCGAAAGCCTGTCTCCCCACGCACGGAACTCGAGAGCGCTTTTTCGCCAAAAGAACGGTCGGCCTGCGCAACAGCAGCAGCCCGCGCTGTGAAGCTCGGCGCGGCTCTGCGCGGCTGACGTCTTCATAATCTAAGTCCACCTATCCTAGTATCACACAGGACATCTGCCTATAAGTCCATCATATTGGTCTTCATAATCTAAGTCCACCTATCCCAGTATCACACAGGACATCTGCCTATAAGTCCATCATATTGGTCTTCATAATCTAAGTCCACCTATCCTAGTATCACACAGGACATCTGCCTATAAGTCCATCATATTGGTCTTCATAATCTAAGTCCACCTATCCCAGTATCACACAGGACATCTGCCTATAAGTCCATCATATTGGTCTTCATAATCTAAGTCCACCTATCCTAGTATCACACATTACATCTGCCTATAAGTCCATCATATTGGTCTTCATAATCTAAGTCCACCTATCCTAGTATCACATCTGCCTGTACGTCTAGGTTCTGCCATGGTAGTGTCACACAGTATGAGTTATATTTTTGTTCAAAACCACGTATCTGTCGCTCTCCGACAAAACCACGTATCTGTCGCTCTCCGACAAAACCACGTATCTGTCGCTCTCAGACAAAACCACGTATCTGTCGCTCTCCGACAAAACCACATATCTGTCGCTCTCCGACAGAATCAAAATGTGTAAACTAGGAAAAAATTAGGAGCAGCTTTATTGCTTAACGATTACAAAGTTGTGACGTTTCGGCGTGAGCCTTAGTCATACAAAAACATACAGGACGAAGAAATAGAGAGAGGAGATATAGATTCCCATGAAAGCTATATATAAAAAAAATTAATAATGAATAGAGCACTTAGCTGTAACTGTAAGAAGATGTGGCTTGTTCGACGATGTGTGTCAGAAATGAGCATGGTAGGGTGTAGAGACTGTTTAAGTGGAGACCTGTGATGTGTGGTCGGTGGGTCGTAACTGGAGGTGGTGGGTGGGGAAGCCGTGGAGGGGAGAGAGAGCGGTACAATGTTAACCTAGCCAAGAGAAGGTGAAATAGATGATTATAGTTAGAAACTAGAGTTAGGGTAGAGGGGTTGTAATGTGATGCTGTGAGGAGCTTCTGAACTATGAGTAGCAAATGAGAAAGGAATGGAGCTTAGTAGAGAGGGATTATAATTGTTGAAGAGAAGAATGTTAGGTGTAGCTGAATAGAGAGTTTAACCCGTGTGGTTCCAGCGTCCCATAATCCTGAATGTAGCCGTTCTCAAGCGCTAGGCGGCTTGTGTTATCTGTGTGACACTGTTTGATGGCTGTTACCAGAAAATCAGATTTGCCATGAAATGGTTGGGGCCATTGAAATATTTGGGACTGGTTTCGAAGCATTCTGGGTGATATCGTACAGATGTTTCTGCATGCGGTCCCCTAATCTGAGGCCAGTCTCACCAAAATAAGTTATTCTGCATCTTTTGCATACGATAACATATATCACATTACGGAACTCGCATATGAATCCCTCATGAAGAGTGAGGATAGTTTTGGGAAAGGTGATCATTTTCGTTTCCCAGACTACAGGGCAGGTAACGCAGCGGGGGCGGTTACATTTTCTGGTGCCAACATATGTAAGGCTCTGCTTCAAGTGGCTGTGGACGAGGATGTCCTTAAGGTTTGGCTCACGTTTGTATGCCAACAGGGGTGGATCAGAGAAAATGTTGCAAGTGTCGGAGTCGAGTTGGATTATCGGCAGATGACGATAAAGAATTTTCTTAACCATCTGACCGTGCGGGTGGAAAGGCAGTACTAACTTAACTCTGTCAGATGGAGTAACAGGCTTTTTCCTGAATACTTCTTTGCGGCTCACTAGTTGGATACTGTTGAAGGCTTCACGAAGGACCTTTTCTGGGTAGTGGCGATGACGGAAAAATTCTAATAACTTGTTGGACTGATCTATAAAGTCCAAATTATCCTGACATATGCGGCGAAGACGGAGGAGTTGGGAGTATGGGATGGAGTTCTTACAGGCTTCAGGATGGGAGGAGGTGTAAAGTAAATAGGTGTGACTATCAGTGGGCTTGTAAAATACAGAGGTGACAAGCCTGTTTGTGCCAATAGAAATTTTAATGTCTAAAAAGTTGACCGACTTGTCAGAAATTTCATAAGTTAATTAATTTTATGTTATTATTAAGTGAGTTGGCGAATTCAGTAATTTTTTTAGGTCTTCCTGTTGCATACTTGTGATTCCAATGCCATCATCGATGTACCTTTTATAGAATTCTGGAAGTCTGCCAGTGTAGGTTTCCCATCATTTGACTTCCAGAAAGTCCATAAATAGACATGCATAACTGGGACCCATTTTAGTTCCCATGGCAACACCACTGATTTGATCAAAGTATTTGCCGTTGAATTCGAAAGAATTGAGGTTTAGCCGTGTAAGTCTGATTATGGTGTCAGTGTTAATTGTGGAGTGAGGGTCTTTGTCGAGAAAATAGCGGAGTGCCAAGAGTCCATCCTCATGGGGGATAGAAGTATATAGGGATCAGACAACAAGGAGAAAGATGTGATAGGTGTGGTGTTGAGAGAGTGTGATCGTATCAAAAGTTGTTAAGGCGCGGTTGGTATCTTTCAAAAAGGAGAGTAGTTTGTGTCCTAGCGGCTGGAAAATGCTGTCCAAAAAGTCAGAAATGTGCTCAGTGGGGCAAGAACACGCTGATACAATGGGACGTCCAGGGTTACCTGGTTTGTGGATTTTAAGAAGAAGATAGAAGGTAGGTGTGCCTAAACAGCTGTCCTTAATGTGAAGAGAAACAGCTTGGGGTGGGAGGCCTCCATTTGTAATCAGGTCTTTAATGGCCGCTTCCAGTATGTCATTATTTGAACGGGTATCATCGTTTTTACATGGGGCATAGAGAGAATCCGAGAGAATCAGGTCGATGAGATGTCAACAGTTGTATGATCACCTGAACATGTCTGGTGCGTATGTTCTATCTTACGTGTCAAACATTCTCGTCACCACCTGGACATATCTGGTGATCTTATCTTCCGTGTCAAACATTTTCTTCAATTGTCTTTATTTTCTTTCTCCTATTTTTTGCGCGTGCAAGTTGTGTTTGCCTGGTATCATTATCATACCACCACCACCACCACCACTACTACTACTACTACTACTACTACTACTACTACTACTACTACTACTATTACTGACTACTACTACTACTACTACCCATTCCTTTATCTGGTATTATGGCTACTATTACACATTACCTGTGATACTAGTGTAAAACTTGTTTTGGTAAAAGTTTACATTAATACAATTAATACACTTGTACTTATTGTGAGGAATATTTTCTCATGATTGTTACAGACCAACAATCCTTGGCAATGTACTACCTTACTCGAGGTCAACCTAGCTCCCCCATCATGACCGCCAACCGAGGTTCTCTCCTCCCTGGTATATTGTATGCTAATTATGCATAAATCCTGAGCATTTAGTCAGTACACAATACATTGACATGCACTACAAATCACCAAGTCTGAAATTAAGGACACAGCATTTTAATCTCAATGTACGCCACAACTGTTAATGAAGGAGGCAACATCAGACAAACGCAGAGGATTACAATGGACCCTTGACACAGTGCTGGAGGACCTTGACTTTGCGGATGACATTTGTCTACTATCAAGCAGCCACAAAGATATGCAATATAAAATAAACAAACTAACTCAGAATGCAAACAACATAGGACTAAAGATCAACGTAGGAAAGACAAAGTTAATGAAGCAAAATGTGAACAACAGAAATGTACTCAGAGTAGATAGCAAGTTAGTGGAGGAGGTCAACGAATTTGTATACCTTGGCAGCAGAGTAGTAGAAAATGGAGACAGCACAGAGGACATCAACAGCAGACTTACTAGAGCAAACCAGGCTTTTGCAATGCTGCAGACTATATAGAAATCTAAAAAACTAAGCATGAAGACGAAAATCAGGATATTTAAGAGCAATGTTCTAAGTGTACTACTCTGTGGAAGTGAATGCTGGAAAATCACCAAAACCATAGAAAACAAGTTTCCAGACTAAATGTTTACGAAGAATTAGAAAAATATTTTGGCCAAACACCATAAGAAATAACATCTTATTAGCAGAAATGCAGATGAAACCACTGACAACAATTATTGAGGAAAGACGCTGGCGATGGTTGGGACATGTGTTCCGAATGACTGACAACTCACTACCAAAAATAGCACTAAGATGGACACCACAGGGGAACAGAAGTAAGGGTAGACCAAAAGAGACACGGAGAAGAACAACAGAGAGGATGTTGAGCAATAGAGGGCTCACCTGGGCAAGAGCAGGAAAAAAAAGGCAAAGGACAGGCATTTGTGGAAAACCCTTGTGGAAGCCCCTTGTGCCCTGGGCACTTAAGGTTCAGAGAGAGAGAGAGAGCGAGAGAGAGAGAGAGAGAGACGCCACAACAACACATACAACTGACATCAAGACAAGTTTATAACAGTAATGATATGATAAAGACTTCTCATGTTGCATTATTGAAAATCTGATGGACCCGGACCCGGGCTCTTGGCCCTACACGTAGCCTACACTTCTTGGCCCTACACGTAGCCTACACTTCTTGGCCCTACACGTAGCCTGCACTTCTTGGCTCTACACGTAGCCTACACTTCTTGGCCCTACACGTAGCCTACACTTCTTGGCCCTACACGTAGCCTACACTTCTTGGCCCTACACGTAGCCTACACTTCTTGGCCCTACACGTAGCCTACACTTCTTGGCCCTACACGTAGCCTGCACTTCTTGGCTCTACACGTAGCCTACACTTCTTGGCCCTACACGTAGCCTACACTTCTTGGCCCTACACGTAGCCTACACTTCTTGGCCCTACACGTAGCCTACACTTCTTGGCCCTACACGTAGCCTACACTTCTTGGCCCTACACGTAGCCTACACTTCTTGGCCCTACACGTAGCCTACACTTCTTGGCCCTACACGTAGCCTACACTTCTTGGCCCTACACGTAGCCTACACTTCTTGGCCCTACACGTAGCCTACACTTCTTGGCCCTACACGTAGCCTACACTTCTTGGCCCTACACGTAGCCTACACTTCTTGGCTCTACACGTAGCCTACACTACGAAGCTAATGTGCAATGGCACTTATCCCACGCAGCTACCACTACCATGACACAGCTCTTTATAACCGCGCTGCTGCAGCACAAGATCAGTCTACGTGAAAGCAGAATAACGAGTGCTATTTTTTAAATTTATTTTTTGTTCCTTTAATTTCATCGTCCTTTATCAAGTCATATCGACGAAATATTGGTTAGTTACTGTTTTGTTTTACACTTCTGCGTGCCCATCTCCTTGCTTCTTTGCCATTCCTTATCACCTTTACTTGTTTCTATCTTCTTTTTTTCTTTTTGTTAAAGTGCACCATAGACCTCTGACTATCTGTAGTGTTGATACTACAGCTAAAACTGCATTTATATCACCATAAGGTGACTAACACGAGGTGACTAACACGAGGTGACTAACACGGGGTGACTGACATGAGGTGACTAAGACCAGAAGACTAACTATGTGACTAGCACTATGTGACTAACATGAGGTGACTAAGACCAGAAGACTAACTCTATGTGACTAGCACTATGTGACTAACATGAGGTGACTAAGACCAGAAGACTAACTATGTGACTAGCACTATGTGACTAACATGAGGTGACTAAGACCAAAAGACTAACTCTATGTGACTAGCACTATGTGACTAACATCAGAAGACTAACTCTATGTGACTAGCACTATGTGACTAACATCAGAAGACTAACTCTATGTGACTAGCACTATGTGACTAACATGAGGTGACTAAGACCAGAAGACTAACTCTATGTGACTAGCACTATGTGACTAACATGAGGTGACTAAGACCAGAAGACTAACTCTATGTGACTAGCACTATGTGACTAACATGAGGTGACTAAGACCAGAAGACTAACTCTATGTGACTAGCACTATGTGACTAACATGAGGTGACTAAGACCAGAAGACTAACACTTTGTGACTAGCACTATGTGACTATCACGGGGTGACTAACTCTAGGTGACTTACTCACAGTGACTGAATCAAACTAAGCCCCAGAGAACAGGCTGTTGATAGTTTGGCCAAAACGCTATGCTACCTTCTGGTTGTGCTCCTTGTGACAGGCTGTTGTGTCATTTCACCCAGGTCAGTCCGGCAGTGACTGGCATGCTGCTACAGTCTTTACCGACAAATTCGATCTTTGGATCCACTCCATGATCACCCTGATGTTGCTTGTCATCAACGTCACCACAACATCGTCTGCACAAAACAAGTTTTCGCCCTTCCAACACCAAACCGTTCCACACACACACTGTTTAGTAACAGCAAGTTCTTAAAGAGGAACTGATTGCATAATTAATTAACCTTTTGTTCTGAGCAGAAACTTAAAACTGCTGAATTATTTATTTGTCTCGTCCTGTTTTATGTTCTAGAGAATACAAGCTCGCGCACTTAATTAGCAGCCCGACAGCAATGTTGCTATGGCTACAGGCTGTTACATATACTGGTTTGTATGGGGTCTGTACTAGCAATGTTGCTATGGCTACAGGCTGTTACATATATTGGTTTGTATGGGGTCGGTGGCAAATGTGATTTATATGTCGTTCAGGACTAATCTACTGAAATAAACTGTTCCATAGAGCAAACAGAGATCTAATCCACTAAAGTAAAGTGTTCCACAGAGCAATTAGAGATCTAATCCACTAAAGTAAAGTGTTCCACAGAGCAATTAGAGATCTAATCCACTAAAGTAAAGTGTTCCACAGAGCAATTAGAGATCTAATCCACTAAAGTAAAGTGTTCCACAGAGCAATTAGAGATCTAATCCACTAAAGTAAAGTGTTCCACAGAGCAATTAGAGATCTAATCCACTAAAGTAAAGTGTTCCATAGAGCGATTAGAGATCTAATCCACTAAAGTGTTCCATAGAGCAAACAGAGATCTAATCCACTAAAGTAAAGTGTTCCATAGAGCAAACAGAGATCTAATCCACTAAAGTAAAGTGTTCCACAGAGCAATTAGAGATCTAATCCACTAAAGTAAAGTGTTCCATAGAGCAAACAGAGATCTAATCCACTAAAGTAAAATGTTCCATAGAGCAAACATTGATCTAATCAACTAACGTAAACTGTTCCACAGAACAAACACTGATCTAATCCACTAAAGTAAAGTGTTCCATATAGCAATTAGAGATCTAATCCACTAAAGTAAAGTGTTCCATAGAGCAAACAGAGATCTAATCCACTAAAGTAAAATGTTCCATAGAGCACACACTGATCTAATCAACTAAAGTAAACTGTTCCACAGAGCAAGCAGAGATCTAATCCACTAAAGTAAAGTGTTCCATAGAGCAAACAGAGATCTAATCCACTAAAGTAAAATGTTCCATAGAGCAAACAGAGATCTAATCCACTAAAGTAAAGTGTTCCACAGAGCAATTAGATATCTAATCCACTAAAGTAAAGTGTTCCATAGAGCAATTAGAGATCTAATCCACTAAAGTAAAGTGTTCCATAGATCAAACAAAGATCTAATCAACTAAAGTAAAGTGTTCCATAGAGCAAACAGAGATCTAATCAACTAAAATAAAGTGTTCCACAAAGCAATTAGAGATCTAATCAACTAAAGTAAAGTGTTCCATAGAGCAAACAGAGATCTAATCCACTGAAATAAAGTGTTCCATAGAGCAAACAGAGATCTAATCCACTAAAATAAAGTGTTCCATAGAGCAAACAAAGATCTACTCAACTAAAGTAAACTGTTCCACAGAGCAATTAGAGATCTAATCCACTAAAGAAAAGTGTTCCATAGAGCAAACAGAGATCTAATCCACTAAAGTAAAGTGTTCCACAGAGCAATTAGAGATCTAATCCACTAAAGTAAAGTGTTCCATAGAGCAAACAGAGATCTAATCCACTAAAGTAAAATGTTCCATAGAGCAAACATTGATCTAATCAACTAACGTAAACTGTTCCACAGAGCAAACACTGATCTAATCCACTAAAGTAAAGTGTTCCATATAGCAATTAGAGATCTAATCCACTAAAGTAAAGTGTTCCATAGAGCAAACAGAGATCTAATCCACTAAAGTAAAGTGTTCCATAGAGCAAACACTGATCTAATCAACTAAAGTAAACTGTTCCACAGAGCAAGCAGAGATCTAATCCACTAAAGTAAAGTGTTCCATAGAGCAAACAGAGATCTAATCCACTAAAGTAAAATGTTCCATAGAACAAACACTGATCTAATCAACTAAAGTAAACTGTTCCACTGAGCAAACACTGATCTAATCAACTAAAGTAAAGTGTTCCACAGAGCAAACACTGATCTAATCCACTGACATAAACTATTTCACAGAACAAACACTATCTAATCCACTAAAGTAAACTATTCCACATAGCAAACACTGATCTACTCTACTAAAGTAAACTACTCCACTTCTCCACCAAAGTAAGCTCCTCCATTAAAGTATACTACTCCACCAAGGTACTCTGCTCCCCTAAAGTAAACTGCACTACTGAAGTAAACTGGTCCACTGAAGTAAACTGCTCCACTAAAGTAGTCTGCTCCACTAAAATAAAATGCTCCACTAAAGTAAACTGCTCCACTAAAGCAGACTGCTCCACTAAAGCAGACTGCTCCACTGAAGTAAACTGCTCCATTAAAATAAACTGCTCCACTAAAGTAGGCTCCTCCACTAAATTGATCCACTAAAGTAGGCTGCTCCACTAAATTGCTCCACTAAAGTAATAAGGGTTGATAGAGGTGTATGACGTAGTTTTACAAAGTAGTAGAGGGAGTGAGTAAAGTGAGAAAAAAACGAATGGAAATTATGAGAATGTATGAATGAAAAACATACAATATCCGATACTTCGGCGTGGGCCTTTGTCGAGGATTACATAACAAACGAGACCAAAAAAAACGAATAACTAAACGGGAAACTCATCTTAATGTGGCATCCTCTAACAGTAGGGAACACAGAAATGCGCGTCCACTAGACGAGACATAGAGACCACGCGGGGCCACACAAAAAATAAGCCGATAGACCCAATCGTAAAAAAGAGGCGAAATGATGGAGCGAAACGGGGGAAGAGGGGGAAGAGTAATAGACACGTGATAGCTGTTAGTGAAGAAGAGAAGGTGGCGATAGGGAGAGGAGCTAGGAGAAGGAAAGGAGAAAGCAGAATATAAATGACAGAAAAATGTGCTTTATTTCTAAGACTGGCTGTCTCCACCCAGCTGGAATTAACAATGTCTTCAGCTTTCTTTAACCTTAGGTTTCCACCTTTTTCTGTCATTTTTACTCTGCTTTCTTGCTCTGTGAAAGTACATTGTCTCTCTCTCTTATTTTATTTTTTGGGCAAGATTTTTTTGTCTCTCCAGCTCTTCTCATATATTCTTCATTAGTTATTTTTTACTGTCCAGGAGATTCGCAACATTCTTCTAATAAACCACATTTCTGCTGCTTCCAATGATTTTTGTGCAGACTTGCCTATTGTCCATGATTCACTTCCATATAACAAGATAGGTTCAATATAGCATTTTAGGACTCGTTTTCTAACATTCATTGATAAGGATGTGTTGCATAATATGTTTCTCATTCTCTGAAATGCAGTCTTTGCTTGGCCTATTCTGTTCCTAATTTCTGTTCCTAATTTCCCATCTGAAGTTACTGCTGCTCCAAGGTATTTGAATTTTTGCACCTGATTTAGAATAGTTCCGTTTAATTTTATACTGCATGTTGGTGGATTCTGTTTCTTAGATATAACCATGGTCTCTTTCTTTAAAGTCTTTCTGTTCAATTACTGTAGTGACTTTATCCAAGAGATTTTGCAGGTCTTGTTGGTTCTCAGCTATCAGTACCGCATCGTCAGAATACCGAGGTTGTTAATATTGTATCCTCCAATTTTTATGCCTGGTTCTGTGATGATTGTTCTTAGAATATTCTCGTTGTACAGAGAAAAAAGGTCTGGAGATAGTACAGTTCCGTTTTCAACTCGAACTGCTGCTTCTTGCTGCCAGTATAGATGTTTTACAATCCTCAGGTCTTTGCCGTCTATATTGATGTCTTCAAGCATTTTAATAATTTCATTATGTTTCACCTTGTCAAATGCCTTGGTGTAATCAATGAAGCATAAGTAGAGATCTTTCTGTACTTCTAAAGCTCTTTCTGTTAGTGTTCGTAAAGCATAAATGGCATTGTGTGTTCCCTTTCCTTCAACAAATCCAATCTGTTCATCTGCTATTTCCATTTTTATCTTTTTCCTTGTTCTTCTCATAAAAATTTTCAGAAGTAGTTTGTTATGTGACATGAGAAGCTGATAGTCCTGTGGTCATTACATTCCTTTGCACCTGGTTTCTTTTGTAGTGCTATAAACGTGGATTTAAGCAAGTCACTGGGCTTTGATTATATCATCATCATCATCATTTTGTAAGTGGCATGTACTACCACATGCACATACATCCTTGTTATCTTGTTTCTGTAATGTCCTGGGCTTGTAGAATCCTGGACTCTTGCACATGGTTGCTTTCATCAGTTCCTGGGAATGTTTCTTGATGACCTTTGTGACAGAATTCTGCAAGGGTGGAAATAAAAAGCTAGACTGCTCCACTAAAGCAGACTGCTCCACTGAAGTAAACTGCTCCATTAAAATAAACTGCTCCACTAAAGTAGGCTCCTCCACTAAATTGATCCACTAAAGTAGGCTGCTCCACTAAATTGCTCCACTAAAGTAATAAGGGTTGATAGAGGTGTATGACGTAGTTTTACAAAGTAGTAGAGGGAGTGAGTAAAGTGAGAAAAAAACGAATGGAAATTATGAGAATGTATGAATGAAAAACATACAATATCCGATACTTCGGCGTGGGCCTTTGTCGAGGATTACATAACAAACGAGACCAAAAAAAACGAATAACTAAACGGGAAACTCATCTTAATGTGGCATCCTCTAACAGTAGGGAACACAGAAATGCGCGTCCACTAGACGAGACATAGAGACCACGCGGGGCCACACAAAAAATAAGCCGATAGACCCAATCGTAAAAAAGAGGCGAAATGATGGAGCGAAACGGGGGAAGAGGGGGAAGAGTAATAGACACGTGATAGCTGTTAGTGAAGAAGAGAAGGTGGCGATAGGGAGAGGAGCTAGGAGAAGGAAAGGAGAAAGCAGAATATAAATGACAGAAAAATGTGCTTTATTTCTAAGACTGGCTGTCTCCACCCAGCTGGAATTAACAATGTCTTCAGCTTTCTTTAACCTTAGGTTTCCACCTTTTTCTGTCATTTTTACTCTGCTTTCTTGCTCTGTGAAAGTACATTGTCTCTCTCTCTTATTTTATTTTTTGGGCAAGATTTTTTTGTCTCTCCAGCTCTTCTCATATATTCTTCATTAGTTATTTTTTACTGTCCAGGAGATTCGCAACATTCTTCTAATAAACCACATTTCTGCTGCTTCCAATGATTTTTGTGCAGACTTGCCTATTGTCCATGATTCACTTCCATATAACAAGATAGGTTCAATATAGCATTTTAGGACTCGTTTTCTAACATTCATTGATAAGGATGTGTTGCATAATATGTTTCTCATTCTCTGAAATGCAGTCTTTGCTTGGCCTATTCTGTTCCTAATTTCTGTTCCTAATTTCCCATCTGAAGTTACTGCTGCTCCAAGGTATTTGAATTTTTGCACCTGATTTAGAATAGTTCCGTTTAATTTTATACTGCATGTTGGTGGATTCTGTTTCTTAGATATAACCATGGTCTCTTTCTTTAAAGTCTTTCTGTTCAATTACTGTAGTGACTTTATCCAAGAGATTTTGCAGGTCTTGTTGGTTCTCAGCTATCAGTACCGCATCGTCAGAATACCGAGGTTGTTAATATTGTATCCTCCAATTTTTATGCCTGGTTCTGTGATGATTGTTCTTAGAATATTCTCGTTGTACAGAGAAAAAAGGTCTGGAGATAGTACAGTTCCGTTTTCAACTCGAACTGCTGCTTCTTGCTGCCAGTATAGATGTTTTACAATCCTCAGGTCTTTGCCGTCTATATTGATGTCTTCAAGCATTTTAATAATTTCATTATGTTTCACCTTGTCAAATGCCTTGGTGTAATCAATGAAGCATAAGTAGAGATCTTTCTGTACTTCTAAAGCTCTTTCTGTTAGTGTTCGTAAAGCATAAATGGCATTGTGTGTTCCCTTTCCTTCAACAAATCCAATCTGTTCATCTGCTATTTCCATTTTTATCTTTTTCCTTGTTCTTCTCATAAAAATTTTCAGAAGTAGTTTGTTATGTGACATGAGAAGCTGATAGTCCTGTGGTCATTACATTCCTTTGCACCTGGTTTCTTTTGTAGTGCTATAAACGTGGATTTAAGCAAGTCACTGGGCTTTGATTATATCATCATCATCATCATTTTGTAAGTGGCATGTACTACCACATGCACATACATCCTTGTTATCTTGTTTCTGTAATGTCCTGGGCTTGTAGAATCCTGGACTCTTGCACATGGTTGCTTTCATCAGTTCCTGGGAATGTTTCTTGATGACCTTTGTGACAGAATTCTGCAAGGGTGGAAATAAAAAGCTAGATTGCTTAATCTAAGGAACAGAATTCTGCAATATCGCAATACATAATGAATCACTTGGAGTGTGAACTTTCTGTGACCTACGGACGAAGAAAAATCAATAATTGTCAAACTAGGATTTTATAGGTCATATTTTGATGCCAGCTTAAGACAAAATTCTCGTGAAAAAGTGACTGTTAGCTCGGAGTAATGTTGTAAAATTTTTTAAACAAATCTGTGAATTTGTGCACAAAGATTATTTGTTAGAAACTAAGATTTTCACAGTAGTTGAAGGTTAAGTAAACGTGTTTCTCACAGAAAGGTTGAGACTTCTCCAGACAGATGTTTCTAGATGGGGCTGAGAAAATGCCAGTCATAAAAGAGGTAGAGCTGACCTAGCAGGAGGATTGATGATTAGGATTAGGTTAGCATGAGGACTAGCTAGGAAGATGGCTATGTTTGATCAGTGTCTTCAGAATGTTGTGATAGGCTTGTTCTGTCAGTTTTTTTTTAAATCATGGACCTGATGTATTCTGGACTACGTGTAAAGTAGTTATTCAGTGATTTCGCCTCATGTAGTGAAAGTAATAATTGCTGTCCTTCTTAGGGCAGAATAGTAATGGCGGTTTGTTAGAGTAGAATGTGAGGTCAGTTGTTGTTGATGCCAGTTTTTGACCCTTTTTGGTCTGATGTGATCTTATTAGTTATTTTTTACTGTCCAGGAGATTCGCAACATTCTTCTAATAAACCACATTTCTGCTGCTTCCAATGATTTTTGTGCAGACTTGCCTATTGTCCATGATTCACTTCCATATAACAAGATAGGTTCAATATAGCATTTTAGGACTCGTTTTCTAACATTCATTGATAAGGATGTGTTGCATAATATGTTTCTCATTCTCTGAAATGCAGTCTTTGCTTGGCCTATTCTGTTCCTAATTTCTGTTCCTAATTTCCCATCTGAAGTTACTGCTGCTCCAAGGTATTTGAATTTTTGCACCTGATTTAGAATAGTTCCGTTTAATTTTATACTGCATGTTGGTGGATTCTGTTTCTTAGATATAACCATGGTCTCTTTCTTTAAAGTCTTTCTGTTCAATTACTGTAGTGACTTTATCCAAGAGATTTTGCAGGTCTTGTTGGTTCTCAGCTATCAGTACCGCATCGTCAGAATACCGAGGTTGTTAATATTGTATCCTCCAATTTTTATGCCTGGTTCTGTGATGATTGTTCTTAGAATATTCTCGTTGTACAGAGAAAAAAGGTCTGGAGATAGTACAGTTCCGTTTTCAACTCGAACTGCTGCTTCTTGCTGCCAGTATAGATGTTTTACAATCCTCAGGTCTTTGCCGTCTATATTGATGTCTTCAAGCATTTTAATAATTTCATTATGTTTCACCTTGTCAAATGCCTTGGTGTAATCAATGAAGCATAAGTAGAGATCTTTCTGTACTTCTAAAGCTCTTTCTGTTAGTGTTCGTAAAGCATAAATGGCATTGTGTGTTCCCTTTCCTTCAACAAATCCAATCTGTTCATCTGCTATTTCCATTTTTATCTTTTTCCTTGTTCTTCTCATAAAAATTTTCAGAAGTAGTTTGTTATGTGACATGAGAAGCTGATAGTCCTGTGGTCATTACATTCCTTTGCACCTGGTTTCTTTTGTAGTGCTATAAACGTGGATTTAAGCAAGTCACTGGGCTTTGATTATATCATCATCATCATCATTTTGTAAGTGGCATGTACTACCACATGCACATACATCCTTGTTATCTTGTTTCTGTAATGTCCTGGGCTTGTAGAATCCTGGACTCTTGCACATGGTTGCTTTCATCAGTTCCTGGGAATGTTTCTTGATGACCTTTGTGACAGAATTCTGCAAGGGTGGAAATAAAAAGCTAGATTGCTTAATCTAAGGAACAGAATTCTGCAATATCGCAATACATAATGAATCACTTGGAGTGTGAACTTTCTGTGACCTACGGACGAAGAAAAATCAATAATTGTCAAACTAGGATTTTATAGGTCATATTTTGATGCCAGCTTAAGACAAAATTCTCGTGAAAAAGTGACTGTTAGCTCGGAGTAATGTTGTAAAATTTTTTAAACAAATCTGTGAATTTGTGCACAAAGATTATTTGTTAGAAACTAAGATTTTCACAGTAGTTGAAGGTTAAGTAAACGTGTTTCTCACAGAAAGGTTGAGACTTCTCCAGACAGATGTTTCTAGATGGGGCTGAGAAAATGCCAGTCATATAAAAGAGGTAGAGCTGACCTAGCAGGAGGATTGATGATTAGGATTAGGTTAGCATGAGGACTAGCTAGGAAGATGGCTATGTTTGATCAGTGTCTTCAGAATGTTGTGATAGGCTTGTTCTGTCAGTTTTTTTTTAAATCATGGACCTGATGTATTCTGGACTACGTGTAAAGTAGTTATTCAGTGATTTCGCCTCATGTAGTGAAAGTAATAATTGCTGTCCTTCTTAGGGCAGAATAGTAATGGCGGTTTGTTAGAGTAGAATGTGAGGTCAGTTGTTGTTGATGCCAGTTTTTGACCCTTTTTGGTCTGATGTGATCTTATTAGTTGTGGTTGCTAATGTGAGCTTACTAGTTGTGGTTGCTAATGTGAGCTTACTAGTTGTGGTTGCTAATGTGAGCTTACTAGTTGTGGTTGCTAATGTGAGCTTACTAGTTGTGGTTGCTAATGTGAGCTTACTAGTTGTAGTTGCTAATGTGAGCTTACTAGTTGTGGTTGCTAATGTGAGCTTACTAGTTGTGGTTGTTGATGTGAGCTTACTAGTTGTGGTTGTTAATGTGAGCTTACTAGTTGTGGTTGATGATGTGAGCTTACTAGTTGTGGTTGCTAATGTGAGCTTACTAGTTGTGGTTGCTAATGTGAGCTTACTAGTTGTGGTTGCTAATGTGAGCTTACTAGTTGTGGTTGCTAATGTGAGCTTACTAGTTGTGGTTGCTAATGTGAGCTTACTAGTTGTGGTTGCTAATGTGAGCTTACTAGTTGTGGTTGCTAATGTGAGCTTACTAGTTGTGGTTGCTAATGTGAGCTTACTAGTTGTGGTTGCTAATGTGAGCTTACTAGTTGTGGTTGCTAATGTGAGCTTACTAGTTGTGGTTGCTAATGTGAGCTTACTAGTTGTGGTTGCTAATGTGAGCTTACTAGTTGTGGTTGCTAATGTGAGCTTACTAGTTGTAGTTGCTAATGTGAGCTTACTAGTTGTGGTTGTTGATGTGAGCTTACTAGTTGTGGTTGTTAATGTGAGCTTACTAGTTGTGGTTGATGATGTGAGCTTACTAGTTGTGGTTGCTAATGTGAGCTTACTAGTTGTGGTTGCTAATGTGAGCTTACTAGTTGTGGTTGCTAATGTGAGCTTACTAGTTGTGGTTGCTAATGTGAGCTTACTAGTTGTAGTTGCTAATGTGAGCTTACTAGTTGTGGTTGCTAATGTGAGCTTACTAGTTGTGGTTGTTGATGTGAGCTTACTAGTTGTGGTTGTTAATGTGAGCTTACTAGTTGTGGTTGCTAATGTGAGCTTACTAGTTGTGGTTGTTGATGTGAGCTTACTAATTGTGGTTGTTGATGTGGGCCTGGTAGTTGTGGCTGTTGATGTGAGCTTACTAGTTGTGGTGGTTGATGTGAGCTTACTAGTTGTGGTTGTTGATGTGGACCTGGTAGTTGTGGTTGTTGATGTGAGTTTACTAGTTGTGGTTGTTAATGTGAGCTTACTAATTGTGGTTGTTGATGTGAGCTTACTAGTTGTGGCTGTTGATGTGAGCTTACTAGTTGTGGCTGTTGATGTGAGCTTACTAGTTGTGGTTGTTGATGTGGGCCTGGCAGTTGTGGCTGTTGATGTTAGCTTACTAGTTGTGGTTGTTGATGTAAGCTTACTAGTTGTGGTTGTTGATGTGGGCCTGGTAGTTGTGGTTGTTGATGTGAGCTTACTAGTTGTGGTTGTTGATGTGAGCTTACTAGTTGTGGTTGTTGATTAGGGCCTGGTAGTTGTGGCTGTTGATGTGAGCTTACTAGTTGTGGTTGTTGATGTAAGCTTACTAGTTGTGGTTGTTGATGTGGGCCTAGTAGTTGTGGCTGTTGATGTGAGCTTACTAGTTGTGGCTGTTGATGTGAGCTTACTAGTTGTGGTTGTTGATGTGGGACTGGTAGTTGTGGCTGTTGATGTGAGCTTACTAGTTGTACTGTTGATGTGGGACTGGTAGTTGTGGCTGTTGATGTGGGCATGGTAGTTGTGGCTGTTGATATGAGCTTACTAGTTGTGGTTGTTGATGTAAGCTTACTAGTTGTGGTTGTTGATGTGGGCCTGGTAGTTGTGGTTGTTGATGTGAGCTTACTAGTTGTGGTTGTTGATGTGAGCTTACTAGTTGTGGTTGTTGATGTGGGCCTGGTAGTTGTGGCTGTTGATGTGAGCTTACTAGTTGTGGTTGTTGATGTAAGCTTACTAGTTGTGGTTGTTGATGTGGGCCTAGTAGTTGTGGCTGTTGATGTGAGCTTACTAGTTGTGGCTGTTGATGTGAGCTTACTAGTTGTGTTTGTTGATGTGGGACTGGTAGTTGTGGCTGTTGATGTGAGCTTACTAGTTGTGGCTGTTGATGTGGGACTGGTAGTTGTGGCTGTTGATGTGAGCTTACTAGTTGTGGTTGTTGATGTGAGCTTACTAGTTGTGGTTGTTGATGTGAGCTTACTAGTTGTGGCTGTTGATGTGAGCTTACTAGTTGTGGTTGCTAATGTGAGCTTACTAGTTGTGGTTGCTAATGTGAGCTTACTAGTTGTGGTTGCTAATGTGAGCTTACTAGTTGTGGTTGTTGATGTAAGCTTACTAGTTGTGGTTGTTGATGTAAGCTTACTAGTTGTGGTTGCTGATGTAAGCTTACTAGTTGTGGTTGTTGATGTAAGCTTACTAGTTGTGGTTGCTAATGTGAGCTTACTAGTTGTGATTGTTGATGTAAGCTTACTAGTTGTGGTTGTTGATGTAAGCTTACTAGTTGTGGTTGCTAATGTGAGCTTACTAGTTGTGGTTGCTAATGTGAGCTTACTAGTTGTGGTTGTTGATGTAAGCTTACTAGTTGTGGTTGCTAATGTGAGCTTACTAGTTGTGGTTGCTGATGTAAGCTTACTAGTTGTAGTGGCTGTGTACAGTTTACAGTCTGAAGAGAGAAAGTCCTGTACTAAAATTTACAGTCTGTCGAAAGAAAGTTGTGTACTAAAGTTTACAGTCTGAAGAGAGAAAGTTGTATACTAAAGTTTACAGTCTGAAGAGAGAAAGTCCTGTACTAAAGTTTACAGTCTGACGAGAGAATGCAAAGAGAGCTTAGGGAATGTCGTGTACTAAAGCATAGGTCGTGTTTTACATGTTCCAACCAGGTTTACTAACAGAGCTTACGTACAAGTTCCGGCTCTCTACCCAGCATCTCCCAGCATCTGTTGATTGTGGAGAAGCTGGTGTATTGGTTACCCCCTACTGTAAGGGCGCAGTGTTGACAGTCTTGCTACAGTACTGTAAATAATTTCTGATGTAACTAACCGTTGATCAGACATCCCAGGTTCTTGCATACATTTGTGAAAAACGTCACACAGTGGAATAAATGAGCCAAGTCTAGTCCTAAGAGTACACACAGGTCATTTAATACATGGAACTTGATGATGATGACTTGGTGTCAGCACACTAGAGGGTGATATGGCCAGTATCACGTCTGGCCTCCTTTCCTTCTATAACTCCAGAAGAAGTCAGGCACCCATTTCTACAGCTGGGTGACTGGGGTGCCTCCGACCGCCGGATTCAACCCCCGACCTTCGCCATGAGAGACCAGTGCACCAACTACTACACCACTCAGACGTCATAGATAGATAGATAGATAGATAGATAGATAGATAGATAGATAGATAGATAGTGTGAGCAAATGAATATATTACACGGCCTAAAGTGGCGGTCAACGCAGATTTCACTTGTGATTGGCTGGAAGTTTTGTTTCTAGTAGTTGTTCTTTGTGTTAGATTGGTTGAAAGGTTCCTTCTATTTTTCTTCCTTGGTTTTTGATTGGTTAGAGATTTTGTTGTGAGTCTTTGCTCTTTGTATTTGATTGGCTGGAGGTTCTGTTCTCAGTCGTTGTGTTTATGTGCATTACGAATTGATTATGTATGCCGGAGTAAGCAAAACCAGAGCAGTTTGTTTACTTGACATATTAGCGAGTTTGTGTGATGGATTTGTGAGTTTGTGTTACGATAAATCTGTAAGTTTGTGTGTGATAAATTTGTGGTAGTTTTTAAAACATATTTTAGAGTTTTGTGACAAATTTGATAGTTTGTGACAATTATTTCTTATGTGGACGTATGTATGTTCTGACATAGGGAAGATTATGAGCTGTAGGTACTTATGTGTGTTCATGAAAGTTATTGTAAGGTTGAGAATGTTGTAAGGTTGAGAATGTTGTAAGGCTGAGAATGTTGTACGGTTTGGAATTTTGTAAGGCTGAGAATGTTGTAAAGTTGAGAATGTTGTAAGGCTGAGAATGTTGTAAAGTTGAGAATGTTGTACGATTGAGAATATTGTAAGACTGAGAATGTTGTAAGGTTGAGAATGTTGTAAGGTTGATAATGTTGTAAGGTTGAGAATGTTGGTTCTGAGATTTTGTGACTGAAGGGACTTGTTGAGGCTGAATGTGAAATCATCCAAGAGATAGATCCTGGGAAGAAGATGGCTGTTGTTGTCCCTGTTCTAATATAGAACAATCACAGCACAGTCCTTGTTCTAATATAGAGCTATCACAGCACAGTCCTTGTTCTAATATAGAGCTATCACAGCACAGTCCTTGTTCTAATATAGAGCTATCACAGCACAGTCCTTGTTCTAATATAGAGCTATCACAGCACAGTCCTTGTTCTAATATAGAGCTATCACAACACAGTCCGTGCCCTAGTGTAAAACCATCACAACATAGTCCGTGTTTTAATATAGAACAATCACAACGTAGTCCGTGTTTTAATCTAGAACAATCACAACACAGGTAGGTTCTACAAGAAGTAGATCGTAGGTAAGAGATGATGGTTTGGTAACAGCTGATTTACAAGTCAGGTAACAGCTGATATACAAGTTTGGTAATTGATGATATACAAGTTTGGTAATTGATGATATACAAGTTTGGTAACTGATGATATACAAGTTTGGTAATTGATGATATACAAATTTGGTAACAGCTGATATACAAGTTTGATAGCAGCTGATATACAGGTTTAACATTTGATATACAAGACTGGTGAAAGATGATATACAAATTTGGTAACAGCTGATATACAAGTGCAGTACTAGCTGATATACAAGTCTGGTAGCAGCTGATTTACATATTTGGTAGCAGCTGATATACATGTTTGTAACAGCTGATAAACAAGTTCGACAAAAGTTAGGCTTTTTTTTTTGCACAGACACACAAACAAAAAATGATAACATACATTTAAAGAGAGGGGGGATGAAAAACAACATCTACAGAATTAATAACAAAATCTCTCTGCTCTTTCTTCTCCTTTCTTATCAATGAGATCTAACAGTCCCCAATCTGACTCTCATTTTGTGAGACGGATATTGCGCGTGGTAAAGGAAATGCCCTAACGATGAACTTGAAGCCGGTGAAAGCGATCTAAAACGAAATCTCCTAATTGCCAATAACTGTAATGTGCGTTCTGCAGTAGCTTAGTTCTGAAGAGCAGCCAAGCGAGGAAAACATATTCGTTGTTACTGGCTTCAATCAGAGCACGATATTATTTGGTCATCGGTGTAGAAAATCTAGATGATTCCATGGATGACGAAAGATTGGCCCGTTTAACATTTTGTAGAGAAAAACAGAGATTTGGAGGAGTCTGAAGGAGAGATGAATAGTCTGAAATAGAGATGAATAGTTTGAAAGAGAGATGAATAGTCTGAAAGAGAGATGAATAGTTTGAAAGAGAGATGAATAGTCTGAAAGAGAGATGAATAGTTTGAAAGAGATATGAATAGTCTGAAAGAGAGATGAATAGTTTGAAAGAGAGATGAATAGTTTGAAAGAGAGATGAATAGTCTGAAAGAGAGATGAATAGTTTGAAAGAGAGATGAATAGTCTGAAAGAGAGATGAATAGTTTGAAAGAGAGATGAATAGTTTGAAAGAGAGATGAATAGTCTGAAAGAGAGATGAATAGTTTGAAAGAGAGATGAATAATTTGAAATAGAGATGAATAGTCTGAAAGAGATATGAATAGTTTGAAAGAGAGATGAATAGTTTGAAAGAGAGAAGAATAACCAGATTGACTAAAAAAAGTATAAAAATAAAAATATTTAAAAACACTTGTTTTTCCACCAATTTTCATTCCCCGGGTCAGGATACAGGTTTTAGTTTCAAGAAAATTTGATTTTTGAAAATTCAGTTCATTCCATCTTTAATCATTCTTACTACATGTGCTACTTATCTTCTAGATTACATTTTGTAGTTAGCTCAGATGCTAGTCAGTCCTTCGACTACAGACATTATGCATCCTTCTTACTACGGGTGTCATTCTGCCTTCTTAATACAGATGTTAGTCACCCTGTCAACTCTAGATGTCAATCACCTTTCTTCTACAGATGTTGGTCGTCATTCTGACTACACATGTTGGTCACCTTTATGACCACAGATGTTGGTCACCTTTATGCCCATAGATGTTGGTCACCTTTATGACCACAGATGTTGACCACCTTTTTTTTACAGGTGTTAATCACCTTTCTGACAACAGAAAAGAAATAAAGAAAGAAAGAAAGAAAGAAAGAAAGAAAGAAATATAGCCAATGATATGTCAGTGATTTTATAATGAAGAGATTACTTGTGGAAATATATGCAAATGGCGTGATAACCCCCCGGGGCACGTACAAATCGCCGTCCTCTATCCTGGTACGAGAATTAAAACGTTCGGGTGACTGAATCAAACAGTACATATTCCATTATTTCGCTGGGTATATACCAGACAATCATACACCGACCAGACAATCATACACGCACAAAAACCCACTAACCATGAAATTGAAAAGGTCGTGCAAGTTTAGAGATTAGAGACGGACTCGCTGGAGCGGGACTGATTTCATCAAAGGAAACTTGAGACGCGGGCCAGTTCCAGCTTATATCACGTGTGACTGTGGAGGGGAACAAATCAGCAATCAGCGCCGGTGCTTCCTTCATTTCCTCCAACCTGCACCCAGTTAATCCACTTTCAGAGAATCGCTCCCAAACTGTCACCTCTGCAGTGTTGGCAAGTCATGCACCGTGTCTTCTCTAGCATTCGTTTTTCTGCTCACAAAGTCTCAGTCTGCCATTCTTCTGCCTTTTCTTGTCTCTGTGTAAGTTATTTTCATTGTTCAGCCTAAACTTCCCAAGTTTGTGAACACTATCTCAGACGTTGATAATGTTTCTGTTTATGTTTCAGCTGTTTCAGAAATATATCTTGTCCTTTTTTTAAATACAGCTTTGAAACAGTTCGATGTTCCTTTCTTGGTGTTCGGTGTTTGGTTTCGCTGTTAGATGTTCGCTGTTTGGTGTTTGCTGTTAGATGTTCTATTCTTGATGTTTGCTGTTTGATGTTCGGTGTTTGGTGTTAGATGTTCGGTGTTTGCTGTTAGATGTTTGGTGTTTGGTGTTAGATATTTGGTGTTTGGTATTAAATGTTCGATCTTTGCTGTTAGATGTTTGATGTTCGCTGTTAGATGTTTAGTGTTTGGTGTTTCCTGTTATATGTTCGATGCTTGCTGTTAGATGTTTGGTGTTTGCTGTTAGATGTTCGGTGTTTGCTGTTAGATATTTGATGTTTGGTGTTAGATGTTCGTTGTTTGCTGTTAGATGTTCGGTGTTTGGTGTTACATGTTTGGTGTTTGCTGCTAGATGTTTGGTGTTTGGTGTTAGCTATTTGGTGTTTGGTATTAAATGTTCTATCTTTGCTGTTAGATGTTTGGTGTTTGGTGTTAGATGTTTGGTGTTTGGTGTTTGGTGTTAGATGGTCGGTGTTTGCTGTTAGATGTTCACTGTTTGGTATTAGATGTTCACTGTTTGGTATTAGATGTTCGGTGTTTGCTGTTAGATGTTTGGTGTTTGGTGTTAGATGTTTTGGTGTTTGCTGCTAGATGTTTGGTGTTAGATATTTGGTGTTTGGTATTAAATGTTCGATCTTTGCTGTTAGATGTTTGGTTTTTGCTGTTAGATGTTTGGTGTTTGGTGTTTGCTGTTAGATTTTCGTTGTTTGCCCTTAGATGTTCGGTGTTTGCTATTAGATGTTTGGTGTTTGGTGTTATATGTTTGGTGTTTGGTGTTATATGTTTGGTGTTTGGTGTTAGATGGTCGGTGTTTGCTGTTAGATGTTCACTGTTTGGTATTAGATGTTCACTGTTTGGTATTAGATGTTCGGTGTTTGCTGTTAAATGTTTGGTGTTTGGTGTTAGATGTTTGGTGTTTGGTGTTAGATATTTGGTGTTTGGTATTAAATGTTCGGTGTTTGCTGTTAGATGTTTGGTGTTTGGTGTTTCCTGTTAGATGTTCGATGCTTGCTGTTAGATGTTTGGTGTTTGCTGTTAGATGTTCGGTGTTTGCTATTAGATATTTGATGTTTGGTGTTAGATTTTCGTTGTTTGCTGTTAGATATTTGCTGTTAGATGTTTGGTGTTTGGTATTAAATGTTCTGTGTTTGCTGTTAGATGTTTGGTGTTTGGTGTTAGATATTTGGTGTTTGGTATTAAATGTTCGGTGTTTGCTGTTAGATGTTTGGTGTTTGGTGTTTCCTGTTAGATGTTCGATGCTTGCTGTTAGATGTTTGGTGTTTGCTGTTAGATGTTCGGTGTTTGCTATTAGATATTTGATGTTTGGTGTTAGATTTTCGTTGTTTGCTGTTAGATATTTGCTGTTAGATGTTTGGTGTTTGGTATTAAATGTTCTGTGTTTGCTGTTAGATGTTTGGTGTTTGGTGTTAGATATTTGGTGTTTGGTATTAAATGTTCGATCTTTGCTGTTAGATGTTTGGTGTTTGCTTTTAGATGTTTGGTGTTTGGTGTTAGATGGTCGGTGTTTGCTGTTAGATGTTCACTGTTTGGTATTAGATGTTCACTGTTTGGTATTAGATGTTCGGTGTTTGCTGTTAGATGTTTGGTGTTTGGTGTTTGCTGCTAGATGTTCCATGTTTGGTGTTAGATGTTCGATGTTTGCTGTTAGATATTCTCTGTTTCTTTTTTTGCTGTTAGATGTTCCGTGTTTGGTTTTTGCTGTTAGATGTTTGCTGTTAGATGTTTGATGTTTGCTGTTAGATGTTTGGTGTTTGGTGTTTGATGTTTGGTATTTGCTGTTAGATATTCGATGTTTGCTGTTACATGTTTGGTGTTTGCTGTTATATGTTTGGTGCCAGATGTTCGATGTAAGATATTCGGTGCTAAATATTCGGTGCTAGATGTTAGGTGTAAGATGTTAGATGTTCGGTGCTATATGGCTGATTCAACCGCTGACATAATCAATTACAGTAAAACTAGACCCGCTATTTTATTTTTGTATATTCTGTTACAAAACGATCAGGTCTCCTATACAGAATCTCTCTCTCCGTCTCTGTCTTTGTCTCTGTCTTTGTCTCCATCTTTGTATTTGTCTTTGTCTCTGTCTTTGTCTCTGTCTCTATCTTTGTCTCCGTCTCTGTCTTTGTCTCCATCTCTGTCTTTGTCTCTGTCTGTCTCCTTTTCTGTCTCTATCTTTTTCTCTCTTTTTGCCTCTGTCTTTGTCTCTGTCTCTTTTTTGTCTCTGTCTTTGTCCCTGTTTCTATCTCTGTCTGTCTTTGGAGGAATAAAAAAACAACCTGAGAGACTACTAGGAGAAGAAGATTGTAAGATTGTTAGGGGAATGAATGAATGAATGAATAATCTTTACTTTTAAAGGGTAAAGAATTGGGCACGCAGGCCCGTCTTACATTCTGCCCTTCTAAGAAGGAGAAGAAGATCGA